>JAJEKV010000181.1:311674-339000 GCA_021234155.1 Isoetes taiwanensis
ATACTTAAATTAAACAAGAATAAGGAAGAGGGATATGGAGTTATTGGGCTATAAGTGCAGAAGTTACCATCAGTTGGATCGTGGAAGGGAAACGTCATTTAGCCATAGGTGATAAATTATAATAAAAGTTTAATTTAGGGAAATAATGGTTGCTTGTATCAACCTTAAGTCCCTGGTACTTATAGGGGCATGTTGCATTATAGTCTACTAATAATGTTTATATGAGCTCATAATTGGATTTTAAATTGCATGGGGGAGGTGTTAACTATGGAATTCTCTTAATATTTTTTTTTTCATGTAAGCTTGCTATGGAAGCGTGCCTGAATTGATGCTATGTGGAATTTAGAATAATGTGATTATGCATGAATATAATTCTGATATAGACCTCACGGGGTAGTCTAGGTCGCGATGTTATAGACTTCGCGGTTATTACGCGATGCTTTATGTAATGTTCTCATTTGAACATAGTGCAGGTAATTTTAGCGTCATGCTGGAATTAAGTGGTCCTCCAATCTTTGGGCCTTGGCTGATGGATGAGTGTGTGTACACATGTGGTTACCCAGCCTCTATATCCTTGGCACGTCAGTAGGAGTTGACCTTACTCAGTTGAGAGGAATATTAGTTTAATGTTGATGCTTTGGATTTGCTTAGCTGTTATTGTATATGTGGTTTCACGATGTGGAATCAAGTTGTAATGGCTATGTTTGGTAAAAATTATGCATTGTGGTTGTACTTGTTGGATTAATTACTTTCAGTTAGAGTTATGGTAAGACTATGTGTTATTGTTCTAAGTTAATGCTTTGTGATTGTGTACTAGATGCTGACCTAGATCCACAGGTCCCCTTAGTCAGGTGTGACTAACCCGAGTAGTTAATGGTGTAGCGAGAGGTGCAAAGCTGTCCACGAGTGTAAGCTTGGGCTTCGAGGTGTGCATGTGGATTGTTGTTCAAATTAACGACTATTATTGATGTACATATATGGGATTGAAGTGATATTATTTTTAAAGCCTTGGGAGTTGTGTGAAGTTTTCTTTGAGTAATGGCAAGAATAATTTTATTTTAGGACCTTATATTAGAGCATGTAAAAGATTAAATTCTTTACCTAAATATGCATATATCCCACTCTTGAGTTCTAAGGTTAAGTAGATCAACGATAGAATCGATGGGATCTCGATTCTGAGAGGATTAGCGGCGGTAGCGTCCACAGTTGAGTATGTCAGGCAAGGTTAAGTTGAAAGTGGATTATGAAGTTTTGATTATTATTGATATTTGCTATGATTTGATTCTTGTAGAGATGAGTTCTCGAGGAGGATCCCAAGAGGAGTTAGACGGTGGTGGGTGGGCCTAGTGGAACCCAGTGCTTAGCTGGTATCTTAGGTCTATTCGGCAAGTGTTGCATACGGTCACGTCACTTAACAAAAGGCAGCGGTGACAAAGCTGAGTGGAGAAAGGTCTTTGAAGGACACTAAGAGAAGTATTCTTGGAGAAAATGTTCACGAGGGGGATGATCTTAGGACTCATGGCTTAGAGTGGGGTTGAGTTTATTTTAAACTCGTAATGCGAAGACACATTAAAGTATGGCTCGGGCAATGTTGGGTGGATTTGCTAGAGTATGGTGGGAGAATTATTTGCGGGACATAAATAAGGTTCTATGAGGCTGAGGCAACTTGGCAAGAGTTTAAGACTGCTTTTGAAGGACACTTTATGCCTCAGGATACAAAGTAGACAAAATGAATGAGTTCTTGGACTGACCACCCAGAGGGCGGTAAATGGAATATAATGAAAGTTTTAGAAGGTTCAAATTATCATTGTCCTTTTGAGGATAAGGAGAAGCTTTGTGCTTTCGATTTGTGAAGGGTTCTTGAGGTTGATATTAAGGCCTGATAGCTTCAGTGGTGTGTCCTATAAGGATCTGGAGGAGGTGTTGAGTGCTAGAATCGTGAAGCTTATCTAGGCTGAGAAGGCAACCATGGAGAATGCTAAGAGAGACAAAGCTCCTTCCATGGCGGGGCTGGTTGGATCATTGAAGGTAGATTCCCTAGCGAGGGGAATTAGCTGGTTTACTTGTAATTTGTTAGTATCACGGAGGTGGTCAAAGTGAGGATCTCGACCTATGTATGCACCTTTGAATGATGGAAACCCGAGGGAAAAGTGTATTAATGAGGAATCGATGCTTGAGGTCTGAGAGAGAAGTTGGTCATTATGGGCCCGAGATTGTCCAGGAAGGTGGATGGATAGTGCAGCCTGTGCATATTCTCAACGTGGAGGGCAAACAAACCCGATGGTCGGGGTGAATTCTAGTGATACTTATGGGCCAGGGCCAAAGCCCGGAGAAATGGAGGCAGGAGTAGCAGGTGGTGGTCGTGGAGGTTTTTGGGACAATGACAGGGGTGTGAGAGGAAGACAAGCTAGGGGAATAAACGAGGATTATAGCACAAGCCAACCTAGGTTGAGGTTAGAATTTTGCTAGAATCATGGACCTCACGTGGAAAGAATGTGCATGTATCTTGCGGTGGACCCGAGTGCGTGTAGATAATCAAAAGGCATGGTCATGAGTTCGAGTATTATTCATGGGTTCTGTTCTCTTTCTTATTGATTGTGGTAGTACACATTGCTTTATCTCCCCAAGGCTAGCAAAGAAACTAGATTTGAATATATGATTAATTAGGGATCCTAGATATGTGGAGTTGGGTGATGGCAAAATTAAGACTTCTTATGCTAAAGGGTAGACAATCTTGAATTCCAAGTGAGTCTTGAGTCCCATACTAGTTTTGAAGTGTGTGAGCCTAGGGAAATATGATGCTATTCTAGGAATGTCATGGTTAAAGGGTACATAAAGCTTGTATTGATTGCGGAGAGCAAAGGTTACATGCCAAAGGAGATCTAATGTGGAGATAGGTATTGTAATGTGGAAGGATTACCTTCATCACTAGTGGTTACACCTTTGTCCCGGAAAGTTTTAAAAAGCGAGATTAAAGAATGGTTGCATAAGAATGGGATGTGTGCATTGTTGTTTGATTTAATTTCTTAGATGCTATGATTCAGGAACAACCTATTGCCCACGAGATCGAAAGTGTTGGATGAGTTTTTACGATGTGTTTCCTAAGAGAATTAGCAGAATTGCCTCCCACATAGAATGAGTAGATCATGAGATAGAACTTGTTCACGGGGCTGAACCCACATCAAGACCACCATCTGAGGATTTCATGCATTAGAGATGGCTGAATTGAAAGCTTGAGTTAAGCGGAATTATTGGAACAAGGGTTTACTCAGTAAGTGTTTCTCTCCATTTAGTGCATGATTTTGTTTGTTAAAAGAAAGGATGGGACATTAAGGTTGTGTATTGATTACCGCATGCTTAACGGATTCTGATGAAGAATAAGGTATGGGAACAGGGTTGGTTGGGATCCTTCAGTGGATCAGAACCACGAATATTATAAAGCACTTGCTAGGACCACGCTTCCCGGACATTACGAAGTTTGTTGCCATGCCTTTAGGGGTGGCTCATCTCCCGCCCACCTTTATCGTCCCAATAAGATAGAATAACCAGAATACTTTCTTGGATAAGTTTTACTGCTGGTTTTTCTTTGATATTTTGGTATATTCGAGGACATTAGAAAGCATATGGAACATGTAAAAGCAGAACTTATTAGCTATTTTTCTGCGGCAAGAAAAGGTTGTATGGTAAGCTATCTAAGTGTTCTTTTCACAAAACTAGATTGGTATACCTTGGGCATCTTGGCTGAGAGAGAAAGTTGGGCAGGAATCCTTCTAAGGTTGAAGCGATTAGGGATTAGCCCACACCAAAGATAGTGAAGGAGAGTAAGATCATTCTTAGGATTAGAGTTATTACATAAATTTGTTCCTAAATTTGCAAGATTGCCCGACTCCTTTGACTTCTTTCTTTGGGTAAAGAAGAATGGTGCATTGGTACGATAGTTGTCGGGGAAAGTTTTCAAAAGTTGAGATGTTTTGATTAGTGCACCAGTTTTAAGGATTCCCGACATGAATACCCTTCCATGTAGTCAGCAGTGCTTAAGGGGAAAGCTATATAGGGGAGTCTTCAGCTACTTGAGGATGGCCCAGGGATTTGTGCTTATATCTACAAATAAGTTGTCTCCTGGCGAACAAAATTACGGTCATGATCTAGAAATGTTGGCTGTCCATGCCTTGAGGGGTATGGGGCACCTTCTTTGGGTCGTCGTTTCTTTTGAAGGCCGACCACCAAAATTTAAGTATTTTGCAAAGACATTACATATTTGAATAATAGGCAAAGGGAGGTGGATCTGACTAAGGGAAGAGTATGATTTTGAAATTGGTCATCAGCACGGCAAAGAAAAGTATGATTCTTTGATGCTTTGTCATAGAAGGTCATTCTTAACTTCCATTAGTGTGCTTCAAGGACAATGGGATCTGAGATATTCTTAACAAGTGAGGAATGATCCATTATTTTGCACACTGTGGTGGAGAACCCCCAAGATTTTAGAGGTATGCATTGTCTAAAGGAGTTTATATTATAATGAGTCGTATGTGTATTCCTAATGATGAGGAGTTGAAGTTGAGGTTGTTATATGAAGCACATGATAGTCCTTTGGCAGGCCACCCGGGGGTACGCAGACTTTGAGGAAAATCGCCCGGAGAATTTCTTTTGGCCGAGACTGAGGAAAGAAGATGGTTAAGTATGTGGCTAGGTGTTTATCTTGTCAAAGGTAAAAGCATCCAAGGTTTAGGGAGCACGGAGAATTACAACCTTTGGTAATTCCATCTTCTAAGTGGGAGAATATTTCCCATGGACTTCATTGTTGGGCTTCAGGACCGTTGAGGAGTTATGATGCAATCCTATGTTGTGGATTGGTGACTCACCATGAGGCCCATTTTATGCCTCTGAAGACTCTGCTCGGCAATGGATATTGCGAAGTTATTTGTTAAGGAGATCTTTAGGTTGCATGGGATGCGGCCACTATTTCATCGGATCCGGAATTACAAAGTTTATGAGCCAATTTTGGCAAAGAGTACGACAAAATATTGGGGACTGGGTATAATGCGGTACATCTTATCGTCCTCAAGATGTAGGTGGAAGCGGAAGTTAATGTCGTCTGGAGGATATACCGAGGGAATGTATGTGCCTAGTCAACCAAAGGTATGGGATTCTTACTTGTACTTACTTGGCGAGTTTGCATACAACAACACTTATCAAAGATTCCATCAAAATGGAAGCCCTTTTGAAGCAATGTATGGTAAGTCATAGTTGTCCTCTTAGTGGAGAGATCCTCAATGCAATGTTAGGCGACTAATGAAGTATGGCGGAATGGATGCTCAACTAGGAGACTTAGCCCGAGAATTTGGGCATGGCTACAAACTAGTGAAGGTATGCAAATAAGAGCGTAGACCCTTGAATTTCAAAAGAGATTATGTGTTTTGAGGATTAATCCCAACTGATTCAGCATTTAAAAGTCTGCGAAATGGGCCCCTAGGTATCTTGAGTCCGTATGAGATTTTAGGGAGCGTATTGGCAAGGTGGCCTACAAGTTAGGAGTTACCCACCGCCTTGAAAGTACATAGCGTTTTCCATGTGGTAACTTGAGGAAGTATGTTTTGATCCTTCCCATATCTTTGGGGGCCGATGATTTAGTAAGCGGGGAGAACTTCATACCCCAGAGCCGAGCATTATTTTTGCGAGAGAGAGCACAGGTAAACCCAAGGAGCCGAACAATCTGGGAGTTTTTGGTTCAATGGGCGGGTTGTCTGAGTAAGGCCATACATGGGAAGATGCCAATTGGATTCTTAAGTGAGTTCAGGAGATCGCCCATGAGGACAGTTTGTGAATTTTTGGAGGAGGCTGTGGACCTAGGATTTTGAGGTACATTGGTGGAATTATTTTATTTAAGGATGCAAAGGAATAATGGTGGAATATTATGCATGCAGTATATATATATGATATATGTAAAGTTATCACAGGATAAATATACTGAAGTGATTAATAATAAATACAAGTACATCATGGAAGTATTAGGAAGCGATAGATTCGCGGTCAATTCTTTGAAGGAAGCGGGGTGTGAGCAATACTTGGGAGATGTTGGAGTCTGAGAGAACTTAATGAGATTCAATTGGGATCAAGACTTACACACAGGGTTTTTAGTGTAGCATTTATGTGCTTGCCTTAAATTTATGGTTATCCTAGCACGAGAATAGGAATTGGATTGTATAAGCATGGTTGTTAATATGAGCATGCAGCATGGATGAGTGATTCTTTAATGAATTTTGAGATAGTCTAATTGGGTTTGCATGGCTGGTAATAACTTGAAATTTTCATCATGATAATAGTAAGAGGTGTGGTATGAAATCCGTGATAGAAAAGTGGGATGGGTTAAGATAGTTAGGATAATACGAAGAATGAGTTGAAAGAGATGAAGATAGAACTAGCAAAGGCGGTGGAATTTTTCTTGCATCGCATTGACCCGGTCGGTATGATCTGGTTGAATGGAAATATCTGGAAAGCATGGGAATCATACAGAAATGGGCGATTGGGCCTTAGGGAGGCGAAATGGAGAAAAGGATCTGGTGGGAGGGATTAGAGTAAGATTTGGGCTGTGGAAAACATGATTTGGTGTACAGGCTGGCTGTAACCACAGTTGCACCATAAAAGCTGGCGGAATGGCGAAACCTCCACCGGCCGAGGATCAAGGAGCCTTGCGGTATTTCTGCATATGATGATTTGATAGCTGGAGGCCAAATCCAGAAATTGCGGTAGGAGTCGTTCTGCCGCGTTAGGTTAAGGTAAAAATGTTAGCGAGATGGTTTAGTTGGTAGAGGAATGCCAAGTAGGGTTAGATTTAAAAACTAAGATACTAAAAGGGTTAACACTTAAATTAACAAGAATAAGAAAGGAAGGATATGAGTTATTGGGGCTATAATTCACGAGAAGTTACCATCCGGTTGGATGCATTGGAAGGAAGCGTCAATTTTAGCCATAGGTGATAAATTATAATAAGGATTTAATTTAGGGAAATAAAAGCATGGTTCTTGTATCCAACCTTAAGTCTAGTACTTATAGGGGCATGTTGCATTATAGTCATAATATGTTTATATGAGCTCATAATTGGATTTCACGCATTGCATGAAGTGTTAATATGGAATTCTCTTAATATTTTCATGTAAGCTTGCTATAGGCAGGTGCCTAGTTGATGCTATGTGGAATTTAGAATAATGTGATTATGCATGAATATAATTCTTTTGATATAGACCTCTTGGGGTAAGTCTAGGTGCGATGAATTCCAGACTTCATGGTTATTGCCTGATGCTATCGCCAATGTTTGTCATTTGAACATGCCAGGCGTTAGTGCAGAGTGAATTTTGTCGTCATGCTCGATTAAGTGGTCCTCAATCTTTGGGCCTTGGCGTGGATGGAGTGTGTACACATGTAGTTTACCCAGCCTCTATGTCAGCGGCTTTGTCAGTAGGAGTTGACCTTTACTCGGACCAGGAGGAATATTGGTTGCAATGTTGATGCTTTGGTTGCTTGGCTATTGTATATGGTTTTGCGATGTGGAATCAAGTTGTAATGGCTATGTTTGGTAAAAATTATGCATTGTGGTTATGCTTGTTGGACCAATTACTTTCGGATTAGAGGTTATGAGTAAGACTATGTTATTGTTCTAAAGTTAATGCTTTGTGATTATTAATGCTAGATGTATTACAGATCTAGATCCCACTTAGTCCAGGTGTGACTAACCCGTGGTTAATGGTGTAGCGGAGGTGCAAAATAGCTCACGAGTATGGCGAGGCGAGGGTAGATCGTGTGGATTGTTGTTCAATTAACGACTATTATTGATATTATATATGGGATTGAAGTGATATTATTTTAAAGCCTTAGGAGTTGTGTAGTTTCTTGAGTAATGGCAAAATAATTTTATTGGGACGCATATTAGAGCATGTAAGCAAATTAGAAATTCTTTACACAAATATGCATATATATGTGAGTTCCTAAGGTTAAGTAGATCCAACGATAGAGATCGATGGGATCTCGATTCACAGAAGAGGTTAGCGGCGGGCAATCCTGAATTATCCCAACTTACTCTAGATTCGGTGGAGGTATCACGAAAACATTGTGCATTGGCGTTTTGCATTCTAATAAATATTTTCAACGACTTGAGGGCAAGTCTTGATTCTATTCTTGATAATAGAGTCTTTGGCATTAGGTAAAATGATGGTGAATTGTCCACTTGGGCCGCGTTCACACGTGATTTGGACTAAAATTAAATCATATGTACAAAATTCAGTGCAGGGAATGTTCAAGCCCGGTAATTTAAGATTTAAAGGCGTTTTAGAGTGCAATTAGGTTATATATCTCTGAGATGGAGTTTTCTTAATGGCCAAATAACAATCTCTCAAAGCGGTTCAAGGACTGACTAATTTACTTTGGAAGATTTGTGTCAAAACATTTTAGCAAAATTCATGCAGTCCATATGGTAGTCCGCAGGGATATTTAGAAGATAGAGATATTTAACTTGGCGGAATGTGGAGTTATATAGTATTTCTTATCTCCTATTTGATGGAGCACTTCGTAGCGGCATCTGGAGTCTTAAGAAAATTGAAATGCTTGTTTTGAAAATCAAAGTCTTGTTGGAGGAAAAATACAAAGTGTCTTACTTGAGAATGGCACGATTTGGGAAAAGGGCCGAATACTATGGTAACCATGAAGAAGGCAATATGAAATGGTTAAAATTTGCTCATGGGATATAATGAGTAAATTGATAAAGAAAGGATGTTTGCTGAATGGTTGAAATGTCAAAGTAGCCATGGCTGCAGGTAGCTGTTAAATGAAGCTCGGTCCTTGGATACTTAAATTTCCTAGTATATTTTTACCTTTAAGCATTTCCTTTCTTATGAGTGTTTCACCTTTGTTGATTTAATAAATGCATCATTTTCTAAGGTTTATAAAATATACATTTGTAGCATAACTTACGTTAAAAATATAGATGATGCACCATGCTCCTATTCATGCGGTTACATCAAGATAATCATCAAAGATGCGCCACAAGCATTTAATTTCTGAGAATGCCACATTCTCATATTAAAAAGGGTTGTGATATGATCTTAGTGTTTAAGGCACAAGTAAATTTATTTGAATGAGCTTTATATACCCAAAATTTAAGGAAATATAGGCTCTTGGTATGCAATCACGGTGAGATTACAAGAATGTACTCATGGTTGTTTGCAATGGAAATAATTTGTTTGTCATGATATTATTGTGCTTTTTAGTAGTGTATTTAGGCCAAAAATTTACCTATGTTTGCTTTAAGTTAGGGCAGAAGAGACAAGAATTACAATATATAGGGAATCAACGAACTATCATTAATTATTATTAGCACTTTCATTGCATTTAACACATTTTAGAATTAAAATCCCCTTAAACCCCCTTTGGTTTGGGTGCATATTCACATTTGAGGGGGTTCGTGAGGCGTGTGAGAGCCCCAAAAACATATTCCTGATACATGTACAAAATTAACACCATTAAGGTACATTCTTTCAAATTTTATAGTATTTTGTAAAACTCAATATCTGATTATGCAAAAACTTGTACATGCACTTACCCCACAAGCGAGGGATAAGCTATGCGGTCGGATCTTGGAATAAAGGGCAAATATGTATGCTTACATCAGAATGACTCTCGTTGCAGAATGTAGTGTGAATATGCACCCAAACCAAAGGGGGTTTAGGGGGATTTTAATTTAAATGTGTTAAATGCAATGGTAAGTGTTAATAATAATTAATGATAGTTACGTGTTGATTCTTATATATTAAAAAATTTTGGGCCCTTGGGCCTAACCATGAAACATAGGTAAATTTTTGGGCCTAAATATTAATTACTAAAAACACAATATCATGCAAAAAAATTATGAGCAGTCAGACACTTTTCAGTAGTCCTCAAAGTGTCACTTAGGATGGCCTTATGCAATGATGAAGTCAACATGCAAAGAAGAGGAAATAATTAGGAAATGATATCACATCTGAGATATCCATAAGATTAACCATATAGAAGTGACTTTTTGCAATGCATAAAATATTTTAGGGGTCATTTAGCTTGTAAATGCCAAAGCTGGAGACCCCCAATGCTCTAGATAATGTGCATTCAAATTATTGAGGACTTAATTCTGAGTTTAATTAATATAGTAAGCGGGTGCGGCATTTGCCCGTAGGTTTATAAATATAGTTGTATTGTAAAGACAAAATGTGTTAAACATGTGTAATTTACCTATGCATCCGTAGCAAGGGAGCTGTCTAATTGCCTTGCATGTTATTTAGGTTTGATGTGTGTACATAACTATGTGGTTCTTGTGAGGACTTTTTAGTAGTGATATATGGTTTTAGATTTTCTATATACTATTTCTATTTATTTTGGATTGATTCCTTGTTATAAAGATGTTCTCTTAGTCATTTAGGTAATTAATTGGATTTGCAATTTTATATTGACTTGACGTGGGCATGAGTTTTAAAGGAAGAGGTGTGTGTCGAGGCATTAACATATTTTGTGTTGACTTATCAGCAATTAAGAATATACTAAGAAAATACTCCTTTAACCCCTATCTGAGTTCATATATACAACCAAGCAAATGTTTCAACGTGGACCCAAGAGTATATTGAAAGGCCTTTTTTTTTTTTATTGCAAGTGTCAATCTTCGACAAAGTCATGAGTAAATGCATTCATCATGGTCATGAAGGGATGGAATCAAAATGCCAAGAAGACACATACTTAGTATACTATTTTATGAAAGCGTGGACTATGCATCTTGAATTGAAAATTTCTTATAACCTATAAGCTCGGGCATAAGACCTTTACCATGGTATCTTACAACCCTAGTTGGTGATCTTGATTTACCATGCTATAAGAATTCGTAATATATATAAAAGTACACTTTGTTGGTTTCCATATTACTTGAGTATCCTTTATTTGGGCAGGCTCAATTTGTGCACACTAATCCGGCCTTAGGATTTGTGTGACTTCAAAATTGTTCAATGGGTATGGCATGCACCCAAAAGGCACATGTAGTATACTATGTTTACATTTATCAAAGAGGCACGGACTACGCATCTACTAAGCGATTATTGACAACTTTTGAGAATTTCTTATAATCTATAAGCTTAGGCATAAGACCTTTATGGTAATATTTTCCAACCCTAGTTGAGTGATCTTGATTATCCAGCTATAAAATTCAATAATATTTATAAAATTACCCACTTTGTTAGTTCCATATTTAATGAGTATCCTTTGTTGCAGGCTAATCCAACATAGGATTTTATTAATGACCCAACATTGTTCAATTTGGGTATGGCATGCAAAGCATACGATCTAAGCTAGTGTGATAGAGATTCTTCACATCCTAATACAAATCTAAATCACCTAATCTTTGCTAGGAAACATGCTTAGCTTACAATGCCCGGCTAAAATAGACAAGTGGTTGTCCAAGTGGTGAAGAAAAGGACTTGTCGTCAAGTCTTTTGAACCAAGATCAAATGCATTTAAGATTCCTAGAGCGGCCTTTGATGCTTATCACTATTTGAGACTGGACAACTAAGCACTTTCGTCCCATGATAAAACTATATATGTTTGATGGGGAATTGAGCTTGTTCCAAGATGGTCATGTTTGCTTATGACATCAAAACATTATTTATGATCTAGCATTCATGGCAACATAGTTTGGAAGCACTTTTGTCTCTCCATGAAGTACGATCTTTCTTTGGGCACATTTTGTATACATAGGACATCTGCATTATTCATATGCATGGCAAGAGCGACTACATTAGTCATATGCATGGCAAAGAAAAAACATCACGATGCTTTGCTTTCGACTCTGATTAGTCTTTTAATTGATAGTCAGTGAATTGGAACATGTTAGTATTGTAATTGATAAGACATGAAAGGGGATATTAAAATTCTAAGATGTGGTCCAATATTTTAATATATAAAGGTTAGTTCCTTGCCCTTGCATCTACGTGATATCATCATGCAATTTCATATTTATCTAAAATCTATAATCATAAAACCTATCACGCAAGATAATAATTCTAGAGTGCAGAAAACCAAAAGAAGAACACATATTTCCATATTGCTTATGAGGTATTATTTTGCATTACATATGTTTGGCAAGTGACTCACTTTTTAGGCACACATATTTCCAAATATACATGGCGGTTCTACCTCATATTTGCATGTCTCTTTAAGGATGTTAGTTACCACGGCCTGCGGAAGTGACGCAAGTGTAGTGCATGATACTCAGAGACTCTCTAAGCAATATCTTTCAAATAACTAAAGAGCACAAAGAAAGTGCATTTTCAATTGTTGACCGAGCAGGTTACATATTGTTGCTTTGTGGCATTATAGACTCTGCCAATAAAATCGGAATCCTGAAAACATGTCTGGCTGATACGTCTTGTGACCTCCTCATATAAATCTCCGTTGATTGCACTAAGCATTGACCAAAATCACTTGTAAGATTGCTTACTTCTACGAACATGATATATGGAGACCCCATCAAGCTTAGCATTACAGGAAAGCGAAGATTATTACCATCGTGCATATGAAAGATATAAGGGAGCTAGCCCGGAGATGTGGAAGCGGACACGGTATGCATTCGTTTGCATCAAATCGTGCAATGACCACTAAAAGTTACAATTTATCTAGTGGCATGAACATTATCTATGTATACTTATTCCATCCACAAAACACCATTCTACGTTACGTAGATGCAAGGCAATACCTATTTTTACCGTCGGGGAACAACACAGGGCAAAGGGAAGCTGTTGGTATGCACTTGAGCAATATTTAAAACCAAGAGTTGTGAAACCAATTACCAAGGTGTAAAAGTGAGGAAGATCAATTGAACTTCTTTGTTGGAGATACTGCACAAGAATAAATTGAAAATAAGGTTGCAAGAAATGGTTATCAAGGGGTAAAATCACGGAATCAAAACAAAGAGATAAGGAAGCGGCACTACTTGCACAAAGGAGTGAGAAGCGAGAACCAAATTAACCGAGGAAGTTTGACTTGACGTTAGCCATCAAACCCTAAGAAATCATCGTGAAATCACTCTGAATGAAAGATACATAGTTTCCAAACATCTGATCTTGCTAGTCCACATATACAACATGCCGATACAATCTAATAAAGAGAACATTCATGAGAATATTCATTAAAACTTCCAATGTATAAAGATGGCTTTACGGATAACAAATAATAATGTAATAATGCCAAATGGAAATCCTACATATTCTTGGCATCATGTATGTTCTTTTCTGATGCGCAACTTAACAACACTTGAGGTTAAAAAATGCCATTAAAGAAATCAGATTGGCAGGACACGCTCATTTGCAAATAAGCCTTTGTAGGAAATATGAGGAAAAATAAACTCACGAATCCACCCCAACTCACGGCAGTTAACACAACGATTAGGACACGCTCATTTTGCAGTAACCTATATAGAAATCACGAGGAAAAATAAACTACGGAATCCACCCCAACTCTAGCGGTTAACACAGCGATTAGTATACAATTACAACAACGGTTAGATCCTCCAAAAAAATTATCCTAGAAATGCCATGAATCAAACCTGAGAACACCTTAAAAGTGCAGGTCCTCTTGAAGAATATACCTCAAATCAAAACTCCTTAAAGGCACAAATAGAAAGCAGGGTATATATTGCTTCTTTAATTGCATCCTACCAAAGCTTGACTCTTGCATAGAATAAATCTTATAAGAAGAATATAGGTTGCTGGCCATGGGAGGCTCAAGAAAACATGTTATGATACCGAAATAATGGCTTGAAAAGAATCAAGTCTTCAATCTACCCTAGTTCAAAAGATGAAGAGGCTCGGGTTTTAAGATGAAAGGGGCTCTAAACAGTGGGAATCTGCAGGCTAAAGGGGCAGGTTTAAAATATCATCATCATAGCTTACGGGATGATTTTATAGAATCAATCTCGGTGATTATGCAATGCGTGGCATGCACATGCTTCATGGCTGCTTAGGCACCAAGCTGTCAGGATAAGGAGTAAGAAGAGGAATCGAGGCCAAAAATGGGTCTTAAAATTTAAGAAAAAAAATTCTCCCGGTTGTTAACTCCGTTCAAAGATGCAGACATGGACCGGTTTCCATGCCCACATTTTGTCAAACTTTAGGCGGGTTTAAATGATGTTATTTACGGGCTGATTTAAGAAAAGGTAATGTAAGTTGATGCACAACATTATGTTGGAATGGCTAGTGCTATTATAGCTCCTTGCAACAACACCTCTGATCAATCCTTACACACAGCTGTGGGACCAAAGGAAAACTCTAGGAAAGGAGAAAAATTTGAGGCTTCTCTCATGCACTTAGTGTGTGCTTCTTTTAGTAGAAACAAACATTGTCACATACCCATTGGTGGGTGCTCAAGCCTCTAGGCCAGCCTCTTTAGAGTGGCATGTGCATGTCTTACTTGAATAGAATAGATAGATAGATAGTAGTTTAATGTCACAGGCAGCAAATTAGAGATGTCATTTTTAGGTGCTCAAGCTCCACGTGGATGATGCAAATAGCTTTGGCGAGGAGAATGGATTGCTACATTCATGCCTTAGAAAAAAGCGAGAATGTAAAAAACACAATAAAAGGCCAATCTAAAGTAATAATTGTAACCTGCGAAGATCGAATCTTTGGCTTTTTACACCAAATATGGAGCCAAATGAATAATCTCTTCAAAGTACGGAGGATAATATGGCTGGTTTATTACTACAAAGCGATTCTAAAAGCAGTGAGAAGGCAATTGAAACCTGCAGTCAATTGTATCAAATCCCGGAAGGGGAATAGTGATAAAATCAAAGAGATTTACATCTGCTAAAACACATCTAAATTAAGTTATCAGTGAGCCACCTTGCTCCCTTATACACTTAAGGGAAGAACAGCAGTTCGGGTAAAGCAGAGAGTCGGCCGGACAGTTATCCAAACTAGTAGAAAAGCAGCAATTACAAAAAGATGGTGTCTACTAATGCAAAATCCTCACGTTGGTGATGTGTTTGGCGGATTAAGGACACATGGCATCTCGATCATAAAACAAACTTTGGCTAGGGATTCTTACTTCACAACATACCTATAAGAGGGCATAAGACTTTGATTCATTTTCAAAATGTCCTTTATGTAGTATTTTTTAGGTCGTGGAGCAAAGCGAGCGAAAAGAAACCAAGGCCTACTAGAAATAATACGAGGAAGAAAGCTGGTCACCGATTTTTTGGAGGTGTGAAATATTTCGACGAAAGCAAAACCCACAAAATCTTAGGAAATCAAATTAAAAAAATTCCAAAATATTTTCCACCATCTTGGGAAAATCCCCAAATTAAGATGGAACTGATATAGCCTTGGAATTACTTCGTAGGCTTGATAAAATCATAATTCTATTCTATTCTATTCTTTATGGAGTTTTGGATCATCACTCACATATATGACGAGGACAAGGGCAGTCATCAAAAGTGGACCCATGATAGCGTTTTACGTGTCCAGACCCAAAGCCCGATCCAATACAAGTTCAAGTTAAAAATTGAATTGCTGCGAAAGTGTCTAAATACTAGTTTGAAAACGGAAATAACTTAATTTCTTAAATGGCAAGTGCAAATAGTATATTTATGGCCTCTTCACTCATTAGGTAATTCCATGCAAAAAATATATACTTGATGCGGCCCGGAGTTATCCTAACAAAGCTGATAAACTTGTGATGGACCCGAACAAGGCCTATAGAGATCTTCAATGAAACACGTAGTAGATCCATGTTTATGAGATTTATAATGAATGTAAATGGGCATTTCAAAACTCATCGAACAAATGTTATACTCGCTATCAAACATAATTAACAAATAGCATTTCCGATGTAGAGAGAGGTCTTGTGTAATGCGTAAAGAATAGATTTTTAATAAATTACGAAGACCAATTGGCATATGGGACCCGAATGAAAAGAGCAACAAGCGTAATGCTTGTCGGGATGAAAAACCCATAGAAGGGTTTAGAGGAAAAACCTTACTTGATAATAAGTATGCTGAGTACCTTTATTACAATTGTATGGGCTGATTCAATACTATCGAAAGGACACAAGTCGTGCATCCATAACCTCACGGGTATGACCCCAACAAGCCATTTGTGTAGGTATTCAATAACTCATTACAGCGGTGGCGGACACTATTAATCGAACATCGCAGCCTTTCGGATATGGGCAAATCTTTGAAGCGGTCTGGAGGGCATGCATTCATCTTCAATGAAATACGGTATGGCACTTGGCAAAACTGTTCTCCGTGCTTCACAGGCCCAATGTCTGTCACAATCGCGGAGCGATGTGCATCGTCACCGAATGGAAGCTATAAGTCTGCTTCTTCATCAGGCAAATGGTGTACAAGAATCTTTGGAGTAGACTACTCTCGTGAGCCTAGGATTGACTTCTTTGCTAATAGTGTGCGGCTTAGCATTTTAGAACGCATCGCATCCTCGAGCTGCGAAGAAAAGAAATTAGCATCTAGATTACTGACTTAAAGCCTTGTGATCCTTCTTTGTCCATTACACAGCTCTGTTTATGCATCATTATGGGTGGGCTAGGAGTTACTATATCATTCCCCTCAAACTTTGCATGCAATCTAATTGCATCGATGCAAATGACTAGGCTTTGAACATTCTAGATATTAGCAAATCTTTTTTCAGTTTATTCCTAATGGATGAGCAAACTTTTGGTTTTTAGTTTGAAAGCCGAGACGGTTACACAGAAGCCAGCTCGATGATCTTTTGTCTATGGTTTCTTCTAAGCATTTAAATGTGCAGCCTAACCCGTGTTACCAAGATCTTCGCCTGAAGCAATGGCAAGCACTGAAGCACATATGTGAGAAAACTGAAACGATGGCAAAGTTTTTGGCAATAGCCTGGATCTGTATGGATGCAACAGCAAGCTTCTGATTCGTTTGTTCTTCTCATACACAATCTAATGGAGACGGATTCTTGCGCTAATGCACCTAAATCTGCAATTTGTTCTTGGATGGTATGCTCCACGGTTTATGTGGAACTGCTCCTTATAAGATTGTTTGCTTTGGTTATATATTTCAATCCTATTTTTTTTCATTGTTAGCAAGCACTGAATACAAATTCCATTTTATGTTGGAAGCTCTTCCGGCTCCATTCTGCTTCTATTCACTTTGGCCGGGTTATGGCAATGGCCATTGATTTTGTTATATCTATTTTGATCCATTGGATTTTTTGGTTTCCTTATTCTTCTATTTTTTCTTTGGACAGCATGCGAGGTTATGCATCTTGAGGACCAGAGAGTCAGAGTGGAGCATAATATGCAAAACATCACAGTGTGAGAGTTCTGCCCTACAGTCAAATCGCCTTGAAATCCAACGTAAGAATCTATTTCTGTCTGGCAACAAGTAGTAGCACAGGAATTATTCTTTGTGGGCCATGCAAGATCATAAGGCCACATTATTCTGGTGGGCAAGATCCACTGGTTTGAGCCAGCTTACAAAACTGGCTCATATGATTGGAAATCTATCGGCCCAAAGTGTAAGATTATGAATTGCTCTCTGTCCACTGGGGGTAAGCATGCTGCTTGGCTTTGGCATTGGCTTTATTTACATAGTTTACAGAACTGCACTTGCCTGATTGGATGTAAAGTTGGATGTTTATACAGGGCCATAAAAGTTTTCAAAGAAAAAAGATGCTTCAAGAGAATTTGGCTGACGTGGACAGCAATGCTTACTGGTTGTGTGTAATATATAACCTGCTTTAAAGGGGCCTATCAGTTTCGGCAAATGCAGTGCAGGATGTATCATAGTCTGTTCTCTTGAGAGTTTGCTCATGCTGAAAACTAGTCCATGTAGAAATGCAGTCTTGGGGACTAGGATTGAAGCGGGACTAGGATTGAACTAAAACAGACTGCTTCCCTTTTTTGGTGACAAATTTCTTTGTAAGATGTTCTGCTACTAATTTTGAATTGTTCTGCAGAAAAGCAGAATTTTGCTCTGGACTAGGCCATTCCAGATGAGCAAACTTGCCCTGTGTTTTTCTTATTTGTACAATTTTGTTTAGGTTCTTTGACAATACGTGCATTTTCAGTTTGCCTCTGTGGTAGCTTCCTATTGCCCAAGCGTATTGGGCATTATTAGGGCGAAATTGTATATGCTCTTGCCAATGTAGTATTTCTAGTATTTTCAATCCAGTAGACTTGTTAATAGATGCTCAAGCCTTGTAATCAATATTATCTTCAGTCCTTAGCACCTTTGGTACACTATGGCTTATCACGATTGGCTTGATCAGCGATGCATTAGACCATGCTGGAAGCATTCTCCTAAACATTTGTCCAGTTCCCTGGTTTCTATAAATTAAGCACCTTCTGTCTCCTTGATGCTAAATTTCGCATGCCACAGCCATCTGAGAGATCCATTGCCAAACGAAATGGAGCCCCTTGTTCAGCAAATTTTTGAAAACAGCTTACTAGGTTCACTGGGCATTCTTTTCTATCTGCAGAATGGTTGCGACTGCAGTATTTTACCTTTGTGGACAGGGGAGCTGGAGGTATACTTACGTTGTTTGGTAAACTTGCAGTCCTCACTTGAACTCCAAATAATAAGTTTATTCGTATGATTTTAAAATTCATATTTTTGCATAGAGATAAAATTGAATTTGAGTTCTTATGTATTTGCCATTACCATCTTCAGCCATAGGAAGGATTTTATTGAGAAACTTAGTATTCTAGGTTCATCAACCAATAATCAATTCTATTTTTTAGCTGCATTTGAAGGTATTGTTGTTTATAAGCTGATGATGACCCAAACAGGATATCTGGTATAATGTACAACATCTGGTATAAGGTACAACATATATGTACTTAGTAGCATGGAACTATCTTATATGGCAGAGGCTTCATTAAGTCCCAGAAGTGTTTTAGCATTAGGGTTATCATGTGCAGTAATTTTTTATAAGTATAACTGCAATATTAGTGGGAAATGTCGCCTTCTGGTTACAGCTTGACTAGATTAACAACACAACAAAGAAAGACATGTTCGGATGAGCATTGTTTTCCAGTAGTGTACAAAACAATTTTCAAGGTAAATGATGAATTAATGTTGATGGTGCATAGCAGGGATGTGATAGTAAGCAGTAGCCTGCTTTCATAGCATGCAGTAGATGGATAAACCAGTCAAGTTACATTGTTTTTAGGCATTTTTGAAGCATGTAACATGGGTGCTATGTGAGAAAGCATTCAAACAAATTCAGTTTTTCTAAATCTCTCTAGGTAGGACATACACAATGCATAGAAAGCCAAGTAGTAGGCCAATACAACATATTGGTTAATCCTTTTTGAAAGATCAGCAAGAGTAGGGGTGCAGGAAACTCCAGCGGTGGCCATTCTGAGATACAAAGAATTAGGTATGATTACAACCTGCGCCTGTATAGTGAACAAAGAAACCTTACGAGGGGCTTTTGAGATCCCATTGAGGTACTATATTGAGGAGTGGGTTGAACAGAGTTTCAAGTCACACAAGTTTTGCAGGAACTTATGCAGAGCAGCGTTATGTGCCCCATCATAATTAAGCATTTTTGTACACTTTGTACGAGATGGAATTGAGGAGGAACATCACATAAAAATCAAGATGAAGTCCTCATTATTTAAAGTTTTTGCCCTATCTAGGCTCACGTTGGTGTGCGGCTTTTCTTTAGATGATCAAGATGCTGAGTATTTAAGTTGTAATCTTTTGGACAAACAAAAACAAATTGTAGAGTTACTGCTTTGTGTGTAGTTATTTGATGTTACATTCTTCTCTTTGTTTTGTAATAAGCTCCTAGAATTCTAAATGAGAGATCATATTAAGTAATGCTAAGTTTTGTGTATTGATGATAGAGGCCCAACCCAGGGCTAAGGTCCAAGGTTTTAAAGTGTTTATGTTTTATGGGAAAATTACTTCCTTAACAAAGGTTACTTTCTAATTTACATAAACATGCTACTAGAATTAATGGAATTTTCTCTTTCTTTTTTTTTTGAAATAGGTTTACGCAAGTCAATGCCATTGATGACATCATACCTAGATAAAATTTCTTGCTCTAATATACACCATCCTTTTTCTTAATAAGATTACATCTTATATTGCAAAGTGCAATGTATTTGTTGTGCTACAAAATGTTTTTAAAAGAGTTGGTGGATATAAATCTCTTTGCTTACATGATGAGTGTATCCATAGTAGCGTGTTTGCATCATAGCCACCAAGGATTCCATCTTTTTGCAATGCCGTTTGATTGACAATTTGGAAAAGATTCTACATTAGCATTAGGTTTTAGGCATTTGAAAGCATTATGAGATTTTTCAACCTAGGGTCTACGATCTAGATACAATAAAATAATGGAACTTCTACGAGAGAGTTGGAAGTTGTGACAAAGTAGCCAATTGTGAAATCATGCTCTAAAGTTATTAATGATGGAAGAGACAAAGTATATTCTTTATAGATTCTAATAACTTTTTGAGAATCCTTGTGTGCTTAAAAGGTCTTCTAGCATTTATTTGCTTTTCTTTGCTATCCGATACACAGGGCCCTTGGAGTTTGCTATCATGTTCTTTTATTAGCGGATCTTGCAAAGGATTAGGATCTTACTCAAGAATGGAACTTCCAATGATCTTTTGCAGCGATGTTGTTCTGATGTACTAGAGAGTCTATGTTTCAAAGATTCCAATGTCTTTGCCAAGCATTTGGAAGATGATACATTTTTATTTTTGTAACTTTCGAAATTAGCGTTGCTTTAATGTCATTGATATAGGAAACTTCATATTACAAATTCACGAGGGCAAAGAATATTATCAAAACATGTAATTTACGTAAAAAGTAATCAAGCGTGCTTTTGACTAGTTTTTTTTTTCCGTTTGCATAAATGCAAGTTGATACTTTGAAGCAATTTGGAAAATTTTGTGCATGTGGATGGGCTAAAAGTGGTTGGATTTGGTCGAGGTCACAAAAATTGATTCCCGATGTCATGGGAGTTATGCCTTAGTTAGGGAAGCTCTGCAATGAGAAGAAGCGGCGGAGCTAACATGGCTTGTCAGGTTAAAGCTTTTCCTCGCCCGGCTTTCTTACTTTTCTTTGCATCTAGGCTAGGACTTCATGATCTATATCTCCATTGGTTTTCCTTCTCTTAAAAGGAAAAGAGGCCATTTTGAGGAATGGTAAAGCTCAAAAGCTTTAGAGATTGAAGAAAGTGAAGCGGAGTTCATGACTGCGGCGGAGTTCATGCACACCATCTCTGTAGCGTCGAGGAAGGCAAATTGAAGTGTTAGGTTATGATCTTAGTAGAGTAAAATCCCATTTTAAGCTTTTCGGCAAAACTGCTATTCAAGGAAGTATGGACATTAGAATTGGTTTCATGTATTCTTCTTTCTTTCTTGGAGTGAGTTCTTTTCATAAGGCAGGCCTCTCATTATATCGTCGCCCTAGTTTTAGCTCTACAATCTTGGCCTATTGGCGGTAGTTTATACACAGTCCAATCCAAATTCCATGGTAGGAAAGTTTTCACCACGAATTCATGTCCATTTAATAAGAAAGAGCATGTTTTGGTCGAGGGATTTTTTTATACTACTTAGAGTAGCTTTGGACATGGAGAACAGCTGTATCACGGCATATAAATGTTGCTAGAGTCTTTTATCCAGAAATATTAGTTTTGTTGCGGGTCTTCTCATAGTTCTCACTTCAGGGTACTCCTTAAAGCCTATGCTTAATAATTTTAAGCTTCAAAATTTATTAACATGTTTATATTATATCTGAGGTGTTTTGGATATGGTTGGTGGCCTTTTCATAAAGCGTTTGAGTGGAACACACCCAAGCATGTGGTGGCACAGTACTATAGTTCATGTCCCTTTTAGGTATCTATTGCCCTCCACTTTATAACTCATGAAATTAATAGATTTCTAAATGCCATTTTTCTTATAGCAGGGAGCCTTCATGAAAGGATGCGGCCAAAGAGAGTTTGTCAAGAATTCAGTTTTCTTGATTGTTATGGATAATAGTTTCTCATATTATGTGCCGGATATAGCCGTGACTTTTCCTCTATATCTTGGGTCTAGGGCTCTCACTTGATTGCCACTTCAATTAGTGCATAGCGCGAACAGTTTTAGACAGCAGCCCACTCTCTTGGCCGGTGACAACAAATTGGGTTTTGAAATGACTTCTTCTAAGCTTCGGTAAGGATGCCAACTTGAAGATCTTTGAAAGCGTTGAAGAATTAGGTGGAGTTTAGGCGTCACATTGCAAAGGCATCTGGAATTCTAATAAGGACAAAGGGGAGCTTTTACATTTGTATTATCTGGCGGTTCTCTTATTAGTGCATTAGGGTAAGAGCATTTCTCAATTATTAAGTTAAAAAGCATTTGGTGCATGAGTGACCCGGAGGAAAGCTCTTTGCTTTTAGATTGCATATGCATCGAGAGATTCATATCTCATGCATTTGATGTTTTAGTTTTTGATCATGTATAAAAGGGAGTTTCCTTTTACGTCATCCATTTAATCATGTGCATTTAGTTGCTCCTTGGATTTTACTAAGTTAGTGTGATATGTCATCATGGTTAACGTGGGATGTGAAATTGTAAAGGTCAAGCTGCCCGGAGATCTTTGTGAATGATGCACTTCAAGTGTGGAAAAATATTCACGATCTTTGAATCTCCGGACTTCTCCCGGGGAACAAGTGGGATATGAAAGGTATATATCTTTTCTACAATACTTAGATGATGCAAGGAAGAACATAAATAATTTGATAAATTACGATTTATTTCCTATAGTACTTGCGGATGTGTCAAATGGAGCCTTCCAGTTCTTAAGACATCTGCCTTGGAAAGAGCGTCATTGTGAATCCACTTAATTACGGATCCTCAGTTACTCTACGATAAATTTTCATCTTGATGGCTCCTTCAAACCCGGGCACTTGATAGCGATGATTAATTCAAAAAGACCTCATCTTTGCTTGGCAAGAGACAAAATCGACTTTTCAAGAATTAGTAAGCAGGAATATGGATGGTGGCAAATAGAAATGGTATGGCTTCGTGGTTCTCCTCCACCTTCAATGCATACGGAGAACGAGACAATGGATCATACCATCTTTGAAACACAAGCAAATTCAAGTGCTAAATCCCGAAGAGGCTGAGGAAATGGCTAATGGGAAATGGCAAAACTATTAAACTCCTTACCAAGACTTTCATGGTGAGAGCGACGAGGTCAACAAATTGAAGAACTTGTGGATAAGTTTCAGACTTCGGATGCTTTAAAGAAGGAGAAGACCTATTTGAAACAAATGTAAATCTCGAGGGATCGAAGGATAGAGTCAACATCGGCTCCTATTAAGCTGTCAGGAAGAACATGATGATGAGTAAGGGATAAATCATGGAAGCGATGTGCCATGGCAACAAAGCGGGAATACGAGAATCAAGCTGAATACACAAAATAATGGGCTTATTTGAATGAGAAAATGCCACTTCTTGCATGGTGTTCATGCAAAGAGTTTTGTCACCGAAGTCATCGGCGCCATGTCTGATAGGTTTGTATAATAGTCCTTTTTCCTACCATTAATGTCTTTGCGAGCATTTTGAAAGTGGAAACATTTTTATTTTGTAACTAAAACTAGCCTTGTTTTTGATAGCATTGATATAAAGGGACTTCCTTAATACAAATTAAATCCTGAGCAAAAAAACATTATCAAAGGCTTGTAATTTACGTAAAAGTAATCAAGCGTGCTTTTGACTAGTTCTTCTTTTTTTTAATTTTGAAGGCAGAGAATTTTATATTAATACAAGGAAGACGGTAATTATTGGTGCCACGAGGAGCCTCCGATTGTTATCACATTTGCGGATTTGATGAGTTGTAAATGAGAGTGAATGGTTATACAAAATTTGCTTTTGCTTTCGAGATAACATGCTTTAGATGTAAGCACCCTAAAATCGCATTTAAAGTTTTGTAGTTTTGTAATTATCACTTTGATCGACCAAATGCATTGCCGAAACATTTTCCAATCTATGAACCACCTTCCTTCATAAAAGGATAGGAAGACAACTGGTTTAGTAAGCCTAGTCATGAAAGGGCACTATATCATATGTCCAGAGCACTATATATTTTTGCTTATTCACGGATAGGTACATAGAAGGTGCCATGGGGTGCAATTGAGGACAATATCTATCAAAGCATGAACCATATATACGACAAAGTTTAAAGATATGTTAGAGATGAAGATACTAAAACAATGGGATGTCCACTCAAGGGAGGTGGAGGCCACCCTCATCCTTGACAACTGATGTGTGCCTACAAAGTTAAAGATTGGGATAGTATCCCTACGTGTGGCAAAGTCCTAGGCGCTTCCATGATTTTCGGTCCAAAATGATTTTCGGTTCATTGAAAATATTCTAGCAGCAATGAGTTTTTTTTGCATCTAATTGACAGAACCCGAGGCAAATTGCTTCTACGATTTTTGTAAGGATTTATAGTAAAAAGCCCGATTGATTTATACATGAAATCTGAAGAAGCTTTATTCTTTATGCACATTACAATTTAATCTGAAAATCAAGCTGTAGAAGTAATGAGGAGAAATTTAGTGGTTTGCTTGACGGTTCGATGCGACATAAATGTAAGAACTCACATGACATAGTCGGTAGCGTCCTCCTCGGCGTTATCATCAGGATGGATTGGGTCCTCCCATTGTTTTCCCAATCAAATCATCCAAGAAGCTGGCCTGTACGTGTAATGTCTTAGAGGTCATTCTTGCATCACGGTGCCGGGCGGAAACCGCGATATGAAGAAGCTAGCTCCCTTGCTTAATTTGTTCCGGGTCTCCTTGGGATGTGGAGGATATCCACGAAAACTCTACCCGATCTTGGTGTTAAGGCTTCAGGCGTATTGAAGGAAACATTCTTATCGGTTCTCTGAGTGGCATTCACATTGCTTCTAGGTGGCATGTTTGAGCCACCTTGGCATGTTGAACCTAGGTGGCACATTAGACTGCGTGGCATTTTGGAGCCTAGGTGGCATGTTTGAGCCATCTTGGCATGTTGGAATACGTGGCATGTTTGGAACACCTTGCAATGGTTCGAGCCAAGTGGCATGTTGGAGCCCTAGGTGGCGTAATTTGGGCCAGTGGCATGTTTGAGCCACCTTGTTTAAATTTGGAAACCCTAGAGTGGCATGTTGGAAGACCCGCATTAGCATGTTTAGGCCACCAAGCGTAATTTTGGGGATCGCGTAATTTGGAGCCCACATGGCATCAGTACAGGAGCCACCTTGGCATGAATTAGAATAGCGTCGTACTCGTGTTTTAAGCCACCTTGGCATAATGTAGCCTAGGTGGCATGTTGGGCTTAGATGTGGCATTTGAACCTAGGTGGCATGTTTGAGCCACCTTGGCATGTTTGAGCCTAGGTGGCACCGAGAGAGGGTGCACCTCTATATATGGACGGATGGCGTAATGCGTTCGGTCTAAAAAACCCTATATATCACGGCTTTGGAGTAGAAAAACCTATACCATCACGGGTTTTCGAACTAACATACATTATAGCCCCTACATCAATAGATTCACGATTGGTTGGCAAATTATATAATCCTTTTCGGAGCTTTGTACCTTCGTGAGGACATAGGTCTAGAGTTCCATTTAGAATAAAATCACGAAGCAGAATGCAAAGCGTTGCAATACACGGAATAGGCTGGAATGGGCCGGTCTTGAGATGAATCTGCTAGAAAGGTAAAAAGCGAAGGCTGGAAATATAAAAAAGGATCTGACGCTCCTTCCATCGGATGGTCAAAGGAAAAGCGGGGGCAAAGCGGGGCAAAACCTGAAGTTAGATTCCGCGTCTACGCCCGGTGCTTGCAGGACCGAAATCATTAGTGGGTTGCAAAAGCATTTTGTTTTGGTGGAATACTGACTAAAGCTATCCATGCGGTAGAATCAGCGTATTGGCTAAATGTGTTCTTAGTAATACTCATGTCTACATAGGCGATACGCTCTATTAGCTCCACTTCGGTGGATAAGAAGTTATTAGCGATATCG
Source organism: Isoetes taiwanensis (assembly GCA_021234155.1). Classification (NCBI taxonomy): domain Eukaryota; kingdom Viridiplantae; phylum Streptophyta; class Lycopodiopsida; order Isoetales; family Isoetaceae; genus Isoetes; species Isoetes taiwanensis. Next base: position 337,732 of record JAJEKV010000181.1, read on the forward strand.
TCCCGAGGAAGTTTTATTTAGAATTGGTTAGGGTGATTGGTCGGGGTAGCTTAGTGAATGCATTAGACCTAAGGCATTTGTGGTGGTCTTGGTATGTTGGATTTTCACCTCAAGCTGAAGATGATGATATCAAAGTTTATTTGGAGGATTTTTGTTTAGTGGGATGATTCTCTGGCACGAGGTTGTTGGTCGTCCCGATTCGGCATTGTCTCCCATTTCGCAAAGCCCACCATTAAGCCCCTCCTTCCTTTGAGAGCTTGCTTTATCATATGCATCCCAGGTATCTAATGCGTCTCCTACAAAGGGGTTACTTTCATTTACTTGGGACAACTGTCGGTCTTTTCTATATCAATCTGAGGCATGTCTTGAGTTGTCCATTCCATCTTTGGTGGATTCCTTTCGCGAGGACACTCTAGAGAATGTGCCTCTAAGTGTGGTTGTTCATCGAGAACACAACGGCGATGGATAAGCATTTGGTATAAACACTATTGCAGCTTGGTAGTCACGGTCATCTCATGTCGCGGAAGCATTTAGAACAAAGTTCTTGTTATGTCTGAGATGGGGCTGAGTAATCACGGAATCATATTAACATTGTTGCCGCGAGGATTACAGTCCCGCAGTTAGGGTAAGGTAGAGTATGGGGTTGCCATCGGGATATCCGGCCGAGAGTACGGTTTTGTGTCTAATACAGTAGCCATGCCACCTTGTACATGCAATCATCTCCATCTAATAGGTGGCATCTTGAGGTCTCATTACAATGGAAAAGTGTTTGGATATGGGTATGGGATAAGGCTGCTTCATCCCAAAGTAGTGGTTTTGTGGTGGCAAGTGATCCATAGATGCCTCGAGGTGTGAGGTTGGTCCATAAAATGGATATGTCCCGGATTTGAGCTCATCCTTTATGCACGCAAAGGGTTGAGAGTATTGAGCATTGTTTTTCTTGTGTGAAGGCGGCCGGCGGAACATAGTGCTTAGTTGTTATTTCTTGTACGTCGATCTAGCGGTAAATTTTTGCTTGCTATCTATCTGATGCTTGGCCCAAACCTACGAGCTTGAGCTTTTCATCTGCGCATGTGGCTGGTTTATGGTCAATGGAAAGAGGCGAGGTTGTTTATCTTTAAGAGCGTGAATCTGCGGGGATGAGATTGTTCTTAACCCGATTAGAGCAAAATAAAATTGTTATGGCTTACAATTTGTTTCTTCTCTTGATCAAGAGAAAGAAGAATACGGATCCCAGCATACTACCTTTAGATAGCAATACGTAACTGG
>JAJEKV010000181.1:339952-770455 GCA_021234155.1 Isoetes taiwanensis
GATATTATATATCTGGAAAATAACTCCATAGTCATATGTTAGTAGATCAAATGTCTCTATACAAAGATTTCTTTGTCTTATTATATATTACTGGCTTATGGCAATCTTGTGTTGCCGTGCTTTTATAAATAATTTGAAGGGTGGTGTTTTACTGCTTAAAGAAATAATTCTGAAGGGGTGGTGTTTCCATTGTTAATATCTTTGTTTCTATATGATAGCTTTTGCAGATGATTTTTCATCAAGCAATTACTACGCTAGGAATATATGCAAATTTGTGTTGTATAACTGCTACAATCCAAAGTAGAACTACCCTTTTACTTATCTACCATTTGAACCCAAATTGTCAAGATTGTTAATAGAAACGATGATTTACATTAATGCTTTTATATAACCTTTTTTATCAATTGAATAATAGGTCAATCTAAAATCCAATAGTTGGAGGAGAAAAGGTTTGAACTGGGTTGGAAGAAAAGGATCAATTTGATCTTGCTAAAACATTTCCATGTTGTCTGCCTTTGTTTGAGCTTTCTCCTAAAAGTAAGGGCTGATACTAGAGGTAGAGTCGTTGTTAATATATAAATGGAATCTTTTATTGCCATTGATTATATATGGTACAGCATGGCATTTGAAATTCAAGAAAATGGCTTCAAACTAATCGACATTTTGCTACAAATATGGAGGATGCATGCATATTTTAGATATGGTCATAGATCTATAGGATATAGTTTGTTAGTTGTGGTCCCATTGTGACGATTTGGGATCAAGTCCATCAACACTTACTCATTACAAAACGATAAAAATCCATATCTTCTTACTATTATATCGAAGATAAATTAATCATTAAAATCAGTGTTAATCGAGAGTATTAAAGAGATGAGAGAGACTACAATCAAGGAAATCCCATCGGCCAACTCCGCTAAAGCACAACATGTCACAGAAGAAAGCCACGGGCATCTCTACTAGAAACACAAAATGGAGTCATAGTGCTTGCTCTAAAGAAAGAAAGCCACATCTGGACTTCTTCACTAAAAGCAAAAACATGAGCCCTGTGCCGACCACATCAGGCATCTTCACTAAAAGCGTGACATGACAATGTTGTACATCAAATGCTACAAAATACATCAAATGTAACTTTGAGGTGTAACCATTATAGTTGGGATTAAAAACCTCGCTTTTGGGTTTCGAGGGAAAAACCGCGGTAATAGAAACACTAATTAACTTTGTGTGCCCTTTACAACTACAAAGGCAGAAGCGGCTTCATAGCCATTTATCTACACTAAATGGCATCCCTTGCTCTCCACCTCTTCCCGGCAGCACAACTTTGTGGGCAATACGTGTTAAATCTGAATGGCTTCGTTGTAGGCGGTTTGAAGGCCCGATCTATAGCGAGCGATACCGCCAAATCCTTGAGCCTATATTTTCCTTCCTGTTCCTTACTTTCAATAACACCATCGTGTTTGCCTTGTTATAAACATATTCCTCTTGGCTGGATCCTTTTAACTTTCACTGTGAATCCCCTCATGAACCCTTCCTCGATTCTTTCTGCGAGAAAGGAGGGACCTTTAATCACGACTTTTCTTCCAACGGAGCAGCTATTCTGACAGCAGCTAATGACTCTTGTATTACTATGTCATGATTTGTTTTCTTCAAGCTTGCTCAGCATTACTTGAGTTTGCCTTGAGATATATTGCCAAAGCAGCTCAGAACCCTTTGTTTTCCTTTGTTGTGCACCGTCCTAGCGGAACCGCCGAGAAATTAAAGACACGGCTAAAACTCAGAGATCCTCTTAGTTTTTGTAAGCTTTTTATGCTTTCCTAAATTTCAACAAAGAAATTGCAATTTGATGCGGTGACATTTCTCTTTATATATGAGCTTTCGAAGAATAGGCTAGAAAACTTCAAGAAGGTGAATAAAAGCTTTTTAGTCTAGGGGAACTCTAAATTCCTATAGCACGTACTTTTCGAAAGTTCTAGAAAAAATTACCTCCTTCAAACGTTTTGTGCTCACACATGTTCAATTTATATTATATTTCTTGATAAACAAAAACATATACACTTGACACGCCCTTTACCTTCACAATACAAAATTATATATTAGAATAATAGGCTATGTATAGGTAAAAATTGGCCTCTTGAGGGGCATAGGGAGTTTGTTTTGTAGAAGACTAACTTCATTATAAGTAAAATCATTGGAACTACCTAGAAATAAAATGTAGAATATCAAGAATCTTTGCAAGTTTGTAGTGTCTGCTTGTGATTGTGTGGAATCCAATTCACGATTGGTTCATAGTCTTTGTTATGGAAATCCATTTTGTATGAAGCGGATAAGACAAATGCTACTGCTTTCAAGATAAATGTCATCATTCATTATTAAATTATGATGCTTTAAAAGTTCTGTTGAAGCTTGTTAATTGATGGAACTTTATAGCTAAAGTTCAATTCTTGATAATAACCGAGTAATCACCAACAATTTTCTATTCCGGATTCTGGCCCGATGGTATCACCCTCCCCATCAACATGACCTTCCTTCCCTCAATCACGAGAAAGAACCAATGAATCATGCAGGTGTTCCTAGAATCCCCCCTCAAAAAAAAATATGGTTGGACGTAATATCCCACCTTACATGCACCATTACTGGGTCTGATTCCCTTACTAGGCATAATGGTTTAGTGCATAAACACCAACTACTATATAACTATGACATGCGAGCATGTACCATGCTTCTCTTTGAACCATCATTTCCTAAGAGCTCAATATTTATTGGTTTTGATGCACACAAGTCACAATCTTCAACGCCACTATAATTTATTTTAATTTCCTTTTCTTTACTGCCTTGCCCTTGGAATTTTTCTTTCATATTCTTGGTGTGGTTGTGATTTACTTTGGATTGTCCTCACGTTAGGGGGCAATTTGTTAGGGAGAGAGTGAGTTTTGGCGCAGCAGAGTGTAATGCGGAAGCGGTCGGCGATAAACTCTGTGGAGAAAAAGATAGATTTCCTCATAATTTAAGCTAGCGAGAATTATTAATGAAAAACTGGTTCTAGCCAAAAATGTGAAGAATTCCATGGTTTTATTGGAAAAATTCACGAGAATTTTTTATATCGGAGAAATTTTGATTTTAATAGGTAGTGCAAGGGTTCCCAATTTGTTATTTCAGCGATTACAGGTTTATCTAAACATCTATTTATAGCTTCTAGTTCTTTTTTTAAATTGGTGGGAAACTTTTAATATTTTTCAAAGTGATTATGGACCAAGTTTTTTGACCTTTAGATGTCCCTTTTTCTTTTTCTTTTTTAAGAGTTGTGGGAAAACTCATTACATAAGCCCTCTTGAAAGAAGAACCATTCTATGAGTTGAGGTTGTGCCTTCTTTTATTTTCTATTTAATAGAGTATATAGAGGGATGAGAGAGATAGAAAGAAGAGAAAAGAGCTAGAAATACAAGAGATTCCCACATTTATCAGTATTTTGCCCATAAATGCAAATTGGGAGTTTTTCTTGACCAACTTTTATATGTGAACAGTCAGGTTCAGGAATGTTTTATATTATTGGGGTGTTTGGAGTGTTTTCATATTTAAGGGGGTCTCATGGAAGGTCTTGTCCCTGAACAAAGGTTAATAAAGATCAAACATCAGTAAACAGACCTTAGCCGAGACTCACTCGTTTCTCCTGAATTAAAATAAAGGGTCATCGGGTTCCTGGATAATCAGCATAGAATCCTCTCTGAAGTGGATCTAAGTTTATGGAAGGTGGCAGAGGCGAATTGAAGGAGTAGGCGAGGGATAAAGATGGATCTGAATCACCGATAGGTGCACCTCTTACCCTTATATATGGAGATCAAGGAGCCTTTGAAAAGGTAAAGGTACATAGGCCTTTTTAGGGTCTCAACCTTTTCGAGTTCCATAAATATTTCAATGGTTCAAGTTCCCATCTGACTATCTTATTCTTGCTTTCAGAACCCTCCCAGAACCATCATATGGTCTTTGTGAGGTTTTCAAGAGATATTCAAAGGCAAGTACTGTCTACTCCATATATCGTCTCCCTTGTAGCTCCGGCCTTTCCCTTTGCCAAATGGATGGCAGTGCCAGTCCTAGAACCCATGTAGGCTTTCATTACATGGCAGTAGCATTGGGGATAAGTTGCTAAGTAGATGGACTCGAGAGGCATGTGAGGGCCGAGGATCTATCCGGTGTTACCAACATAAGCCATTGAGGATGAATGCCATGCGATTCCGGACCTCTCCAACATTCAATCATATTACGGGCATGGTATATCCAATTGGTTTTAGGGCCAGCCTTTGCAAATGGAAGCCCTTCATATAAACATAAGGTAGTTGTGCTTTTATGCTATATATTTGCTAAGTTGCTCATAAATGATACCCTCTTACTGAATTGGAATAGCAAATGAAAATGAAGAGGAGGTGTCGGGACAAATCAACCAAACGAAAGACTTGACCCGCGCTAACGTTATTTGTACTTATTGTTTTTAAATGGCGGATATTGACCACCAAGTGTGTGCGGACACTTAGATGCCACTTGAAATTGTTTAACAATGATAAATCCTTCAAATGCTTTTTGAGAAGAATGGGCTGGATTCGAGTTCCCTAAATAGACTCCCTGGTAGAAGTAATTGTCTCTATTATTTAGTTCCATTTGTGAATTTGGGAAGTTGAATTTGGTTGCTTATCTATATTACCTATCACATCTATACAATTTTGAAAAGAAGGCGATGCGATTGGGAAGTGAAAAACATTCAAGACTATTTATGCATGAGTTCTCACGTTTTCATGGGTGGCATATCGCTTCAGTAGTCATTTGAACATGGCATACCTTGTCAACCATATGATGTCTTATTTTCAAGGTTGGCAGAACAATCATCGAGGCTAAATTATGCTTGGCCCGGCATAAGTTGGATCACTATATCTTAGTTGTAGAATGCGGCAATTTTTTTTTGGAGCTTCACTTTAATCTCCCATGGAGGAGTTGGTTAAATCATGGCCTTCCGGAAAGTGGGTTGGTGCTTTGGTCCAGCCTTTCATGGCTGCATTTTATGGTCGGGACTAATGGTAAAATGTAGTAGTAGGCATTTTCATCAATGGTTTGTCTACTTTTTAGGGTTGGTCGTTCCATCAAACATTATTGCTAATGAATTTGCACCCATTTTGGACTAGGCCTTTCTATCAAACATTCTTTTGCTAATGAATTTGCACCTACAAGAGCACTATCTAATGTAGTTTTACACTTTAGACAAAGCCCGAGAAGATTTAGATGTTGCTACTTGTGGAAACAAGTAGTGGTGATATTGGTTTCCCAATGTAGGGATATCAAATATTATGTAGAGCATAGTTAATTTATTTGCATAAATAGCATCAAATAGAAGAGCAGTATTTCTTCATAAAATAGCGTTCATTAACAGAGCAAATATTCCAAAGGCTCTAGAAAAATCCTCTAGGCTATGTTACTTGGAGGAAAAAGAACATACAATGACTAGATTCAAAATATTAGATACCTTGGACACAGTTTTGAATTTGTTTTAGTCCAATATCACAAAGAATATAAACAAGTTTCTAATGTAACAAAGGGTTGCCTTCTATACCAAGTTAACACAATAGTAAAAGTATAGATCAACATTGAAGAAAATGAGTGCTACCGATTTGAGAACTCAATTTGATATCTAACTAGTTATGGTGGCGGCGTTAGTGTGTATTTGAAGCGGTGGTTGTTTCATTGGTGAGGTCCAGGATAAGTGTGGCTGAAGGGGCAAGGTATCACGGGGAATCTTTATAAGATTCATTAATAAAGAGAAAAAAAGGATCCATTGTGCAAAAGCCATTCAATTTAATTTGATGTGCTTTGTTTTCTATGATACTTTATTAGGAAGTGATTTTATATAATAGTGTGAGGCATTGGTAGGCTTTAGCAAACTATAAAAATTTACAGCAATATGAAGCTAATCGTCATTTAGCGTTAGACAAGTTGATTACATTATGTTATTGAGAAATCATCGTTGTATTTCCCCTCTATATTGCCCTTCATAACTTGTTTTGTCCTCAAAGATCCATTACCTCCTTTGAAATATGTGTTCATTCAATGTATTTTTAGTGTTTTTCAATATATATTAGTCATGAGTATTTCTATCTTATCTGGAAGAGTGTATGGAGAACATAAGAGATGTCTTGCTTTGATGACCACCTCTTTTGAAAAGCATTTATGGTGTTGAAATGGTTTATATCAATCTTTAGAGGCTAATGCTTATGATCTACACTTAGGCAAAGCAAGCGGTTGCATTAGCCATATTTCATGCAGCACGAGAACCGCTATCACGTCATAAACATATCTGATAATATGCTTAGTTTATAAATTGTTGGATGAGTGGAATATACTTTTCTTTAAACATCCTGGCTTTTGTCGAATGTTGTGTCAAATAAACGCTCTCTCAAATTGTTATTCGTCCTTTAATTATCGCTGCCTGTTATAATCTATAAAGCCACACAAGCTGCTATTATAAATGGTGTAAATATCAAGATTGGCCTAATGGGCCAACCATCCGACCATCATTTGCTAGTTTTTGCATAAATATTATATTCTAATCTGCAGGATCTATGACACCATTGAGAATTGTTCTTTTGAAGCCCCAAAATCATAATTTTGCTATAAAATTACTTAGCCCCATGGCACATTGGTCAAAATAGCCATAACATTTGATTATTCCAGAACTAAGCATTAGGATCAAATGTTGCTTGAATAGCATTAGGGTCAAATGCTACAAGCGAATAATTTTGGCTACAAAGCTACTGCAAAAGCCATGTCACGACATTGACGAGAATCTATTGTAGCAGTCAGAGCTTCAAGCTAATACACACCATCGATACTTGAACTTCACGGACTGTTAGGAATTTATGTGTAGTCTAATTGCATCATGCTTTTGATTCTTGACACATTGATGTGAGCTCAAAAGTGCAGAAACACCTCAACACATTTTAAAGGCGGTAGATACTTTACATTCCAACAATGAGATTCTTTAAGCAGCATAAATACAATATAGAATATGTAGCATAATATGAGGGGTTACTTTGTATTTTTATGCGTTTTCCATGGTTTTACTAGATTTAGTCACAGTATTTTGAAAGGCGATACTAATCGCATTACTTCTAGAGTCGCGAATCGCTCATTTAATGGATTTACCACTATGATTTTAGGATATCTGTCAGAAGCATACAGGCTCGATGAAGATACTTTAGGGTTAATGAAGAAGGATACTTGGGGATGGAGTCGGGGCGAGTTCTTTGGCATTACGGCCTCCCTTCTCAGCATCTTCTATTAACATCATACGCTGGCGTCCAGTCGAGCTAATGCACAATGTTTGGTTGGTTTGAATCTTACGCTATCTTTGGATGCACATTTGGATTCTTTGGCCTTGCATGTAGCAAACTTACATTCAAGCTCTCATGTGACAAAGTGGATTTGCTATTCTAGAACCATCGATGCAGTCTTTGCTCAAAATGATTGTAGGCAGTGGTAGACGAGAATCCTGCACCAACATGGGGTACGCACAAACATGGAGAGCAGGTCCACGAGCTTTGAGGTGTGCACATCAGCGGAGTACATCTTGTTGCTATTTGAGCATGCTCCCAACCGAATTTGCCTTTTATGCAGGATGAATCATTGAAACAAATTTATGTAAGTGGCTTAGAAGTTTAATTTGTGGCCGAAGCTATCAGGTCTTGAGGATTGCCCTTAGTTTTTCACTAGAAGCGAGTTGGGCGAGTCATTTTTCAAGATCTCTCTTATTGGGCTTCAAAATGGCGAATCGGAGGCTTGTTTCTCTTCCTACTTTCGAGGAATAAGCATCTACGGATCATCAAGAATAAGAACCACGAGACCATCTGAATCATCAAAGCGAGATAGGCCCAAGCGGCAGCTTTTTAGTCAATAGATAAATAGTTAGAGAACATTTCTATAGAATGAGAAGCCCATGAACTTGTGCTTTAAGCGAGTTGGGTCACCGCGATGCGCCTATATTTATTTGAGGATAACCTATAATAATCCTCTTGAAGCATAGGACATAAATGGAGATGAGGGACATTTGGTGCTTAAGTTACGGATATAGGCTGACCCGACCTGGATAATATCATTATGCTACTTCGATCCTACCTTCTGTCTAAACTTGATACTTACTTCTTCATTTATGTTGTCTTCTCTTATTGATTATCCTGACTTGTCTCTAGTTGATTGGTATCTTGAAAACATTGTGCATTGGCGTTTTGCATTCTAATAAATATTTTCAGCGACTTTGCGGGGCCAAGTCTTGGTTCTATTCTTGATGTAAGTCTTGGCATTAGGTAAATGATGGTGGTCTCCATAGAATACTTTCGTTCACTGCATTGATTTGGACTAAAATTAAATCCTTATGTACAGGAATTCAGTACTTGAGAATGTTGAGCGATTAATTTAAGATTTAAAATTTGTTTGAAGTGCAATTAGGTTATTATATCTGAGAGATGGAGTTTTCTTAATGGCTTAAAATAACAATCTCCAAGCGGTTTCAAGTCTGACTAATTTACTTTGGAAGATTTGTGTCAAAACATTTTAGCAAAATTCATTATGAGGTCCCTACATATGTGGCAGTCCACGGTGTTAGAAGATAGAGATATTTAACTTGGCCGGATATTTGGAGTTATATAGTATTTCTTATCTCCTATTTCCAGAGTGAAGACTGGCCTAAGTGATACCGTCCTTAAGAAAAAAGTGAAATGCTTGTTTTAAAATCAAAGAAATCTCTTGATGGAGGAAAAATACAAAGTGTCTTCGCGAATGTTTGATTTGGGAAAAAGGCCCGAATACTATGGTAACCATGAAGGCAATATGAAATGGTTAAAGAATTTGCTCATGGGATATAATGAGTAAATTGATAAAGAAGGATGTTTTGTGAATGGTTAAATGTCAAAGTAGCCATATTTCTGAGTAAGCATTAAATGGCTGATCATGGATACTTAAATTTCCTAGTATATTTTCTGCTAAGCATTTCCTTTCTTATGAGTGTTTCACCTTTGTTTGAGATTTAATAAATGCATCATTTTCTAAGGTTTATAAAATATACATTTATTGTAACTACGTTAAAAATATGAATGATGCACCATGCTCACATTCATGCAGGAGTTACATCAAGGTAATCATCGAATCTTGCTCACAAGCATTTAGTTTTCTGGGAATGCCACCATTCTCCATGTTAAGGGTTGTATGATCTTAGTGTTTTAAGGCACAAATGAAAATTTATTTGAATGAGCTTTTTATATGCCAAAATTTCTGAAATATATGGTGACTCTTGGTATGCAATGGGGAATTGAGATTACAAAAATGTACTCATAGTTGTTTGCAATGGAAATAATTTGTTTGTCTTGATATTATTGTGCTTTTTTAGTAATTAATATTTAGGCCCAAAACTTTACCTATGTTTGCTTTAGTTAGGGCCGAGACCAAGTACACAATATAAGAATCAACGGAACTATCATTAATTATTATTAGCACTTGCCATTGCATTTAGCACATTTAGAATTAAAATCCCCTTAAACCCCTTTGGTTTTGGGTGCATATTCACCGGGGGTTCACGTAGAGGCGTGAGAGCCCCAAAACATATTTACAATACATGTACAAAATTAACACCATTAAGTACATTCTTTCAAATTTTATATTATTTTTGTAAAACTTCGATATACGATTATACAAAAACTTGTATGCATACCCCACAAGCGGATGGCTATGCGGTCGGATCTTGTAGACAAGGGCAAATAGCGCATCAGAGCTGACTCGTTGGATGGCCAGGTGTGAATATGCCCAAGCCAAGGGGGTTTAAGGGCCTGGTAAATGTGTTAAATACAATGGTAAGTATAATTAATGAAATGGATACAATGTTGATATATATATTAAAAATTTGTGCCCATAGGGCCTAACTTAAAGCAAACATAAATAATTTGAGCCTAAATATTAATTACTAAAAAACTTTAATATCATGCAAAGTATGAAAACGGCGAAGTCAGAGCACTTTTTCCATTAGTCTCAAAGTGTCGCCAGGATGTGCCTTATGCAGCAGTGAAGATCAACATGAAAAAAGAAAGAGGGAAATAATTAGGAAATGATATCACATCTCGGATATCCATAAGATTAACCATATAAGTGACTTTTACAATGTAAAAAATATTTTGAAGTCGATAGCATAAATGCATATAGAGTTCCCAATGCTCTAGATAATGTGCATTCAAATTATTGAGGACTTAATTACAGTTTAATTAATATAGTAAGCGAGGTGCGGCGTTTAGCCGGACATAAATATAGTTGTAGTATAAAGACAAAATGTGTTAAACATGTGGTATGCATCGTAGCAAAGAATTTGTCTAGTCTTTTGAGGGAAGAAAAATTACTGAAGTCATATTTTAGATTAGCTAGAACAACTTTGGCTAATTTAACACACAAAATACATAGGAAAACTTTTGAATGTTTGGCTAAAGAAGTTGAATAATTTTCCTTTACTAGTTTTTGAATGTTTGGCTATTTTTTGTTTGAACTGGCATATATAAACTTTAGCCAAACATTTATATGCTATGCCAAACTTTTATTATGCGAACATACTAATAATGAAAATCTACTGGTTGGAGAACAAAAAATTTGTCCATCTAATATAGTCAATTAGCAACCTCTATTCCATAATCCTCATAAGATAATCTTATATTTTATATTAGCTATTAAAAAGTATGGCTAATCTATCCCTAAATGCATGGGAAAACTTTTGAGCGTTTGGCTAAAAAGTGGAAGAATTTTCCTCTCCTTTCTTTTCTTATGTTTGGCTAAACCTTGGTGTAAAAAAGGAAGTCCAACTTTGAAAATATAATATAATTGTCAAAAGAAACGATTACCCTTTTAGGAGGTTTTTGACCTTGTTTACTTTTAATGCAATCCTTCTCTATCCCTTTGAGCTTAAGCGCTATGGTCCTTAATAGCAGTTTGCTAATGTTGGGCTTTTGTAGAAGATCCTTTGTTGATGAATAGAATTGGTTTAATTGAGAAGAAAGAAGATGGATCACGAGCGACTTTCACATGCTAAGCATAAGTGCCTATGGCCCGATTACAAGGAAGATGAGTCGAAGATCCACAAAACGATCGCGTTTGAGGTCTAGCAAAGTGGAGATACTTTGGTGCGAGATTTCCCACATATCTGAGATGATAAAGATGATATCTGATGGCGAGGTTGCATCCATGCATCGTTTTGTGATCATTATAATGTGCTCCTTTGCCAATCCGGTTGAGAATCCTTCATGCAATTCTGCTTCATTATATACATAGCAGGCATAAACAAGATGATAGTGATGGACTAGCTATTTCGGATAAGCAATCTTTCCTTTCCAATTTTCCTAAGTGAAGTGAGGAATTATAATTTGGAATTTTTGTTTCCTTGTTACATTTGCACTTGACATTGCTTTAATGTGCATTATTTATGATTGATCCTCCTCTTTTTATCTCGAGGCACATTTTCTAATTATATAGAGTGGCTTTAAAGTATATTTTGGTGTAAACATCTAGAGCCTGCGCCCTTTGGGGTTTTGAGGAAAAACCACCGACAATAATGGGATCACTAACAATGCTTTAGGTCCAAAACATAATAGATCTTGTACCCTCATCTTTGACTAGCCTTGTGGGTGAAAATATATTACTGTGTAAGAGTTGCCAAAGGCCGAAACATGTTTGAATTGTCTTCTCCATAGATCTTCATCTTGTGCTTGAATCAAGCTCTCTTCCAAACATGCAGCTAAGCCATACACAAAGCCCAGAACCAAAAGCCACCCGAGGCCATCCAGACGCAGAAGGCCTCCAACCCGAGGCACTAGGGCCTCCAGCGGGCACAAAGCCTCAACCCAGGCACAAAAGTCTCAACCCGGGCACCTGAGGCCTCCAACCAGGCTACTTGACCCCAACCGGGCGCTAGGCCTCCAACTGGGCACTAGGCCACAGCAAAAGTCACAATGCTCAAGCTCAAGAGCCCGCAGTGCCACAGTGCCACAATAATAGCCACAAGGCCACAAAGAGCCACCACATTATGCATCATGCTAATCTTTTAGCTCAACCTCAAGGCCACCATGCCACAAAAGGCCACACATTGTACCATGCTAATCTTTAACTCAAACCTACATGCCACAAGAGAGCCACATGACCATCATGCTAATCGCCCAACTCAAAGCCACCATGCCACAAAGAGCCACACATTATGCATCATGCTAATGCTTTTGCAGAAACCACAATGCTCCTCTGATGCTATGAGAAATCCAACAAGTCTGAGTTAATGGAAAACAAATGTCGAGAAGGTTTGGAGGAAGAGCAGGCGAGTGAAAGCTGAGATCAAAAGAATGATAGAGATCAGAGAATTATGAGGAGCCTTACAACCCTTACCTTCAACAAACGCATAACCACCAAGGTAGGAACATATTAAAATGACGAGAGTAAAAAGAATAAGGTGTGGGGGTAGGATATGGCGAAACATCGACTTAGACAGATGAAAAATACAAGACATGGCAACATCTGGTATGCCACTAAATAATACCTGGACTATATTTGCTATCCACTAAATGTGTACAATGTGCAACAATCTTTGAGTCACAATCTTTGGTAGCAAACTAGTGAAAACCATTATGGTAGGGATTAAAAAACCTGCATCCTTCCGGTTTCAGGAAAAACCACGACAATAATGGATATAACCAATCTTAACACACAATAGATCTTGTACCCTCTATCTTTGACTAGCCTTATTGGGTGAAAATACATTACGACAATGAAATTTGCCAAGGCCAGTATGCAGATTGTCTTCTCCATAGATCTTCATCTTGTGCTTGAATCCAAAGCTCTTCCCACACCACCCGTACGCTAAATACTGCATACACAGAAAGAGCCGAACCACAAAAGCCACCAAGGCCATCCGGTGAAGGCCTCCAACCAGGGACTGGGGCCTCAGCCGGGAGCCACAAAAGCCTCAACAGGGCACCTGAGGCCTCAACCCGGGCTGTGACCCCAGCCGGGCATAGGCCTCCAGCTAGGCACTAGGCCCACAACAAAGTCACAATGCTCCAGCTCAAGAGCCCTTGATGCCACAATAATAGCCACATGAGGTACACAAAGAGCCACACATTGGCCATCATGCTAGTAACCTGCTCAGCTCAAGGCCACCATGCCACAAAGGCCACACATTAGCCACCATGCTAATCTTGCCCAACTCAAGGCCACCATGCCACAAGAGCCACACATTAGCTAAAATGCTAATGCTGCAGAGAGCCTGTCCTCTCTGATGCACTGTGAGAGAAATCAGAAGAGAAATCCAAGAAGAGTGCAGCGAGTTAATGGAAAGCAAATGTAGAGAAGGTTTGGAGGAAGAAGCGTGAGAGAGAAAAACTAAGATCAAAAGAATGATAAGAAGTCCCGGCCGAGAGGCATAGGGCCTTACCCGACCATACCTTCAACAACCACATAACCACGAATTGGAACATATGAAATGTGATAAAAGAGTAAGGTGTGGGGGTGGGGTGTGAAGTTGGGCAAGTGAGCTAAAGGGAGAGTCGACAAAGAGGAGAACGGATAATTTGATGGAGATGAAAAAGGGAAGAAAAGGGCATATAGAAGGAGGCATAAGTAACTTCACCACCTAACTAACTATTGGCAATGGTTTTGAAATTACACTTATCTTATAAGTGATCTGAAAGATAAAGTTCAATTCACAAAACAACAACTCTGAGGAGAGAGAAAGCTGAAAGAAAAAGAAGCCCATCACGGGTGTCTCCACTAAATAATACAATGTACAACAATGCGCAGCAGTGAAAGTCCTAGGGGCTTAGGGGTTGAAAGAACTCTAACCTGGCGGGGAGATCGCAGTAATTGTTGAAAAAGGAAAACCATTGTTGCAAGGCTAGAAAGCATAGTTAAGGGAATATTGAAGACAAATGCAGGTACTTGACAACACCTCTCATCTCATAGTAGTGGTAAAGGCTACATAATCACCAGCTCTAAGAATGAGGCCAAACGTATGCCCTTCCATATATATCAACAAGTCTACAAAAGGCACCAAAGCCAGTAAGCAGATCTCATTTTCCAAGCAACTCATCATCACCATCCATGGTACTCGAGGAGAATCCCAAATTATCAGTTAGGCTTTGTATTAAATTTGGGACCAAGCAGGCCAATAACACCTGTCCGATGGTATCATAGCTATGGACATCTCTACAAATCAAATAACTCATTATAAATACATGCTTAATTCCAAAAGCATCCTAAATTCACGAGCAAAATGTCTACAAATAGCAGGGAAAGTCTATGTATTGAATATCACAAATTGCAAAGCAATGCAAAGAAAAGAGGGGTAAAAGTGGGAGGGCATAAACATATATAGACTTTGAAAAACTAGCGGTGCTTATACATCCACAAAATGCCCAAGTCTTGTGCATAATAAGCGAGAGGAGGAAAGGAGTTAAAAACAAGTTGTTTTGACGAGATATCAAGGACTACATGGGAGAACAATGGCGATTAGTAATGGCCAAATAACATTATTACAATTTAATCAAATACATGCATCTAAGGCAGGTCTGAAAGGGAAGGTGACAAGTAACCTCTATAATATCAGCAAAAAATCGACAACGTCCTACACCAACAAGTCTTCGCTAAACTCAAAACCTTCCACTACACAATTTTGAAGTAGTAGGGCAAGATGTGAGAGACAACATAGTAGAACATGGGAAGACTTAAATAATGAAATGGTCTATCATAATTTAAATAGAATTTGAGGACATTGAAGGATATGTCTAAAGGGGAGGTATCATCCAAGGCGTGTCATGAAATAAGTATAATCCACATAACATCCATATCACCAACCTCACAATGATAGAAAACTATCCACAAAGTCTAGGCACTCAACCCCATCGAATGAAGCTTTTTAGAGCCAATGATAACTTATAGTGACAGATCAAATTTCTTGGACACCATAGTTAGCCCTTATTTGTCAACCCAATGTCACCACTGTCTAAGCATGACTAAAAATATGAACCAGCCATTTCTTCCACTTCTCATAAGTGAAACTAGACGCAAATGAGATAGCCTTAATTGGACAAAAATATACTATTAACCAAGAGAACTAGACTATGCCACCATGTTCTTAAAGTCAAAATGCGTGAATCTACCCTTGTGTGAGGCCAAGGCGGTAAAAGGAATGATAATCGGGTCAATGTAGGATTAACAAATGCAAAGAGATAAAATTCATATAAGTGAACCATACAAACTAATACATCCATCATTCAAAGCTAGAACTTCCCACCATAACAAGATCAATAATTCATCCTACACATTGAAAAAGAAAAGAGATCTTAATCTAAGGCAGCAAGACAGAAGTTGAAGAGCATATTGGCTAATATCCAATGTGACAAGGCATACCATATTGATTTTAACAAAGTAAGCAAAAGCAAAACATGACAAGGTTCCGTAAAACGTAAAACGATTCAACACAAATTCCAAAGGTTACTACTCAACAAGGCTATAATATCCAACAAATTCCATCACCACTTCAGTTGATTAAGTCCTTGCACACTAGGATAGACTAGCGCATTACTAGTACCATAATGACAAATAAGATTGCTTAGATGATCTCATCTATCCCAACCATCAAGCATGCCATGTACCGAGCAACAAGGAATACCATGGTATGAGGCAAGGTACACCTACCAAAGAAGATTGGCGAAATTATTATAGAGAAGGAAAAGGGGACAATTTGCTTTATCCTAACACGCCTCCGCATCCTCAATAAGCACTTACTCAAAGACACAAAGCACGGTGACCCATGAGGAACACAATACTTTCAGAACTAGGATGCCGAGTGCTCTGCCAGAAAAGCCGGTATTCAACTGGGCTGCTGTCAAGGCATTGGCGCTAAGCACTTATGCTACAGCCATACATTATAATCCCCACAAAAGCCCTCGGCCCTGCACGGAGAAAAGGGCTTGAAAAACCAAGTCTGCTCTTGGTAATCCTGCATATACTTGTTGATCCTGGCACATGTTCATGAGCTATAAAATGTCAACCACCAAAAGAAACCAACAACTATGAACATAATTCCGCACCCAGCCCCTGTCCAAATATAAGTATAATTTCTAGCAAAACTGTCAAACAAAAAAAACACCGCCTTTAGGAGTCCAAGATCCGCATAATCACTTTGTGTTCCAAAAATCCAAAGTCCAAGCCCCCAACTTATGAGTAAAATGACAAAACAAGGAAGTCCAGATAAATGTAATAAAACAAACATGCAAATCTTATCTATTACAGGAAAATCTGTTTTCAAATCTTTAGCGATAGCAACTTTAGTTGTAAAAATAGATGAAAAATGCAAAGGTTGGATGGGTTGAAAGAGTCAACAATAGAAACAACCAGCAAAAGTTAACCTTGGCGCCATAATTGGTTATTATTTACCTAACCACGACTAACCCGTGAGTTTTAGTCTCTTTATCGCGGAAAACCATAGCCATGCATAGGCTTGTGCTTCTCGCACAACAGGATATGTTGAGGGAGTTAAAATCCGGCAACCACCGCTAATCCTTCCTGAAATGGAGCAATCAAATGGATTTTGTAAGATAAAATGAATAGCCTTAATGTGATGAAAAATAACAAGAAAATTGTACACAATTATAACCATAACTCTATCTAGAAATCACCCTGCTCCGGACCATTTACATCTTGTTAAAATGGAAAAGCATGAAAATCAATGCCATCATTTAACTCATAAACATTAATAGGAAAGTAAGTAGTGCTTCTCTCAAGAATTATCAAGGCTTCACTAAACCGGGCGTAGTATTTCCCATGCATTATTCTCGCATAAAACTTCAAAGTTACGTACTTAATATTCCTTCTAGCTATTTATCAAATGCCCTTTTCTTCAAGTAGTATTAGTGCAATCGCATCGTCTAGTTCCCCCACCTATCAATCGAAAGACTAGGATTGAACCCATTGGGCATATGACAGAGACCAGCAACAGAAAAACTACTTGAGACAAGGCAAATAAAATACTTATCTAGAATCTCTTCTTGGGTTGCTGAAAATAGGACAAAGTAGAGATGTTCTTCTTGTTACTTGCTCCTGCTCCAATATTCTCGCCTCTAAATCTCAGCCCAAAAAGGCACAAAACTAAAGGTGAGAGGGCTATTGAGGGGCCCTGTCTAATCTATACCTGCTTATTTCTCGGCCTCGCCTCATATGAATCGCTAAATCGCACAAGCCTCTAGTGCATCCGGAGTGATTTGCCTGATAGAAAAGCACACAGGTTTACTCCTTACATCCGAGGGATCTACAACCGCCATCTTGGTTTCTTAATCCTCAACCGACAAAATTACCCGAGACACCAAGTTGCTACCATTGAATTGCATGTAATCCGGTGACCCATTAAAAAAAAATGTGAATATAACTTAAGTCCCTGATGTCAGCCGTAATCACGAAACTACGGCAAGAGAGAAAGCATGGAGGAATAAAATCGATTCCAAAAATGGACAAACCCTAGAAGCTACACGAAATTCAAAGAAATTTAAAGGTGCTTGAAAGAAACTACCGACACCGGGCAAGTAAGTAGGCTAAAAGGGAGAGTCGCATAAGAGGAGAACACAGATGAGCCGATGGAGATGAAAAGGAAGAAAGGGGCATATGAAGGAGAGGCATCGTGAATTCACCTAACTTAACTATTGGCATGGTTTCCGAGAATTACACTTATCTTCTATCGATAATAAGATAAGTTCAATTCTCAAACCAAAGAAGCAACTCACAAGGAGAGAGAAATCAAAGAAAAAGCCCCATCCGGGTGTTCCACTAAATAATAATACAATGTACAACAATGCCAGAGAACACAACCGAAAAGAAAGCCACATCCGGGCATCTCCCACTAAAACCAACACAGCCAATACAATACCGAAAAAACAGAGGCAGCAAATCAAGGGCGGATAGACAAGTTTCTAAGCACATATCAAGTGAAATCACTAAAAGGATGCCCTTTTATCTAGTGGAATCCAACAATAGTGAAAAATAATGTATTGAAAATATCATCAATATTGACATAGTAGTGGATTTTGGAATGGCTTTTAGTCATGTAAGGCATACATTAGGAACCCTCAACAAGTGGCTAATGACCAAATCAACAAGGCTGGGTGCATGTTGGTAACACTACAATCAGCCATCAAATCTCCCTTCACTAAAACACATCTGAGAAAAAAACTCTCTCAACTCAAGCAATCGTCACTATTCGAGGCTTTTCATAGATCTCGAGGCATTTCAACCTGGGCCCGAATCCAAAATATCAGCTAATAGCAATAAAACTCAAATAATTAGCATTTGAAACTCTCAAGAACAATAGAGAAACTAGTCACATTGGATAGAGGCAAATATAGTCCAGTAGCAAGTGGAGACAAGCTATTTAGTAGGGAGGAGCAAGCATAGCCAATATCATAATATATAAATGTACTCTAGAAACTCATGATTATCCATTATGCCATAATTATAAAACTATATGAACCCTCGCGGACACTCAATAATATTAATAAATCGAGAAGAAATACTTATGCATTAGGAAGACGCAGCGTCTAAATCTCTTCTAGCTTCAACCTATAATGTTCTTGTTCAAAACAATGACAAAATTTTGGACCCACAAGAAAGTTGAGAGAAATAGTAACATGAAGCAGCAAATGGCCCATGGTGAAATTTAAATGTATAAGTTAAAAAGAGACTCTTACAAAGATAAAGACTCTCATGAATCTCAAACTACAATAAAGACCACGAAATAGGCAAATATTGCTCCTAACTAGGTATATAACGCCAAACAAGCATAGATCAGAAACGGTAAGCAACTATAAAGGTCAAGTAAGGTAGCTACGATTTCTTTAAGATAAAATGGATAAAATGCGATCTAGCGGTGTGACCCATACCAAGTGTAATGATTCCTTAAACGTGCACAAGATTTGCTATAAGTAACCTATCAATCTAACAATATGTTTTACCTAAGAAAGCTCGTTTCCAGGTTGCATTTTAAGTAGTATGGGGTAAGGTAGAGTTGTATAAAAGGGCTAAAATTACAATTGCAAAGTTGGTCAAACCTTTTATAAATAGGAAAGTAGACAAACTTAGAGCTTGCCATATAACTGTTAATTTTAGGAAGAGCTATCCTAACTCTCCCTTTCAACAACAAAGTTCAAAAGCACATCAACCATAAATGTTCCTAATTAATAAGCTGAACATGCCAAGCATCTCGTAAATATGTATCATGAAGTTAGCAAGTTGAGAGATGAGGTAAAAGGAGGCTAGCCAAGAAAAAGAAAAGGCATGGGCGCAAATAATTGTTAAATAGACATGGAAGGAAATATGTCATAAGTCTAAAATGTTGTAAAGTAGGTAGCAAATAATTCAGTATGATCTGGTTAACCATTGAAATCTTGCCAAGTACATCCAAGTGTAAATACAAAACAACAAAGAAATAGCTTTTTAAAAGAATCACTCTTTCGTACCAAAACAAATGCAACACATGTCAAGACTTCCCATTTGCAGCTAGTACAACACTAGAAAAAGTGATCAAGGGAGAACGGCTAGCACGAAGAAACAATTAAAAGCCACATACACAATTTCCTCCCTTTTTTGCATGCCAGAGTTTCTGTCCTTCTGTTTGGAGCGTCTTGGTTAGAATTTGGCTAGATTTTCATCTGCCCTGCGAAAGTTTGGCTGGAGTTTCCTTCTACCCTGCGACCCTAATTCCGCAGCCACCTTGCTTCCCAACCCCTGCTTTCTGTGTTTGCCATTCTTTCCTCCTGTGTTGCTCTCTTGCCTGCTTGAGGCATTTCTTATTGTGGGTTTGCTGTCTTCGAGCCGCTTCTTATATCGGGCTGATATGAGCAGTGGCTGGTAATGTGGTTGTTGGACTTCGGAGCACTAGTCTTCAAGCATCTTCTTTCGCCCTCTGGTTATCAACGGCTAACAACATAGGTTTTCCTCCTGTAAAGATCATTCGGCTCACATTCTGGTCTGGAAGCGCTTCGACCATGTCCTTTTGTGTTTTTCTTAGCACGGCGGCAGTGAAGCAGATCGATCACAAAGCCTGCTGTCTATCATTTTCGTCTGTTTGTTTCTGATACGAACCTGCCAGGTTTTCTTTTATGTGTGGTTTCGGATCCGTTTGCCTCTGGTCAAACGAGTTTTGATCCCTTCTATTTTCCACAGCCGCTCTGTCCTTTTTCCCCAGCCGTGGTGCAAAGCCTTCTAGTTTTCTCATCTTTCGCTCTCTTGTTAATCATTGCTTCTGCTAGAAGACTCTGTTTGGCATCAGGCTTGGTTGTTTCAAGGATCTGTTACACAGCTTAGGCCGATTCTTCACTGTGTGCAGCAGTCTACTTGTTACACAGAAAAGGATATTTTGGTGCCAGAGTTCCAGATAAAGGATGCTATGCAATAGAGTTTGCATCTATGCGCTTTGTGTGCTCCTTGCAATCCAGACCAGGAATCCTTCATGCAGTTCTATTTCTCATTGCTTTATGCTCAAGAAGAACATAGATGTTTCTATTTCATTGCTTTATGCGCGAGAAGAACAGAGATGTTGGTGACATATGATGACTAACCCTTTCCAGATAAGTAATCTTTCATTTCTAGTTTTTCTCCTTAAAATTTTAATGTGGCTTAAGTTCTCAATATTATTGTGGTTTCAGCTTCCACTGAGACAGGAAATTAGGACTGAGAATTTCTGCTTCCCTTATTCTACACAAGACTTATGATGTTTGCATTAACAGGCATTAGCTACATTGATCCTCCCTTTTATTTCCTGCCACATTTTAAGTAAAGAACATTTTAAGTATGGCTTTGAGTATGTTTGATGTGTGAACAATCGATATTGGAGTGGTTGGAGTCCAGGATCCGCTTATATGAGATATCTTGGCCTATGTAGTTGCCTCTTTATTTGTCTTCTGCAGACAGTTCTCCCTAGCTCACTTTCTCCAAATTTTACCTAGCACTCCCAGTTCATTTTCTCCAAAGATTGTACCTGGCCACAATTTTAAAGTTCTGTTTGTGCTTGTTCGTGTTCTTGCTGTTTCTTTGTCATTTCTCGTTTTGTCACCTCTTGGCATGTTGATTTGAGGATGGCTTCTAGTATTAGAGGATCTTATTCCTATTTGACTTTTGTATCTTGCTCTTAATTCCTTCGCTTCTCTCTATTTGCTTTTGTTGCGCTTTTCCTTTGGAGCCAAGATTCAACAAGATTTTGCGACGAACTTGGTTGGGCTTAGCCTAGAATTCAATAGTCATTGAATCATACTGAATTGTTAAGCACCTACATTATATAGACTTGTGACTATATTATAGCTGCTGCCGTAGTGGCAAGTGATAATGGCAAGTGCATAAATTATGGCAGTTAGTTGGTTCATACATAGTCATACGTCTATATAATCGATCTTCATTATAGACTTTTTTGACTATACATCGGTGTTGCGGAAGTGGCAAGTCATTTGGAGTTGTAGCGATATCTTCTACCTTTGTCTATTTAACATTTTGTGCCTTTGCCTTTCTTTCTTTTGGCTAGCCTCCTTAACCTTGTCTCAACTTGTCCACCTGTGGTACATACTTACAAGATGCTTGGCAAGTTTGTTTATTAAGTGAGGAACGTTTGGGGTTGATGTGCGGGTTTGAACTTTGATAACCTTGTCTCAACTTGTCCACCTGTGGTGCATACTTACAAGATGCTTGGCAAGTTTGTTTATTAAGTGAGGAACGTTTGGGGTTGATGTGCGGGTTTGAACTTTGATATTGAGGAAGAAGTTAGAATAACTCTTCCTAAAGTTGCTTGTCTATAGTTTTCTAGTTATAGCGTTTTAGACATTCAATATTGCTTTTGCAATTTTGGCCCTTTTATGCAAATCTCTTGCATTTGCTTTGCAATTTGTGATATTCAATACATAGACTTTCCCTGCTATTTGTAGACATTTTGCTCAGGAATTTAGGATGCTTTTGGAATACCATGCATGGCGATAATGAGTTATTTGATTTGTAGAGATGTCCATAGCTATGATACCATCGGATTGAGGTGTTATTGCCTGTTTGGTCCCTAGCTGAATACAAAAGCCTAAACCCAATTTTGGGATTCGGGAGTACCTTACCATATGATGATGAGTTGCTTGAAATGGAGATCCATGATTAGCTTTGGTGCCTTTGTAGACTTGTTGATATATATATGGAAGGCTATTATTTGCTTGGCTCATT
This sequence comes from Isoetes taiwanensis, assembly GCA_021234155.1. Classification (NCBI taxonomy): domain Eukaryota; kingdom Viridiplantae; phylum Streptophyta; class Lycopodiopsida; order Isoetales; family Isoetaceae; genus Isoetes; species Isoetes taiwanensis. The sequence continues at coordinate 362,237 of JAJEKV010000181.1, forward strand.
CTTCTAGAGCTGTGATTATGTAGCCTTTACCACTACTAAGTGATGAGGTGTTGCTTGGCACGGCATTTGTCTTCACATTCCTCAAGTAGGAATTATGCTTTTTCTAGCCTGCAACAATGGTTTTCCCCTTTTCAACACCACTAGTATCTCCCGGCCGTGGGTTAGAGTTCTTCAACCCCTAAGCCCTAGACTTTCTCGCAATTGTGTTTCAAAGATTGTTGTACACATTGTAATATTTAGTGGAGACACCTGCATGGGCTTCTTTTCTTCTCCTAGAGTTGCTTGTCGTTTTGATACTGAACTTATCTTCGTGACAATGCATAAGAAGATAAGTGTAATTCTCAAACCATTGCCAATAGTTAGTTAGGTAGTTAATATGCCTCTCCTTCATATGCCTCTTTCTTCCCTTTTCATCTCCATCACCATCCTGTTCTCCTCTTGTCGACTCTCCCTTTAGCCTACTTGCTCCACCCCCACCCCCACCCCACACCTTACTCTTTTACTCCGCCATTTTCTATATGTTCCTTACCTTGGTGGTTATGTGTTGTTGAAGGTATGGTCGTGGGTAAGGCTCCTCATGCTCGATTCTATCATTCTTTGATCTTTAGCTCTCACCGCTTCTTCCTCCAAAACCTTCTACATTTGTTTTCCATTAATCCCGTGACTTTCTTGGATTTCTCTTTCTTTGGATTTCTCTGCTGCGCAAGAGACTGTGAGAGGAGCATTGTGGTTTCCTGGGCAAAAGATAGCATGTTAGCTAATGTGTGGCTCTTTCGTGGCATGGTGGCCTTGAGGCTGGGCAAAGATTAGCATGGTGGCTAATGTGTGTACCTTTTGTGGCATGGTGGCCTTGAGTTGAGCAGCATTAGCATGATGGCTAATGTGTGGCTCTTTTGTGTGGCCTTGTGTGGCTATTATTGTGGCATTGTGGCTCTTGAGCTTGGAGCATTGTGATCTCTTTGTTGTGGCCTAGTGCCTAGTTGGAGGCCTAGTGCCCGGGTTAGCCAAGCAGCCTGCTGAGGCCTCAGGCCTGCTGAGGCTTTGTGCCCTGGCTGGAGGCCCTAGTCCCCGGGTTGGGAGGCTCATGGCCTCGATGGCCTTGGTGGCTTTTGGTCTGGCTTTGTGTATGCGCAGTTTAGCGTGGCCGCGGTGGGGAAGAGAGCTTTGGATTCAAGCACAAGATGAAGATCTATGGAGAAGCATACCCAACATGTTTCGGCTCTTTGGCAACTTCATTGCCGTGAATGTATTTTCACCCAATAAGGCCAGTCACATGAGGGTACAAGATCTATTGTGTTAGCATTGGTTAGTGATCCCATTATTGTCGTATTTTTCCTCGCCAATCTAACAGAAAAACTTATACCGCCCTAGTGCATGCCAGCGTAAACCGTAATCTCCACAAGAGCCATTTCAAGATGAATAAGCCACAAGCATCCGCTTCCATTAACAAGCAACTATGGTTCTCGTGGGACAGCCTTTTGTGCAAAAAAGAAGTGAAGAAGGACCAAAACCAAGCAGGGATCTAATCCAGAATGCCGAAATTGATAGACGCATTGTTGAGACCACACTGAATTATTAACGTACCGCATCCTCAAAAGCCAACCGACAAAAATAGCCGAAAACTAAAACCCCAAGGTAAACACCGAATGCCGTAGGAAATAAAATGCTCGTGTGCCAAGGCCGTATGGTGCAAAGTAACTTGGGGCGTGCCCAAACTAACCAGCAAGAAACCTAAAAAATGGAAGAAACAAAAAGGGTAGCCGCCAAGGCACAAGGAAGACTGTATGAGATAGAAAATGGGAAACACAAAAAAGTAAGAGAGAGATCTGCGTAAGGGCTGCATTTTTCTTTTTCCAAAAATTCTCTCCCTTTATGTTTAGCCAGACTTTTTCTGTGGGAAAATGTGTAAAATCGCCATTTAGCTAATATTAGCCGCTATATTTTTCAATCGGGTCTAGTGCCTTGTATGTTATTTTGAGTTTGATGTGTGTACATAACTATGTGGGTTAAGTGCAGACTTTTCAGAGTGATATATGGTTTAGATTTTCTATATACCTATTTCTATTTATTTGGATTGATTCCTTGTTATAAAAGATGTTCTCTTGATGCATTTAGGTAATTAATTGGATTTGTAATTTTATATTGACTTGTTTTTGCATTGCATGAGTTTTAAAGAAGAGTGTGTCTCAGGGCATTAACACATATTTGTGTTGACTTGCTCAACAATTGGAAATATACTCAAGAAAATACTCCTTTTAACCCTATGCAAGGTTCATTATATATACAACCACGTAGCAAATGTTTCAACGTGGACCTTCTTCCGCAATTATATTGAAAGGCCTTTTTTATTGCAAGATTCATCTTCGACAAAGTCATGAGTAAAATGTGTATCTCATCATGGTCATGAAGGATGGAATCAAAATGCCAAGAAGACATGTAGTATACTATTTTATGAAAGGCGTGACTATGCATCTACTGAATTGAAAATTTCTTATAAACCTATAAGCTCAGGCATAAGACCTTACCATGTATCTACAACCTAGTTGAGTGATGCTAAGTAATTTTCATGCTATAAAATTCAATAATATATATAAAGTACACTTTGTTGGTTCCATATTTAACGGTGCATCCTTTTGTTGTTTGAGCTCAATGAAGTAATACTAATCCAAACAGCAGGATTTGTGTGACTTCAACATTGTTCAATCCGGGTATGGCATGCAAAGGCACATGTAGTATACTATGTTTGTTTATCAAAGGCCCGACTACGATCTACTAAACCATTATTGACAACTTTGGAGAATTTTTATAATCTATGCTTTTAGGCATAAGACCTTTACCATGGTATCTTTTTTGAAGGCAAGAATGATCTGTATTGTATTCAAAAGATAAGTATGTTTACATGAGTCCAGAGGTGCTATCACTTTCAAATCCATGAATAGCAAATCCGACTCTAGACTCAAGACTTAGAGCCTTCTCTAGCATCTTCTCCATAGGATACTATAGGAGAGAAGAGCTCAGTTCCTAGGCCAAATTTTATAAAACAAACGGTTCAAGACCTTATTACAAAGGCTCCCACAATAGGCCCGGAGCAAGACATTTAAGCATCTGGTCACCGATATGAGCTAATCCCGCCTCAAACGCCCCGTGATCAAGAGCAAGGTTCAGCCGCTACTCCCCACCAAGAATGCACATCAAGAGATCTTAGTAAGAAGGAACCACTTGAAGCATTCTCCTAAGGATATCCCAAAGATCCGCTGCAAGGCTCATCCGTGATTAACCTTCGGCCCATTCCATTATCAAGCAGCACTATATAGGTAGAACCTTCTTCCAAGCAATAAGAAAAGAAGATGTCACAACCTCATCCCCTCGTGCATAGAATATGGGCTTTTCCCTGACAATGTGCCTCGGCCTCCCTAGTCTCCCCCCAGGAATCCCATGGCAAACCACCAAGAGGCACATTCCGTAATGATCGGAGTGTACCCATCATTTGCTCAATCCTCCCCTTTGCCGGGACAGAGGGCGCGCATTGTACCTTAAGTGTTTCAAGAAAGACCACATAACCGGCCACATGGGATGTAGAGGAATCCCAAAGAGCAACACGTAAGCTCGATGCTATATTCTAAACCGGACGTGAATCAAAATGATACTAGAATCTCTACTAACCCTTGGCCGCTTAGCAAGACTTCAAAGCTGAAGCGTAAAACACCATACCTTTCCTACCATAGATTCAACAGCCGGGCAGAGTGGCGTGAGCGCGTTATGCTCCAATCGGGCCCGCTTCTTTGCTGCCAAGATCCGGACAGTATTGTGGGAGGAGGGCTGCATTTACCCAACACCATCTTACCATAGCAGCAAGCAGTTCGCTTTTCTCGCTGGCCTCCAGCCTACGCATCAATTTTGAGAAACTGAGCAGGCATCGCCGCCTCTAAACCGGAACCCTAAGCCATTCTCCTTTGTCCTTACCATGGTATCTTACTAACCTAGTTGAGTGATGCGTGATTACGCTTATAAAATTCAATAATATTTATAAAGTACACTTTGTTCGCTCCATATTTAATGAACCCCATCCCCAATTTTAACATTGTTCAATCGGGTATGGTACAAAAGCATAATGATCTAAGCTAGTGTGGGATAGAGATTCTTCATACATCCTAATACAAATCTAAATCACCTAATGCTGCTAGGAAACATGCTTAGCTTACAATGCCCAAATAAAAATATTGTGATTGAAGTGGTTGTCCAAGTGGTGAGAAGAAAGGACTTGTCACGCCCAAGTCTTTTGAACCAAGATCAAATGCATTTAAGATCCCTAGAACGCCTTTTGATGCTTATCACTATTTCCAGACGTATTAAATCCAAGCACTCCGCCCCATGATAAACTATATATGTTTGATGGGAATTGAGCTTGTTCCAAGATGGTCAGTGTTTATGACATCAAAACATTATCGGCGATCTACCATTCATATGGCAACCATGTTTGGAAGCACTTTTGTCTCCATGAGGCACTCCATCTTTCTTTTGGCTGTTTGTCTCCATAGACACTGCGATTATTCATATGCATGGCAAGACAGCTACATTAGTCATATATGCATGGCAAGCAAAAAAAAACATGCTTATGGCCCCGCTCGACTCACGCTTAGTCTTTTAATTGATAGTCCTGCACTGGAACATGTTAGCATTGTTGTAATTGATAAGACATGAAAGGGATATTAAAATCTCTAAGATGGTCCAATATTTACAATATATAAGGTTAGTTCCTTGCCCTTGTATCTATTGTGATATCAAACATTATGTGGTTTTGAGATATTTATAATGAGGGATTAGATAAAAAACCTATCCTTCCCGCAAGATAATAATTCTAGAGGCAGTAAAACCAAAAAAGAAGAACCTATATTTCCATGTTACTATGAGGTATTGACCTGTATTATATGTTTGGCAAGTGACTCCACTTTGGGCACACACATATTTCCAAATATACATGACAGCTTCTCTACCTCATATTTGCATGTCTCTTTAAGGATGTTAGTTACACTTTTGCCTCCAAGTGACACCAAATTGTAGTGCATGATGTCATGAGACCTCCTAAGCAATATCTTTCAAATAACTAAAGAGCTTACAAAAGAAAAAATTGCATTTTTCAATTGTTGACCAAAGTAGCTACATATTGTTGCTTTGTAGCCGTGATAGACTCTCGTACTAATAAAATCTAAGTCACAAAACATATTACAAAGAAATTTTACGTGACCGACAAAATTCTCCCTCATATAAATCTCAAGATTACCTGGGCTACTGGACCACATCACCTTCAATGGTGCTTACTTTCCTCAACATGATATATGGAGACATCAACATTACATGGAAACGAATTGATACCTTTACATCGTGTATAAGGAATATAAGGAGCTAGCCAGAGATGTGGAGTGCACTGCTATGCATTACGCTTTGCATCAAATCGCGGCAATGACCACTAAAAAGTTACAAGCAATTTATCTAGTGGCATGAACATTATCTATAGCCTTACTATTCCATCACAAACACCAATCTACATTCTCAGATGCAAGGCAATACCTATTTTTGCAAATCAAAGAACAACACAAATGTGCAAGGAAATCAAGTATTATGCATGAGCACATTTAAAACCAAGAGTTGTAATGGTAAAACAGCTAATTAAGGTGTAAAGGCAGAAAGATCCAACTGAATCCATTGCTAGCTAACAAGTAATGTTAGAATAAATTTGAAAATAAGAGCTGCAAGAAATAGTTAATAAGGTAAAATGCGTAATCAAAACAAAGAGATAAGGAAAGCTTTACCGCATAAAAAGGGAGAAAAGCTTATTAAATTGCTCGTGGTTTGACTTCGACAAAGTAGCCATCAAAACCCTAAGAAATCATCTCAGAAATCAATAATGAAAGATACATAGTTTCCAAAACATCTAGAGTAATCGCTAGTCCACATATACAACATGTAAATGTACCAATCTAATAAAGTAACATTCATGAATATTCATTAAAACTTCCAATGTATAAAAGATGGCTTTACCAGATAACAAATAATGTTATATTAATAATGCCAAATGGAAATCCTACATATTCTTGGCATCATGTATATTCTTTTCTAGTCTCCAGAACTTAACAACACTTGAGAGTTAAAAAATGCTATTAAGAAATCACTGGCACTCCGCCATTTGCAAATAAGCCTTTTGTAGAAAATACGTAAAAAATAAACTTTGAATCCACCCCAACCTCGAAAGCAAAGAACACAACGACAAGTGCACTCGCCATTTGCAAATAAGCCTATATAGAAATGGCACAAACTCAATCCACCCCAACTCTAAGCAGCTTAACACAACGATTAGTATACAATTACAACAAATCTGCCTCGTCCTCAGAAAAATTATCCCTAGAAATCACATGAATCAAAACACGTAACCTCGCTTTAAAAGTGCGTGTCACTCTTGAAGAAATATACCCCAACCAAAACTCCTTAAAGGCACACAAATAGAAAAACCGGGGAAAGTATATATTGCTTTAATTGCATCTACCAAAGCTGACTCTTGCATAGAATAAATCTTTATAGAAGAATATGTTGCTAAGACGCCGGAGGCTCAAGAAAATAGTTATGATACCACGTAAATAATGGCTTGAAAAGAAATCAAGTCTTCAATCTACCCTAGTTCAAAAGATGAAGAGGCTCGGTTTAAGACTAAGAGAGGCTCTAAAAACTCAGCGAATACAAAGCAGGTTTTAAAATATCATCATCATGTAACACACGATGATTTTTATGTCAATCTCAAAGCGACATGCAATCGCGGCATGCATGCTTCTCGCCAATCGCATCCCGCAATTCAACCGCACCGTATAAGGAGAGTAAGAAGAGGAATCAGGCCAAAAAATAGGAACCCAAAAATTTAAGAAAAAAAAATACCCTCCCGCCTTGTTAACTCCACTAAAAAGACGCATGAACATGGACTAGCCTTCATGCCCACATTTTGTCAAACTTTGAGCAGCTTAAATGATGTTATTTCTGGAGCTGATTTAGAAAAGGTAATGTAAGTTGATGCAATAAATATTATCACGAATGTATAGTGCTATTACTTCTTTAGCTCCTGCAACAACTTTTCTACAATCAATCATACACACATGCAAAGCAGACCAAGAAAAACTCTAGGAAAGGAGAAAAACTCGAGGCTTCTCATACTCTAGTGTAAGTTAAGTTTCTTTTAGTAGAAAACAAACATTGTCACATACCCTACTGAATTGGGTGCTCAAGCCTCTAGTCCAATATCTTCGCTGGCATGTATGTCTTAACAGTAATAGAATAGATAGATAGATAGTAGTTTTAATGTCACGTAACTTGGCAAATTAGAATGTCATTTTTCGTACCAAGCTCCTGTGGATGATGCAAATAGCTTGGCCGTGAGAGATATGGATTGCTACATTCCATGCCTTAGAAAAAATGTAATGTAAAAACACAATAAAGGCCAATCTAAAGTAATAATTGTAACACCCGCTAAGATCAAAGATGCCGCTTACACCAAATATGGAGCCCAATGAGTTAATCTCTTCCAAAAGTACCCGAGGATAGCTATGAACCGGGTTATACAAACCATCTCTAAAACAAAATGAGAAGGCAATTCAAGAAGCACACAACACCATCAACCCAAGGGGAATAGGCACAAAATCAAAGAGATTTACTCATTGCCTACTAAAAAAAAAAAAAACACATCTAAATTCCTATCCCAGAGGCCACCTTGCCCTTATACATAAGGGAAGAACCAACCGTGATCGTGTAAAAAACGTAAGTCCCAAACAAGCAGCACTGTGATCAAGCCAAAACCAAAACCAAAGCAACAAATTACAAAAAGATGGTAGCTTCTACTAATGCAAAATCCCTCCTGCTGGCGGTTTTACGATTAAATCCCCATGACGATCTCCATCATAAAACAAACTTAGCCGATTCTTCACAACATACCTATAAGTATGGCATGATTCATTTTTCAAATGTCTTATCAGATTTTTCGACCAGGCAAGCTGAGCAAGGCGCAGCCCAAGAAACCCAAAACCCTACCTCAAATAATACGTATTGAAACTCGGGTCTCGACATTTTTGGAAGTGTGGGAAAATATTTCCGCAAACTAAAACCCACAAAAATCTTAGGAAATCAAATTAAAAAAATTCCAAAATATTTTCCACCATGCCTAAAATCCCACCAATAACAAGATTGATTGATATAGCTCTTGTCACTCCGCGGACGATAAAAACTGCTATTCTATTCTATTCTATTCTTTGCGGGTTTTTGATCATCCTCCACATATGACCAGACAAGGATGTACTATCAAAAGTGGACCCATGATACGCTTACATTAATCTGAGCCCAAACCGATCAATAATACAAGTCTAAGCAAAATTGGAATTACTTTTTGCAAAGTGTCTAAATACTAGTTTGAAAACCAGAAATAATAATTTTTAAATGGCAAGTGCACAAGGCACCTTCACTCATTAGGTAATTCCATGCAAAAATATATAATACTTGATCGACAGCTATCCTAACAAGGCAATCAAACTTGTGATGACCCAACAAGGCCTATATGGTCTTCAATGAAACACGAAATGGCCCATGTTTATGGTTATAATGAATGTAAATGGAGCATTTCAAGCACTAATCAAACAAATGTTATCTCATATCAAACATACTAACAAATAGCATTTTCGGGACAAATCCAGAGAGGTCTTGTGTTCGCAGAAGAATAGATTTTATCTCCGCCTACGGCACCAACGCCTATGGGACCTAAATGAAAGAGAGCAACAAGCATACATCGCCGATGAAAAACCCCTACTCGGCGCGGTTTCGAGGGAAAACCTGGTAATAAGTATGCTAGTACACCGCATACCATATAGGACAGCCTTCAATACTATCCCGGCGACACAACCGGAAACCGCATCCATAACCTCCCCGGGAGGTATGACCCAACAAGCCGACCGACGCCAGATCAATAACTCATGCAACGGCCGGCCGCATTAATTAGTAATTCCAACATACCGCCGATATGGCAAATGCCGGGTAAGATTGAGGGCATGCCATTCATCTTCAATGGCGCTCGGGTGGCAACACCGGCAAAGCTCGCTCTCCCGCAGGCTTCCCCGAGCCCAATGTCCCGCTTTCACAATGGAGACGATGTGCATCCGCGGCGGTAATGGAAGCTATAAGTCTGCGCTTCTTCATGGGCAAATGGTGTACAAGTAATCGGAGGGCCTCGTGATTTCCATAGATTGACTTGCACAAGTAATAGTGTGCCAAATTTTAACGTATGCGCAGAGCATCTCGCGATCTCGCAGAGCTTGGCGAAGAAAAGTAGCATCTAGGTACAGCTTTGCCGCCTTGTGATCCTTCTTGTCCATACTGCATTTATCTGCTTGGTTCCAGCATTACCCCAACGTGAGAACCATTGAGCTTGCTTGTCCTTCCAACAAAGCTTTGGAGGCATTGGGACCCATCACAGCCCAAAGCAAGGTTGGGCAAACGTATCACCCATAGCCACCACCTTCTGAAGTAAATAATATGGTGCCCAAATGCAGCCCATTGAAGGGTAAAAACCTCGCTCCGAGTAGTGGGATCCTCGTATGGAATTGTGGACTTTACCCCAAGGGCCCGTGCTGCTAGGCTTCTCGCACTCGCCGCAGGTCATTCCGTGTGTTGGGAGGGATATCACCGACCCCACACTGGGCCTCTCATACAAGAGGACCGGCTCACCAAGGCCCCTCAAATAAGTGATTGGTGGCCCTGCATACAACTCGCCTTTGTGGCTATTGTTCCATGGCATATAGTGCTTTTCCCCAACCCGCTGTGACCCAAGTAACCCGATGTGGCAAGATCCCAAAGTAGGTGGTGGTGGGCAGAGAACCTCGATCCCCAAGTACTTGTAGGTCGGAGCCACCTCTACAAATGTCCCCGGGTAAGTGAATGAGGTGCCTTGGCCGACAGATGATCAAAACTAGCAAAGACTCAGAATAAACCTCGATAATTAATTTATTTAGCATTTAACATCTTCCTAGTTTACCCAATCAACTACAATCCAATATGTGATCCAAATCTTAACAACACAAATGTCACAAAAATAGTTCGTCGCACAAAAAGTTTAAATATACGGCCATTTTGCTAGGGTTTGTATACGATTGTATTATTGGATTTATATGAGGATATGCCAGTAGTATTTCTTGAGGGCATGGTGTATTTCTAGTTAGTTTGCATTCCCACACTATGGTTTTGCATATCCATATGCATGCATTACATGCATGCCATTCATACATGCAGTGCATGCATGTTGAGCCCCTCTTTTACTTAGAACCTCATAAGGCCACATAGTCTTTTCACATGAGGGGCTTATTTTTTCTCGAGCATCGAAAAATACCTAGGGTTTGAACCCGTGTGCAACCTTTCATGTTTTCTTTTCTCCAAGATAATTAATTTCTCTTTGTTTTGATACTCTTGGCATATTTACTTGCTCTTGAATTTGCAGTGACAGGTGGGTAATGTTTTTATAATCATGGGTCAATTGCAGATAAACATCGATTGTAGGTGTAGCCTTGTTGTGTTGGCTCTATAACTATCTATAGTGGGTTCAACTCCTATTCTTTGAATTATTGATCTTCCTTATGATTTCATCACAACTATTTTGAGTCGCGTAAAACATATAAGTATCCATCTTGTTGGAGTTTGCATATGATTATGTTGTTGTATTTGCATGAGGGTATGCTAGTAGTATTTTTAGAGCATGTGATGTATTTCTAGTTAGTTTGCACTCCTAACCTATGGTTTTGGCATGCACATAGTGCGTGCATAACATACGTACATGTAATGCATGCATGTTGAACTCCTCTTTTAATAATACTATGCAAGGCAAATGCTTACTTTCTTTTGCGTTCGCATAGTTTTTTTTGTATAAGAGGCTTACTTTTTCTCTAGCGTCAAAAAACACTGAGGGTTTGCAAAACCGTGTGCAAAATTCTATACGAATTTTCTCTTTGTTTTGAGGTTCTTGGCATATTTACTTCCTCTTGAAGATGAATGACAGGCGGTCAATGGTTTTGTAATCATGGTTCAATTCCATGAGTTTTAATGTTGTCATATCATTGTTTTGTTGTGGTGTTATGGGACAAATGTGTTTGGATGACTCTTTGATGAACACCAATTGTAGGTGTAGCCTTGTTTTGTTAGCTCTATAACTATTTTATGCTATTATAGTGCATGCAACATCTATTCTTTGAATTTATTGATGTCACTTTTCCTTATAATTTCATCACAACTATTTTGTATACCAAATGCTCTCAAGCATTTCTATTGATTTAACAGGGAAGTAGAATCATCCGGAATTGGGATCATCCATTTCGGCCTCCATGGTCACCAATGCCGGTATGCATTCTCGCTCGCAATGCTCTTACCTCTTGGCCCTCCAAAGGCTACCTCCCACCTCGCCCCCGCCAATCCACTCTGCATATTCCCCCGCTCCTATGGATCTATGCATTGCCTCCCTCTCCTCTCTATGGCATGTACTTCTTCCTCGTCAGCCTCTCTACCTCCCCTCTCCCTTCCCCGCCTTCAACTACTCGCCTCTTGCTCCCCCATCCTCTTCAAGACTCTTACCGCTCTACTCTTCCCTTTGCCCCCCGGTCTGCTCCTAACATCAAGGTCGAGTCTCACAAATGCGCCTCGCTGATTGGGTTAAGCGAGACATGACACATGGTGTTCCCGCTTGCAGTTAAGCCGGCCATGTCCTTTTTTATGATGGAGAATAACAAAAGAGAGGTGTCCGAATATATGAAAGTGTTGGGTGGTCTTGAAGACGAATGGATGTTCAACTCTCCGGAGCAAGTTCTTATGAAGCAGAGGTGTGTTCTAGCCAGCCTATCTTCAGGCTGGTGTCTCGGGTTAGGAGATAGATTTATAACATCCACTTGCAAAGCTCTGGCTAATAATCTAATGTCCCATGATGGTGTGTCATTTCACCGGTCGGGCCTCTTGATCTCAAGAGGATGAGATTTTAAGAAGCGCATCATTGCCTCCGCATGAGTCCTTGAAAGTTTTGGATAGGCAAAATAACTATTTCTAGTGATGTTTGGGTCACCTATTGTCAAGTAATAAACTAGTGAAGCGCGGAGTGGATCCTTTGTGGGTGCATTATCTCTTATATCGTATACACTCCCTCGATTTCTTCCACAAGTCCGCACGCCACATGCCCTTCTAGTTTGCATTGGAGGTCTTTCCAATTGAGTTGCAGGTTCTAGACTTCTTGATCTCCATTGCCAATGGATTAGAATTGCACCTTGCTCATTCTATTGCCAATGGTCCTCGTGATTTGTGTTTCCCTTCCCCGCCGAGGCTTCCCTCCCAAAAGTCTCTGTGGTTGTTAAAAGTAGTCCACTCTTTTCAAATACAAATTATCTCGCTTAACGCCTAGAGTTTGCCACGTTTCCCCATGTTGAGGCCTTCTCTACCTATCGCGGTAATGGAAACCCTCCATGCCCTGCCCCTCTTCCTCTACTGCTTCCCCTACTTCTTCCCCCCGCTGCCATCCCTACCCAACCGCCCCGCGACCTCGCCCTGATGTCAATTTCTTGTCTCGCCTCTAGCCATTGGCACACCGTACTCAAAATGTCTTCTCTCCGACCAGAAGAGAGGCCGGGATATGATCGCATCGCAAAACAAGAGCGCATTGAAGAAGAATGGTCCATTGCTCGCATGAAAAGCCGTGAGGAGGAATAGCTTTGCACCGCAGCCCCCGGTGATCTCAGATCTCCTAACTCTGAACCACCACTCCTCACCTCAATCGTGAACTACCCGGGCCCAATAGCATCACAGCCACATTGGGTCATCAAGTGGATACCGAGTCTCATGTACATGTTGATATGGACTTATAGCATCTTCCACATCCACCGACAATGAAGTTAATCTCCGAATGTGCAGGGTTGGGTTCTCCCTCCCCTATTAAAAGGAGCAGTTGTCCATGGCCCCGGGCGCAGGAGGGACTCGATTCATATAAGTTTGCAAGAGCATAAATGCAAGAAAGAGAATGCCTACAAAGCTGGGTGTTGCAAAGAATCAATAGGCAAAGACAATGTTTTTGTGGTAGCCCCGCACTCAAAGAAAGGCTGGTGTCCTTACAACATGGAGGAGGAATATTGCAAAGAAGTCATTTACTCGTGTTGACAGATTTGGCCGGGTGGATCATAATCAAGTGGTTTGATAAGGGCAAGAATGGGGATTGGCTAATGTGTGGCGCGATAATTGACTTCACGCCGAGAGGCAGCAATATCATGGGCTTTCTTTGGCGATCCAAATTATCAGCTTAGGCCTCATACACGGATTATGTGGTTGATTTTAACATGGTTGGCTTTTGAGCAAGCATTGCATGTGGCATGAGGGGTGCGTAGATAGTGCGTGGCTTTTGAATCTATATACGGCACCACTTATTGCAAGATTGTGGCTTCATAGAAGCTGGACAGCCCCTTCAAGTTTTACTTAGTGTAATGGCCGCTGGGTGGTGGTAGAGTATATGCAAGACATGATAGAGGCTACTATAATGCTTTGGTAGCAACCCCGCTGCCATCGCGGGATAACCCGCTGAATAATGATTTCTGACTATAACTACGCGATTTCTCTTGCTCTCTCATACCGCGGGGCGATGTCGATCTAAGACATATTTCAAGTCAATACATTTTTCTTTTGAAGGATGAGGAATTTCGGGCAGATGTAGAGACAAAGCGCGGTTCACTTCTTTTCTCAAGACAGGGCACGACAGTATTGTTGATTTTGCAAGGTTGGGGTCGTGGGAGCGTGCTTCGCTAACCGGGCCTTCATATTCTTTATCGACAACTTGAGGCATGCAGTTCCATGTCCCCGTCAGATGGTCATGTGGAGAAGCAAATTTTGTGTAGCATTAGGCAGATGGAGTCTCAACACGCACTTTGCTCGCATTAAAGCTGGGTTGTAATGGTTCGAGGGAGACCGGTGTGCACAGTTTTTTCTTTAGAGTCGCTAAAAACAAGAAGGCTAGTCAGTATCACTTCAAATTTTGTTAAGCTTAGAGGCTTTTGCACAATCACTTTTCTGCTCTACATCTTCCCTTTCAAATAGATTTTCAAGAGGCTTTGCTGGTAAGATTCATCCTATAGTCACCAATGAGCAAAGGGCTGCTTTAGAGGCCGAGATCAGCTTCTAATGATTTAGTCGGTGACCACATTTTCTCTCAAAAGGCAAGTATCCGAAGTCTCTGGATGACTCTGCAAGTGCATGTGTATGATGCTTCTTCCGTGATTTTAAAAGACAGAGGCACTGACAAAATCCTCAACTGGGATTGTATCTCCCTTATTCCAAAATGTATGATCCCTCTTCTTCATTTCGGGACATGTTTCATTACCTTGTTGTCCTCAAGTACAAGATCTCTTTGCTAAAGCTTCTTTTGCTCCGGTTTTGTGGCTGCTTAGTGAGTCCATCTCTTCCATACACAGCTTAGGTTTCTTGCCCTCACGTACCTTGAATAATGTGGTAGCAAAAGATATGAGGGTCTCTATTGGGCTAGAAATGCATGGTTTTTATCCTGTATTGTATAATTTGAAGCCGGACTTTGCAAAAGCATATGATAGTGTTGGATCGAGTTTCTGGAGCAAGCATTTTTCTATGTCTTGATTTTGGTGCCTTCCGCCGCACGTATTATTATGAAACTTCATTTTCTCCTCATTCTTCTTTTCAAGGGAACCACTCCATATTTTTCAAGTGGGACGTGGTATCTTCGGCCGTGGCTTCTCCTCGCTTGTATGCAGATTCTTGCCTCAGGTATTCTCTTTGCAAAGATAGGAAGGCATCTTGCATGGTCTTCCCATGAATAATGGTTCATGTGAGATTTGTAATCAGCTTCTGCGTATTTATTACTTTCTTGTTCTTAATGGCCGATGAGCGTAATTTGCACGCCATTTCTTTGTTGAACAGCTTTTGGCTTCCGTATCTTTTGTGGATGGCAAAAGTATATCGCCCAAGGGCCCTAGACTCTCCGTAAAGGCCGCCTTCTCTATGGTTGTATTTCCATGGAAGGTCTCTTTCCTCGGTGGGAAGGCAACTAGGCTTCAAGTATCCTGGGCTTGGTATACACCTCAAGCATCCTGAGACACGCTGATGTTATTATTAAGGGGTTGAAAAGGCATTTGTTCCGTGGTCCACGACTAAATTATCCATGGCTGGTCACAGAATCGCGGGTAAAGCTCTAGCTTCCGTAGTACACATGTCTATATGGCATCCATCTTGCCGGCACCGCATAAAGATGCTATCCGGGTTGCAATCAAGAAGGAGCTGATGTTAAAATTAGCTGGGCAAAGTGCAATATGCCTAAACTTTGTGGGGGCTGGGGATGACTTACCTCTTTCTTCCGCAGCAAGGTGCTGATTTCTAAGTTCATATGGCGGATTCTAAATAATGCCGGAGTAATTCCCTGTGGCTGCTGCCCTTTATTCACCGCCTTTACGCTGCATGTGCATTTCCTTTGGCTCTCCATCCATTAAACCACTCCTCCCATGGCATTATACTTTCTCAACACACCCACTCCCACCTTTTGGTCCACAGCTGTTTTTAGTTGTACGGAAGTAAAAGAGTTTTAGCCAAAACAACACCAAAATGGCCCTAAAAGTCCACGCGGCCCGCTTATCCGATTTGCACAAAGAGACAAAGGGTTTTTGGCAAAACATCCTACCGTGGTTTTTCCAAAGCCACCTTTTGTTTTTGTCAACGTGGTTCTTTTCACTATTGTTTTTACGCTTTTTTCTACACGTGGTTTTTTTTTGTCACCGCTGTTTTTAAGAAGTCATGCATTGTTTTTGAAAAACTACACGCCAGAGATTTACGTGATACTACACACATGAAGAAATAAAAAAATGATCTTTTCTTTCTATGCATTTTGTTATCTCCTCTCTACTCTGTAGTTTCCTTTTAAAAGTCAGCCATTGTTTTCTTTTAGGAAAAAAGATAGATCTTTTTCTTCTTTTTTTCTATAAAGCGTTGTTTTTTCTCTCTACTTGTAGTTTTTAAAGGTTATTGTTTTCTTAGGGAAAGCACGTAGTGTTTAAAGAAATCCACATGTAGCATTTAAAAATAATTGCCATATTTTAACATTGTTTTCCTCAATATTATATGTAGCTATTAAAAGTAGACACGCTTATTTCTTAAATTAGTTATTTCCAAGTATTGTTTTTGCAAAAAATCAACATAAAATATCTATGGGACTTTTTTGCTTTCTATAAAACAACACGCTTATTTACACGCTTCACATCTTTTTAGCCAATCAAATCTTGGACACGGCACTTCTTTACACGTGGGACATCTTTTTTAACTAACTTCAAATCTTGTCATGTGGCACCGCTTAACAAGACATGTTTTTCCTAGTCTTTGGGTAGGTGTTTTTCTAAGAGAGGATGTTTTTCCAATGAAATACATGTTGAAAAAGTGTATTGTTATTTTTTAGATATTATTTTATTAAGGTTGTGTATAGCTCTTATATAATGGTTTGTTTTTATACTGGTGGTTTGTATTTATTTAAATGCATTTGCTAAAATACAACTTAATTGTTGCTATTCTTTTTTTCTCAGAAACAAGATTTTACATTCTTCTTGTTTACAAATTTCTTTAATCTGCTCTGAGAGAAAAATTATAATCGACATCAATGGTACAAAGAAAATAAAGGATATTTGTGGAATAGCCAAGAAGAACAAAAGGCTAAAAAGTAGGAAAATCATAAGTTACCATCCTGATCAAAAAGATTCACATCTGCAAACCCTACTGCAAATAAACAAGGTCAGCCATCTCAGAATATTCTTCAAAAAAACGTATACGGTGATCGCATTGAACCATCTTTACAAAAGAAGGCCGAAAGATGTGAGTCTTGCAGCTTTGTCACAGTAGCTGCAAGTATTGTTCAATGATCTTCCTCTTTGCTAGTACAAGGCTGCAAAACCCAGATTAATCAGAATAGTTATTCAGTAGAAGCAAAAGCAAAACAGTGGAATAAATAAAAATAGTGGAAAGATATTTTGTTCAGCCATTGTACCAAGAGGTTTTGTTGTACCATAAGAAGTTTTGAAAGACGATGCGTTCTCGCTGTACAACCACATTAAAGCTTTTGATCTCTGAAGGACCGTGGTGGTAGCAGAGGGATATCTCATGGGTGACAAGAAGTTGTGGATTACTTCCAGCAGCATGAGTAGATGCAGCGAGTAGCATGAGTGCTTGAGTAGATGCAGTGTGAGTAGCAGAGTAGCTCCTGAAAGTCAAAAAGGTTGTTGAGATGATCCTCAGATTTCGCATGTTGAGATGATCATTGCATCCGCATACTAAAATCAATTGCATCTTAGACATCACATAAGTTATTAACATGTAATAAAAAATGCATAATTTCACCGCCAAATTACCTGCCTCATAACAATTATGAAAGAAAAGAAGTCAAGTGCATCCAACTCAAAGTGCATCCAACCCATATAGGTGATCGAAGAGAATGGTGCCACTCATGCATTTGGAAGAAAATGCTTGCATTTGAAGAAAATGTCGCTAAGAAGATTGATCAAGAGAGCGTGAGGTGCAATCAAGGGCCACTTTGGGAGAGAATCACAAGCAAAAGGGGGAGTATACAGAGATGTCCCTCGCAATAGCGCCATTATAGATGATGCCGCATGTCTTGCAAGGAAAGAAACGACAATACTTGGCCTTCTTCCAATATCTCAGATGCCATATTCAGAGATAGACGGGCCTCATCGCCTCTCCTGATATCTCTGGTGGCGCTACTCCAAGGAAACGAAGCAAGGAAGGAAACGACAAGAAGAGCAGCATGGCTTTAGAGGAGCATGGTCGAGAGGCATGGCGGAGGGAGCATGGCGGAGGAGCATGGTCGAGGCATGGCGAGGAGCAGGGCTGGAGCCACGCCCCAATCGGTGCCAAGGAAAAAAAGGAGGGAGATAAAGCGTAAAAATTGGAGGGCACCTGGACAACCGCTAGTTAATCTCACCAAGCATTATGGCTTTCACAGGATCCAATGACTTGGATCATAAATCTTAGCCACTCATCCTCAAGGGCTGGATGTGATACAAATTTATAATGCCTATTTTTTTAAACTTCACAAATGACAACGTTGGAGGCTTCTAGGTTTAATCATATGGGCTAGATAACGCCCCCTCGTGCCTCGCACTTTCCTAGCCACATGGCCACTCAGGCCATTTTTCTCTCGGCTATTGCACAGCTACATCAGCCTTAACGTCCGGTCGAAATACGACTAGAAGAAAAAGAAAAGAATAATCTCTACAAAGGTATAAATACAAAATATACAGTAAAGATGAAGTTAGAAAGCAATTTGTGATCAAAGTACCGATAAAAAATGAGTCGTGGATTTTCTAAGAAGACTTATAGAATCGGTTAGAAATATCCAATTTCCTTTCCTCAATTTATCACATCTTACACAAAGTTTATTACAACTTTAGTGCAAAATGAAAACCTTAAAACCATTGAAATACAATATTTGGGCACTCAGAGTAATATTTTATGAATCTAATTATTAGAATAAGCTATCTTAACCCGACAAAATTTCGCATCCATAAATTTATGGATCCGCACTATTTTTCACTTGCTAAGCAGATGTCACTCTAATACAATCCTTCTTATACTTTATATTTTATATTCGCACCTATCCAACTCCGATCCGGCACCGTGATTCGGCCAAGCTTCCTCATTTCTAACTTGTCACTTGCTAGCTGTTTAAAACAAAGATTTGACCGGGCCAAATATATCATTGGTTAAATCACGGTTTTTATCTAACCATTAACCATATACGCCTTTAGGTTTCCTTATTTCGACCTTTTTAGGAATTTCACCCTATGCACAATAATAATTCACACCTTCCGCAACCTATATAAGTATCGTGTCTCTACATGTCTCGCAGACCTTCATATATATTGTGCAACCTTAGATCCCCCTGTGATATATATAGGTCTTCTGACATCAAGTAACCTTTGTTCATCATTACAACATAGCCGACACCGCGCTCATCAAAATCATATTTCCCTTCCACATATAAGGTGTCGCTCTTATAACGACCTTCTAAGTATGCCCAATGGTTTATTAACCATTGCCTTATATGCAATTTCCAAACGTGCTTCAAGCATTACTTAAATAATACTTAGGTTAGCTCAACCTTAGCTTAACTCCTCGATTAAATGTTGTTGCCATTAACTTTTTGTAGTCAACCCGTATGATACAAGGCGTCCAATCATAGTTATAACATGACAATTTCTACAGATTGACTCTCTTATATTGTAAGCCATAAAAAATAAGTCGCTTTTTAAGTATTGGGAACCAAAAGAAAGCAATTCAGCTAACAAAAGTCAAGTAAACCTCCCTAGTTTTTCGTGCTCTGGATTGATCTCATACGCTATTTTCTGTTATGGTTCAAATGTTGTACCACAAGGATCCATCATGCCACTTGATTGGCCCAACATGCCACCCAGCTCCAATATGCCAAAATGTGCATGCCACCTGTGGGCACCAATATGTTACTCTTGCCACTCTAGGCAGACATGGCATGCCGCGTTAAGGCCAAGTTTTGACTATTAAACAAAGATGTCCATCTTTTGGGTCTTATTGGCGATGCTGGCAATGTTAAGACATGGTTGTGATGCAGATGACGGACATTTATTTATTCAGGGGACTTTATGCAGTTAACTGGCGATAACCTTTGGAATTTTGTGACAGCTGGCAGCGATGTGTCAGGATCTGGAAATTAAAGCGCCGACACTCCTTTCCTCAGTCGGCCCCAGCCAGACTTTCGCACGCCATCAGGGAGAAAATACACCCCATGAGACATTGCCGTCGGCGCAAGTACCAGCGCCTCCTCGTGGCGCCAAATGCCACGACCTCCCAAAGCTCGCCTCTATCCAACCATGGACCGCTATTCAGTGCAGTTCGCCAGCGTGTTCAGGCCAAGATCCACCGTGAACTTATCAAATACGGCCGCTTGCGCTGATCAGAAATCGGCAGCCATTGTTCGCATAGTGTTTCCTCAAAGATTCGGCTCGCCATGTCAAAGTCCTAAATAGCCTCAGGGAGCTGTTACCTGCCACTTAGCAACAAAGAACACCCAACCTCTTTCTCAGATGTAAAGACAAGAAAGTCACTTTGAAATACGTAACGCAGCTGGGATGCAGTTATTTTGGCGCTTCTGAAGAAGCGTGTCTAATGCTTCACCCAAA
The DNA here is from genome assembly GCA_021234155.1 of Isoetes taiwanensis. Classification (NCBI taxonomy): domain Eukaryota; kingdom Viridiplantae; phylum Streptophyta; class Lycopodiopsida; order Isoetales; family Isoetaceae; genus Isoetes; species Isoetes taiwanensis. The sequence continues at coordinate 382,507 of JAJEKV010000181.1, forward strand.
AACCCGGGTCCTTGTAGTAACGTCGTCGCTTTGGTCTGCAGTCAACTGGCCGGGCCCTAGTGGGAGAGTTGCCTGCCCAGCCAGGGGCCTTGTATATTTTGGGGCAACCGCCTCGAAGGTGCCGCAGTTCATCTTCGGCACTTTTGAGGCGATTTCAGTTCGCCGGGCCTGACTCAGGATGGCGGCTCGCGTAACTCGTGCTGTTGTGTTACCGGAAGGTTTGTTGCTATGGGAGCGTCGCAGTCGCCGTGTTTGCATGGTCTGCCGCCAGTTAGAACTGACAAGTTTGGGATTTGGTCTTCCTTCGCTGTGGGTACTGAGTGTCAAGAGTTTTGCGTTAGCACAGTTTATCATGTGATGCACACAGATTCAAACTCTTATTCTCAAAGCGTTATGGTTTCAAGATGCATGTTTGAAAGGTGCACCTAAAATCTGAGAGTGTCCATTCTCATGTTTCTTGGATTCCTCCTAAATGTAAACCCTACAATAACCTAGCAACATATAGGGTTTACGCTTCTCGGAGGCCAAACGCGGGTCGCTTTTCTTTGAAAAACTAGGTGCTTAAACATGCATGAGGAGCCATGGCAAATCTAAAAATAATAAAAGTTTGGGATCTATTGGCCATCCCTTTAATGATCCCAAAAACAATTTTTGCTACCTAAAAGGCTTTGGATTCCAATTGCCACACCGAGTGAGTGATAAATCCAAACCCCATTCTCATATCAGCTCTTATTGCTTACGCTTAACCGCAGCTCGACCATGTCCTAAATGCAATCGGGATTAAAACTCGACTTCCATAACGTGAAACCCTTCAATAACCTAAAGTAAATACTGTGGTTTACGCTGGAGGCCATATCCTAGTCACTTGGCCAGGATCTTGCGTAATGTCATCATATAAAGGAGGGTGTTGATGCCAAGATGGACCTTAAACCTTCCCGAAGCAAGCTTTTGCCCCAGCTGTCCTCTCCTAAAGGCCCCTCGCCACCTGACGGCAACTCTCCAACTCCTGAATTGTGAATTGACTTCCGCCACGGACTCAAAATCCACGCATATTACCCTCTAGGACCAAGTTTCAGGCGACCACCCCTCTCCAAGAAGCCAAAATAGCCGCGTCCAACACGCCGTGAGTCAATCGCCAAAGAGGTGGCCGCGGTAATACCGCCATGTAGAGTGGTTCGTGTTTCTTTCATTGCTAAAATGACCGCGGTAACTTATCCCTAGGTAATTTCGCCATTTCTATTTACATGGCGAAGTCGGATCTCCATTCCCGAGCCTTTTGTACCGGCTGGAACAACAAAACACTTCTGGGTTTCTACACGGGCCGACCACAAAGACGCCTTCGCGGTTTGATAAGTTCTCGATGATCTTGGATTTTTTTTTTGAGCCTGCTCGCTAAAAGTTACTTTGAATGATGGACTCAACGGGTCGGATTAGAAAATTGAGCTCCTGAGGGGAGGAATTGGCATTTGCCCTCCCCAAAGGAGCACCGGAGAAAGGCCGCCACAACCTTCTCTGAGGTCCATCTCCTGGGTCCGCCTCCTCGTGAGAAAGTCACGCGAAAGTCCTGGCCCGGGTTCGATTTGGGGAAGGTGGTCAACATTAAGTTTCCTCCAAGATCCCTCTATTCTATCCCCTCACAAACTTCTACAAAAATTTCAAAGGCTATCATACTTCTTGCATAAAGTCCTAGTCATCATACCCATGTCACCATCATCATTCAGCCATGTCACCTAAAAATTTGCCAACACTAACAATGAAAAGACCAAAGATGGACATCTTTTTCATTTTTGGCCTAGTCAAAAGTTGACCTTGCTTACTTGGCATGCCATGTCACCACTCTGGGTGCCTAGGGTAAATGTGCTTGAGCCACCTTGGCATGTTGAAGCCTAGATGCAGAGCTGTTGGAGCCACCTTTGGCATGTTTGTTTGTGGGTGGCATAAAGTTGGAGCCCACGGGCATTATGGAGTCCATGCGGAAGCGTTTGAGCCACCTGGCATGTTGGAGCCTAGGTGGCATGTTTGAGCCCAACTTGGCATGTTTGAGCCTAGGTGGTATGTGCTGGGAGCCTAGGTGGCATGTTTGAGCCACCTTGGCATGTTTGAGCCTAGGTGGCATGTTGGTTTCACCTTGCATGTTGGAGCCTAGGTGGCATGTTGGAGCCCACGCGGGTATTTGGAGCCTTCACCTTGGCAAGCTGGAGCATGGGTAGCATCTTGGAGCCTCACAAGTGGGCACAAGCCTGAGTTCTCTGTTGAGCCTGTGTGGCACAAGCCTGAGTCTAGGTAGTATGTTGGAGCTAATTTTCATGTGGAGCTACTCTTGGCATGTTTAAGCTACCTTGGCATGTTGGAGCCCACATGGCATGTTGGAGCCTATCTCGCATGTTGGAGCCCACGCGGGCATGTTTGAGCCACCTTGACATGTTGGAGCCTAGGTGGTATAAGTGTTGGAGCCCACGGCATGTTTTAGCCACCTTGGCATGTTGGAGCCTAGGTGGCATGTTGGAGCCCACGTGGCATGCTTCTGAGCCACCTTGGCATGTTGGAGAGAGACCACATGGGCATGTTAAGCCTAGGTGGCATGTTGGAGCCCAGTGGCATGTTTGAGCTACCTTTGAGATAAGTTTGGAGCCTAGGTGGCATGTTGGAGCCACCTTGGCATGTTGGAGCTCTAAGTGAGCCTCGCATGGCATGTTTGGAGCCTAGGTGGTGATGTTTGAGCCACTCCAGGAATGTTGGAGCCTAGGGTGGTATGTTTGGAGCCCACGCATATTTGGTTTCACCTTGGCAAGCTGGAGCATAGGTGGCATGTTGGAGCCCGCTGCGGGTATGCTCTGAGCACGCTGAGCCCAGGGTGCATGCCTGGAGCCATTTCCTTTGTCGCGTTGGAGCCTAGGTGGCATAAGGGGTTGGAGCCACCTTGGCATGCCTGAGCCTAGGTGGTGAAGCTGCTAGGAGCCACCTTGGCATGTTGGAGCCTAGGTGGCATGTTGAAGCCCATGTGGCATGTTTGAGCCACCTTGTCAAGTATGTTGGAGCCTAGGTGGCATGTTGGCCTAGGTGGCATGTTGGAGCCACGCATGCTTGAGCCACCTTGGCATGTTTTTTGAGCCTAGGTAGCATGTTGTTTCACTTGCGCTGTTTGAGCCTAGGTGGCATGTTTGGGCTTCTAACTTGGCGTGATGCTTCTGGGCTTCCAGGTGGTATGTTGTGAGCCACCTTGGCATGTTGGAGCCTTAGCGAGTCCAACACGCTCACAGAAAGTGAATTGGCCTTAGCGGAGGGTGCGTAATACCGCCATGTAGAGGGTTCGCGGTTTCTTTGCCGCGAAAATGACCGCGGTAACTTGGTCCCTACGGTAATTTCGCTTGTTTCGACGACATGGCTAAGTCAAATCTCCATTCTCGAGAGCCTTTGTATCGCCTCGCCACAAACACTTGGGTTTCTACACTGGCCGACCGGCAGACACTTTTATGGGTTTGATATTATGTTCTCCGTGACGTATCTTGAATTTTTTCGAAAGCCCGCCGAAGCAAGTTAATTCAATGGGAGAATTCAACGGCCGGATAGGAAAACCGGTTCGGAAGCGGGAGGCATTGGCATTTGCCCTCCCGAGGAGCACCGGTAGGAAAGCCCGCCTTCTGCAGAAATCCAAACCCCATTTCACGCTTATTGCTTTTGTTTTCAACTGCGCCTTCACCATGTCTCTGCGCAACCGACAAAACTGACTCCATAACGCGAACCCGCTAACAACCTGCTAACAACGCACAGGTTTACGCCGCTTTGGAGGCCATACCTAGCCAGATTGGACCAGATCTTGCAATGTCAAGTGAGGTAGTGGGGGCGCTTGACGCTAAGATGGAGCCCTAAAACCTTCTGTAATAGTCACCCTAAAGGTCCTCTCTCGAGGGTCCTTGGCCACGGACGCAACCCCGCCTATCCCGGACCGGTGATCCGACTCTGGCCAACGGACTCTAAAACATCACATTACCCCTCGAGACCAAGTTTTGCGGGCGTAAGACCACCGCCCCTGGAAGTCAGCCAAAATAGCCTAAGTGTCCGGGGACGCTCAGAGGAATTGGCCTTAGCTGAGGGTGCACACGCCATGTAGAGGTGGTTCGTGTTTTGCTACAAAATGATCGCGGTAACTTGGTCCCTAGGGTAATTTCGCTTGCTCGACAACATGGCTTAAGTCAAATCTCCATTCCTGAGCCTTGTAATCGCCGAACGCATTAAAAACACTTGGTTTCTATACTGGGCCGACTACAAGACACTTTATGAGGGATATGTCTCCCTGATGCATCTTGAATTTTCTCTTTGAGTCCGCCAAGCAAGTTACTTGAAATGGAGAATTCAATCCACGATAGGAAACTGGTTCTGAAGAGAGGTATTGGCATTTGCCCTCCCGTGAGGAGCACCGTAGGAAAGTCACTTCTAAATCCAAAGTCCCTACCGCCAGCTTCTATTGCTTCTTGTTTTCAATCAAGTAGCTTCTCACCATGTCTCTGCGTAACTGAATAAACTCGAGCCTATAACGCGAAACCCTACAATAACCTAGCAATGCACAGGTTTACGCTTTGGAGGCCATAATACCCTAAGCCATTGGACCGTGATCTTGCAATAAATGTCATGAGGTAGTGGGGCTGCTTGACGTGCGCCGTAAGATGGAGCCCTAAAACCTTCCCTGTATTAGTTCGTCCTTAAAGGTCCTCTCCGGAGGGTCCTGGCCACGGACGGGAATCCGCCCCATCCTGAAACCGGATCCGGGACTCTACTGAACGATTCCGAACATCGACATTACCCTCGAGACCAAGTTTTGTGGCGTAAGACCACCGCCTCCCGAAGCCAAAATAGCTCATGTCCAACACGCTCAGAGGAATTGGCCTTAGCTGAGGGTGCGTAACACGCCATGTAGAGGGTTCGCGGTTTCTTTTGTCAAGTAAAATGATCGTGTAACTTGTCCCTAGGGTAATTTCGCTGTTTCTATTAACATGGCGGTAAGTCAAATCTCCATTCCTCGAGCCTTTTGTATCACTAACGACAAAAACACTTGGGTTTCTACACTCATTTACTCACAAGACACTTTAAGTGAGGGATATGGGCTCCTCCTGGACAGATCTTGAATTTCTTGAGCCCGCCAAGCAAGTTACTTGAATGGAGAATTCAATGGTTCGATAGGGAAACCGGTTCTCGAAGAGAGGTATTGGTGACGGCTCCCAGAGCACCGGGTAGGAAAGCCCCCGCCTTCTAGTAAAATCCAAAACCCCATTTCGACAGCTTTATTGCTTTTGTTTTCAATCGCAGTTTCCACCATGTCTCAAGTGCAATCGAATAAACTCTCACCTCCATAACGTGAAACCCTACACACCTAGCAACCACGGTTTACGCTGGAGGCCATACCCCAGCCGTGATTGGACCGTGATCTTGCAATACCGTCATGAGGTAGTGGGAGGGCGTGCTGACTTTAAGACTGAGCCCTAAAAAACCTTCCGTAGTTGTGTTCGGGTCCCAAAGGTCCTATCCGGAGGGTCCTTACACGGACGCAGCAACTCTCCCACCCTTTAACCTGATCTCACTCGCTAACGCACCCGTAAACATCGAGCATACTCCCGAGACTAAGTTTCGTAAGCGTAAGACCACCCTCGCTTCCTCGAAGTTTCTGCTAAAGCAAATTTCGCGTCCAACACGCTCGTGAGTGAATTGGCCTTTAGCGGAGGCACACGCCATGTAGGTTCTGTTTCTTTTTGCTGCAAAATTGACCGCGGTAACTTGGTCCCTAGGTAATTTCGCTTATTTCGACGATATGTATGGCCAAATCTCCATTCCAGCCTTTGTAATCGCCTGAATCCATTAAAACACTTAGCTCACCTGGCCGACCGCTAGACACTTTGCGTTTGATTATATGTTCTCCCGAAAGGCACAAATCAACGGCTGTAAATCCAACCACCTTATTGCGGAAACCCGGCCTTGGGAAGGGAGGCATCGCATTTGCCCTCCCCGGAGGAGCAATGGTAGGAAAGCCTCATTTCTGTGAATCTTGAACTGGCTCGGGTCCGCCACCTAGGCTATAACATGCCACTGGCTCTAACATGCCACGTGATTCCAACATGCCACGAGGCTCCAACATTGTTGGTCTAACGTACACGAAGGTTCAAGCATGCTGCTGCGGCTCAAATATGCCACCTAGGCTCCAACATGCCACTGGGGCTCAAATACGCCACGTAGGCTCCAACATGCCAATCCAGGCCCAACATGCCCTCAGGAGCTCCAGCATGCCACCCAGGGCCCAACGCGCCACCCATAGGTTCTTCCTGGGAACCCCGCCACCTAGGCTCAAGCTGCCAAGGTGGCTCAAATATGCCGCCAGAGGCTCCAACATGCCAATGAGGTTCCAACATGCCACCTAGTGCTCCAACATGCCACGGGCTCCAACATGCCACCCAGCATGCCACTCCAGGCCCAACACATGCCACCCAGGCTCCAACATGCCACGCGCGAGCTCCAACATGCTGCTGGCTCCAACGCGTCACCTAGGTTCAAGCACGCCAAGGTGTCAAATATGCCACCTAGGCTCCAACATGCTACCAAGGCTTCAACATGCCAATGAGGCTCTAACATGCCAGCATGCCACCTAGGCCCAACATGCCACGGAGCCCGCGCAACAACATGCCACATAGGCCCAACATGCCAAGTTGGCCCAACGTACACCTGTGGGCTCAAGCATGCCAACGCGGGCTCAAATATGCCACCATCGTACCCAACATGCCACGTAGGGCCGCAACATGCCACCCGGCTCCAAATACGCCACGCGGAGCTCTAACATGACACCTAGGCCTGGGGATGCCACCTACGCCCAACATGCCACTCCAACGCATGAATGATCAAGGCAAGATATGAATGACATGACATGGACTTGATGATGTTAGGATATTGTTAGGATTTTGCGGGTCCTATGACATTAATGTTTATGGATTTGTTGCAGCCGGGTCCTGCACTCACAAGGAATACAAATCAAATTTGATGGTTTTGTTATGCAAAATAGGCGCGGCAATTGAAGTGGTAGTTGAAGTGAGATTTGTCTTGCATGGGAATACTAGTATAAGGATACGTGATCGCACGCGCATCACATGTAGCAAATCAAGTACCGGCCCTACCACTATAAAGACCCGCGGATATGGAAGGATAGGACATGTAGAGAATCAAGTATTCTTTCCTACTTATAAAGACATGTGACAATAGAAGTATTATACATGTCGAATTCATGTATTCTTTCCTACAATGCCTTAGCAAATAAAGTAATTGGCCCTACTACTATAAAGACATGTGACATGGAAGCATACGCATATGTAGAGAATCAAGTATTCCTTCCATTTCCTATAAAGACATGTGACAATAGAAGCATTACACACATGTCGTAATTCATGTATTATTTCCTACAATGCCTTAGCAAATAAAGTACTGCCCCTACTACTATAAAGACATGTGAATGGAAGTATAGGACATGTAGAGAATCAAATATTCTTTCCTACATCTATAAAGACATGTGACAATAGAATTATTAGGACATGTAGAAATTAAGTATTCTTTTCCTACGGTGGATTGTATTATAAAATGACATGTCAAAATAGAAGAAACTACAAAACAACAAAGGATGTTTTAGTTCATCAAAAAGAACACCACATCTAACAAAACTATACCTCCACAAATCCACATGTAGGATTCTTTTGAAAATGTGACATGTAGACCTACCAAAACCGGACATGTTTTCAATAAAGGACCAAAACCGTGGAGCGGCACACATCCTAATGCCTCCCTTTTCTCAAGGGGTTGTAAGCCGCTTGGGAGACTGCGGCGACTTTGTTTCCGCTCCATCCGATAGCCCACACAGATCCTACCAGCCGGTGAATCCCTTTGGGTGATGGCCAGCGATTGTCCTCGGTTCTTCTCTCGCTGGGTTCATCTATATTGATGCAATAGTCGATGCATGCAGCAGCCCGGTGCTCACAAGATCCGCATGGTATAATGAGACAAGATTGCTGGATATGGAATGAGTTTAGATTGAAGTTCCTCCTCCGCTTGGACTGGTGGCATTTGGGAAAAGCAGTCACTACTCTTCCTCCACATTCACAAGGCATGGCCCCACCGGGTGGTTCATGGCAAGATAAGGAGGAGCACCGTGCACCTTCATGTATGTGGTCCCGCTCGGCCCCGGCGCTCCATCACCAAAGAAGTGGTCTTAGTTATCCCCGGCCTCATCGAAAGCGCCCCATGATGGGTGTGAGATAAATTACTCCATCCTAAGCTATCTATCTTGTGGTATGTGATCATTCATAGATGTGTGTGGGGTAAACACTATTGTTCATAGATTTCGCCTAGAAGTCTCTGCGGATCCGGCCTCTTTGCATGCAGAGGAATGAGACAATTGAGCATTGCTTTTTCTTGTGTCACCATGTTCGACTTGCTTCAATGCTTGGCATTGGCTTTTGAGCCTTTTCCATTGTGATTTGAATAGTCAAGAGGGTCCTATTGTCGGCCTATCCTAGTTCTGGGACAGTCTTTCGCATACACAAGTGCTTAGTGATGCTCAGAAGGCTCCATTGTAAAGGCGTGAGGTGCACTTCCTATCTTCAAGGGACATGTTTTTCTATTACGCAGTGCCAGTGATGCTCGGGGAGTCGTGATTTAATGGCGATAAGTGTTCTTTTCCTTAAAGGATGACATCAAGTGTCATTTGGGATGTATATTCTTCGTGATTCAGCTTACTCATAGCAAATTGTGCTCGTGGTGATATGTATTTCCGCTTCGTAAGTTATGTATGTGGTGGGTAGTGTTGCTCTAAAGGGACATCTTCTCCACTAGGTTTTGAGTCCCCCATGTACTTTTTGTCTTCTTTGAGTAATAAAGGTCCAAGCTAATCAAAAACTAGAAAACAACTAGTTCAGGCAATGAACTCCTACTAGGCAGCTCAGCTACATCACCAATCCATCATAGGCCTTATCATTCCAGACGACGGCAATCTAAAGACAAGACATCCTACTAAGGTCCATAAGTCACTTGACTTTAATAATTAGTTATAGTACCGGGTCATACGTATTCTTTAGATCTCGCATATTCTACCTAAGGTCTATTCTCTAGAAATATTATCCTATACGCACTTTTCTAAGCTTTCCATTTGGTAACCGCATACCCGCTATCTGCATTTTATAATTCTTTTTTGGTCCAAATTTCTTTTATCTTGCAAACAAACTTTTTCTTTATCTTCATTGTCTAATTTGCATGCACCTTCCTTTTTGCATGTCTTCATGCAGTGCATGGATATATTAACCTTTGAAGTACAAAAAACTATAAAAACAACATTGCTATTTCAAATTTATCCTTTGTATTTTTAAGTCACCATTTATTATCCATCTTTACATGGTTCTCTTAATGGTGATATTGGATGGTTTCCATACCTACTTTTCGCTTAACCCGAAAGTGTTGCTTTTTCCCAACAACACCCCATTTCCTTTCCTTTGTGGTAGAAACTTTTTACATGGCGGTTTTAATTTTTGTCCGAGAAAATGTCCAATCGACCGTCCTCCATCAAATGAAACCTATTGTTTATCGTCTTTAACAACTTTCTTTATGTTATTTTTACAGAAATAAGCTATAAACTGCTTTTGCCATCCCCGACCCATAGCAAAACAAAGATTTCAAATATATTATGAGCTCAAAAAACTTTTTTCCATGTATTTATAGCCAAAATCCGACACATAAGCTCCTATTTTCGCTCACATGATGAACATAAGCCTGATACTTTAGTCATTTATAATGATCTATCATTTATGTATTCTATACTCTATGTCATCACCGATAACTGTGGATATTTAGTGAAAATATGTAGCATAATAACAGGGTTTTCTTTTGTGTTTTTGTACGCTTTCACTAAGGTTTTCCCATAGATTTCGGGTGGATGTATTCAAATGGATGTACTAATGCGCATATTCATTTCGGTTATTGATTTTAACCTTTTTTTTCAATGGTCAACAACCAATGGCTCACATAAATAAAAGCCTCTTTTTTGCAGTGGTGGTGCATACACAGTCATCAACCAAATGGCTCACAACCAAAAAGCCTCAGGTGTGTGTGGTGCATAATGGGCACATGAAGGCTTGAACGCTTACGAAGGGCGCATGTAGTGCGCTTTCCCTACTGCAATATATATTTCTTATCATAACTTTTGGATCCAGAGCTCATGATGATTTCTCTCCCGAGATCTTTTGATAGTGTATGATATGGATATGTTTGGTTGTTATCTATTAAAACAGCAAATTTTTCGGCCGGGTTGGGCACATGAAGGGCTTGAAGGGCGCATGTAGTGCAAGCTTCACTTAAGCAAATACATTCTCGTGATCATAACTTTGATCCAGAAATTGCTTCCGCATGATTTTTATTATGCTGCTTTCTCTCCTAGATCTTTTGATAGTGTATGATATGATATGTTTGGTTGCTATCTATGCTAAAACAACAATTTCGGCCGGGCCTTGGTAGGCTTTCACATCCTACCAAATTTCGACACATGTGGATTGGCGCTTATTGATATTGTTTTATGGCTCATTCCAAATGAAGCTTGCAAAAATTACCATGCTTTTTAGATTTTTGGAGGCGCTATTGCTAAATTCCAGGCTTATAGATCCTTGTGCTACAAGCGTAAAGTTTCCTCTACTCTTTGGTTTCTCACCACAAGAATCCATTAGCCGGCCAAAGGCCGTTAAATTCCAGCTTGAAAAATATTTGTGTATGGGTGTTGCAAACTTTATGACTTCGTGACACCGGCTTCATTCCTTATGGTAAGTTTTACTTATGTTCTATTTGTTTTATTGTGATGTTCAAATTCAAAAAGCTACGGTGATGAAAGCCTCAAATGAATTTAGTGGTTTTCTCCTTTCGGGTTTGAATTCTAAAAATTTTTTATCACAAGGGGGAGGGATGAGGTTCCTAAGGCCCGAAGGGCCAAAATTTTTTGCAACACAAAACCATTAACATCCAACATATAAAAATTAAATCTCCCAACACATAACAATTCTGCACCGCTAATTTATGAAACCAACAAAGCCACCAAATATACAAAACAAAGTAGTTGAGGGTGGGTTCAAAGAGAATAAGGCATCGGGCTGAGAAGAGTGAAGCTACCATGAAACGCCGATGAAGAACTCCGCACAAGTAGCAAACGCCAACCCGGCTATTAATCCACCTGTAAACGCGCATGCAATGCATGCATGCACGCATGGTCAGATGCATGCTCGCTCTTGAGTTAAGAATCGCGACGCCGCTACGTAATTCCATCTACATTCTGCACACTCAGCATGAAACCAACAGCTCAATACCAAAGGACTTCCTTAACAAATCCAGGGACCAGGACGAAGGTCACAGATGAAGGCTAAAGGCCGTAAAGCGATGTTAGAAAGCAACGCCCAATTAGCCAAAACCAGCAGAAGAAGCCCTCCCCGCCTCGAAACAAATCAAAGGAGAATAAGGTACCGCTGAAAGAGAAGAGGAAGCTGCTCTCAGAAACGCCGGCGAAGAACTCGGGCAATAAGCAGCAAACGCTTCAACTCGGCGAACGCCTAAACGCGATGCGATGGTATGCATGCTTACGTGCAATGCATGCATGCTCGCTCTTGAGCAGAATTCGGCTTCCGCCACGCTGGTCGATTTATTGCTCAATAATATAATACCATTGACATATCACCAACATATAATTGAATATTGACATTATTTGGTCATTGCAATATTGGTTCAATTATTTAAATTGTAACTTCTAAATCTCCTTTGGCCTCGCTGGGCATAATATCTCACACCAGTGACGAGGGGCAAAATGAGAGCTCCCTATAATTGTGATATTTTGACGCATTTAAATCAACACCATATAGTATTCTTGAAATCTATAGTATTTTGCTTAATCTTGTTATACGCAAGATAGCAAATTTTGTACTTGCATACCCCAGCCAAACGAGGAACTTTACGCATCTGCAGATTAAGGAATATAAGAATATGCCTATCCAATGTACTGCTGTCTCTGAGTCACCCCTCGTGAATATGCACCCAAAACCAAAGGGGGTTTAAGGGGATTTAATTAAATGTGTTGGACCCGCAATGGTTGTGTTAATTAATGTCAATGGTAGTTAAGTGTGTTGGGTTGTTAATGTCAATGGTTGTTATGTGTTGGGAGATTTAATTTTTATATGTTGGATGTTAATGGTTTCAGGTTGCAAAATTTTTTGCCCCTTTCGGGCCTTAGGACGCCATCCCTCCCCTGTGATAAAAATTTTAGAATTCAATAGCAAACATATTTACGCATCTATGGTCATATCATTTGTAGAAAAAGACCGGACCGCTTTAGGCAAACCAACTATTGTTTTATAAAGATAATTTTAAGTAAAAAGTAAGCTTGAAGCAAAGAAATTCTTCCCTTTTTAGCCATTTGTATGATCCTTGAAGTCTTTTTGAGCAAAGAATCAACCATAATGTTGAAAATAAAGACAATGAGACTAGAAATGTACTAATGCACGTACCAATCATGTATAAGTTAGCAATAATCTTGGTAACTATACAAGGCCAAAAAGGCAGTAGGTATTTCTAGGCTCTTCGCCTACCCATTAAAATCTTTTGCTCTTGATGATAAAGCCTTACTAAGAAAAAACAAGGAAATAGACATAAAGGCTAGAATCAGGAGAATATAAATATGTGTTTTTCTTTATTATATCTATCAGACCAAAATGTACTTTTAACTAGTTACATTCTAATATAAGAAATATCGCGGCATTTGAAACTTTATATGGAAGCTGACATCTCTCTGCTCTAATCATCCCGACAAAGATCATCATTTCCTTTTGTTATGGTCCTGGCCCTACCTTTGAACAAGGATTGGCTCCTCTTTACAGCTCCTTATTCTTCCCTGCTATCCTCTTCACGGTAAATGTAGTTTTTAATATGGGCTATTCCAAACATACCTGAAACTCTTCATCTTCTAAACCCCATCTTCATTATTATATTATGCTTCGGGATATAATGTCTTTTACTTGTATTGTCTCTTTGAAACTACTAGATTCTATTGTAGCCGCCTTTTGCAGCATAACCTCTATTTCCATCTCCATAATTCGCTTAGGATCATATCCCTTCCTCCACCTCTCCGAAAGCCATATGTAAAGCTTTGAAATTTTTCTGGTGAATTTTGCACCACAATAACTCTCTAGGATCATCTTGAGGCGCTTCATCTCTTCTCGTAGCCGCCGCTCCTGATATGCCATTATAATCAAAAACCCATCTTCCTATGGGGATAGCTATCCGCGGGATCCTCCCTTAACGCTTGACGGTGCTGCTGGCGGATCGCCGGGAATATTTCTCCCTTGGTCAAAAGATGATCAAGATATTCTATTAATGTATTGAGTTTTGCTTTTGATTGATTCATTGGGTAGATATCGTAGAATGCTAGAATAAACCTTTATTTGTGCTGATTTATTTCCCCATTATAGGAATCAGCTTTTATATTTTTACATCCCTATGGTATTTTAAAGATAATGTTTTCAAATTTCAAATTTTGTAATAGCCACACGCATAAACATAAAAAAAAAAAAGATGGGGAAAAAAAAAAACGCTGCTGTGCACCATTATGGCATCTATGCTTGATGAATAAACTTTGATGCTTAAGTCTCCATCCTCCAAATTTTCATAAATTTCGGACCACCCCGCGACCGGCCATGTCAATTCATTTTTGAAGTTCCAATGCTATGTTATCTTGAGGACAAGAGGCCGCATCTCCAGATATTCTCCATGATTATCAAATGCAAGAACAGTAACATTTAGCTACCACTTGCAATTGCCTTCATCGTAATCATCATGCCTCTTCAATCCTACGCAAAGACCGCGATAATACGTGACCGCGATGCATCACATCTGACCGCTATATTATTTCACGGCCTCGGCCATTCACATACAATTTAAAACCTAATTCGTGAAATGCATGCCATGCTCAAATAGAGGTTTAGGGTTACTTAAAAATCGCGGACTCGTGATTTCATTATTCCTCTAGTATTTTCTTTTTCCAAAGGTATTATTTACATGTACTCAAGAATATTTCGGCCCAAATAACAAACTATGCAACCATGGTTCTTACCATACTCCATTCTTTCCTCGAAAGCAATACTAAATGCTATGTGAAAAATAAAGATACCCTCTAAGCAAAATTGCCTACTTTGGTAATATGTAAGGAAATCTTCCACTAACTTTTTGAGGCATCAATGGAACTATCTCTCAAGGAATTTCTCTATATTACCGCTTGTGTTTGTGCAACATAATTCAATAGCCTTAGCGATCCGCTATAAATAGAAAACCATGCAAGTTCCGCATCATAGAACCCATCAAAAGTGTTTAACAAGTATAACAAGTCCTATATAACAAGTCCGGCTATTACTTATAATAAAATTCCATCGCTACTTTACACACAAAACCCTTTGTAGCATTGGTGTTTTTCTACACATAATCATATGTCAATGGGTCTATATATACATTATTATTATTAATATCATTCTATGCATCCATTATTTTTGCTGCTTCTCCCCTACTATGACCGCTTCGGTGAAGTATGTTCTACCAACCAACCCACCAACAAAATACAGTACCGCGCCCTGAATACAAATAATATCGTGATGAAGCCGACGTATGCCAAAGAAACTCTAGTTTTCCCTCTACTACTTTCAGAGGACCAAGACTTCACATTCCAACTCAGAATTGTCCTATTCATCCCACAACAGCCTTTGTTCTTCCTCTCGCGGGCTAAAACTCAAGGGTCTCTAGGAGCCAATGGATTGACCTCGAGATGAGGTCTACCTCATCATCCCAACTCCAACCGGTGAGATCCGGGTGAACAACTTGCCCGGCTTCTTGCATATGCTCATAGTCTACCTGAGGCCCTTGGCCCTCCGTCAGCTCAACACTACCACCCCCCAATACTACTTAATTATTCCTACCACTCTCGTAGAACCATCTCCAAGCCTACCAGCATCATCATCACTATCCGGCTCGAACATCGCTAAGGGTAATACCCTCAAGAGGTCACCATCCCCACCACACCGCTTACCCTCCGGAAAGTGGGTCTCCACTATGGCTACCCCCATTATTGCCTCTACTCTTAGGGGTTCAACATTACCACCCTAGTACTTGCTATTAGTGGACGCATCACAGCTACTCGCCTCGGGTTCTACAATATCATCCCCGACTCGCTATATGGAACTCCACCAGGATATCCTCGAACAAGACACCTCCAAAGACTCGCCTTGGTCAAGCACCGCCTCCAACAACAAGACTATCTAGGATCTCTACCTCCAACCGGTTCGACCATCACTCACCCCCATGACCACTGCATCAACACCTCTTAGCTGGGGTTCAATCACTACCACCCCCATGACCACTCACAAGAAAAATACCTCTAGTCAATTCGAAAGCACGACTCACCCCATGAGGATCATCACTATCAACCCTACCGTGAAAGAACGATGGAAGGAACATGCGCTGAATCTCGACCATTCAAGAGCTGGGCTACTCTAGTAAATGAAAATGCCAAGAACCACTATGGACGTGTATAGAAGTAAGGTAGGTCATATGCCTCAAGGCAACACATATCCTAGGTGCCCTAACAATGCAAATGAGCTAAGTGAACCCCAAGACCATTCTACCATAGAAACCAAGAACTCGTGAAACTAACATATATCCGAGGTAAATCCATGATTTGAAACCAACATGGGATTTTACAGCCGCAAGAGCTCGCGGGACATAGCTGGAGTATAGAAATCATACAGGACATATGCTCGATTTAAAGCATCAACCCTCGACTATCCAACTGCCGCAGACCAGCCTCAACATAATGAGGAAAAAAATTATTAGGCAAGAAATTTCAAAGACCTGCACCGCTAAAACTAACTTCGGCCAAATGTCCGTGCAGAGCCATGAGCTAAACCTTCACGCGGTACAAACTATCCCAAAGGAAATAATCTCTAGTGCCGCAAAAGAGACCAAACTTATAGTATGAACATGCCGAAATGCGGGTCTATGTCTATCCAAGGATCTCGAAGCACTCGCCGAAGTCAACCGGACAATGATCGCCCACAAACTTCATAGCCTCTTCCACCCGAAAGCACTCCTATGGTCGTGCACCTTATGCTTAATCCAAACCAAAAGCCCGGACGAAAGTGAGACGATAATATGTCATTTGTCCTGCTGGTCGCGGCAAAGGCTGGCAGCTTAGCAGCCCGAGAGGTGTCTAACCTCACCTGTGTGAGTCTGAAGGTGCCATAGAGGATTTGCCTCTCCGAAATGCTACATCTACATCATCTTCCTTGGCAACCTCTAGGCGCTGGTGTAGAGGGTTTCCTGTGATCCCCGCTATGCATCTCAAAGAAATAAGTATGGTCATGGGCAATTATTAAGTGGCTTGAGGGAGGACAGAATGGGGATTGTGAATGTCTATGCTTCCAAACCAACCATCTCAAAGAGGTAAGCAGGGCCATAATAAGAAACAAGATAAGGAATCTTGGTACTCTTATTGATTGGAGAATGAATGTTAATGCTACGCATCCGCAACGTATAAGTATGGTCGCTGGGCAATTATTAAGTGGCTTGAGGGAGTGACAGATCGGGGATGGTGAATGTCTATGCCTCAAACCAACCATCTCAAAGAGGTGCTCAGGCCACAATAAGAAACAAGATAAGGAATCTTGTGGTTTGGGTAAGTAGCCCGCTAAGCTACTAGGAGACTTTTTTAATATGGTAGAGCAAAAGTGCAGGATCGCCCACCGCGCAGATTGTGCAGTGGTTTTGTGACCAATGGTCTAGATTGTTATGTGATTTGCTATGGTAGAGGAAGGAGATTTATCTTTCAAATGGTGCACTAGGCAGACGTAATAGCGCCTATATGCCCTTCCCTCCCAGACATTGGATGAAGTACCCTCTCAAAGATAGGAGCAAACATTCTTTCCACCTCCATTTCAGATCATTATCCTCACTGTTGGCAGTCACTACCACCCCAAACCTGTAAACAAAGGTTTCATTCGAATACCCACTTCTTGGACAGATGAAGTCTTTTCATCTCATTGTCTGACTTGTGGCTCAATACCTTCTCCCCTTGGAGTGGAATGGCGGTGTATGGTGGCAAGATTGGCTAGGGTTAAATGTTTTGCTGGGCGCTTTGGTAGGCAGCGAAGTCAGCAGGAGCTTACATGAACTCCACTTACTCTATAGAGAGTTGGAGCAGATTCGGTATTAATCTTCCTCGATGGCATCCCGAGAATGCCATGAATCAAGTAGCCAGATCATATCTCTAGAGAAGGTCAAAGTTAAGGAAGCTCATGTCGTCTGGACTTGCTTGGCTAAAAACAAGTGACCACGAAGCTCTTTCGTTTTTAGGCAGCAAGGCAGCGCTAAGAGATGCAAAGATTACCGGTATCCCTTACTTTGTCGACGTGTCAGAATTCGAGTGCGCACCGTATTGGATTCCATGGCCATTTTTCAATAAAAAACTTTGCTACGCCAGCTATTTCCATACGAGCAAGAAATGCAGATCTAATGGCAGCCTATTAAGCCATCTATCTTGCACCATCAGCTGGATAGTTTAGAAATGTGAACTCTCCAAGGAAGATTTAGAGGGTGCATGTATGTGCATGGCTAAGGATAAGTGTCCGGCCGGATGGTGTGCCTGGGTGGGAATCTTTCTGCATCTATTGGGCTGAGAGTCAGTGTATCAGGTCTATCTTGACTTGTTGGGCGCCTCATGAAATGGATAGAATTTTAAAACCGGGCCAGTATTTTCCTGATCCCAAAATAAAACAGCCATCCACGACAATGATTGGAGGCCTATTTCTTTGCTCTCCTCTGTATAAAAATTATTGCAAAAGCCGCTAAGGGGTGCTTAAACCGTTCTAGCATCCCCTATTAACAAGGTTCAAATCTGGTTCATCCTGTGAAGAAAACATCTTAACCCACGTTGTCGCGAGCTTATGAGGGCTTGTATTGGGCCAGAAACAAAATGTGGAGTCGCTTATCTTAAGCCCGGGATTTTGCAAGGCATATGACAAAGGTGCAATCGAGTTTTTGTTTTGGTGTGCTTTCGCTTGTTGTAGTCCACGCTTTTACGTAAATAGTTATGAAGCTTCCACACGCCATGAGCGCTACAATTGTGTCGTGGGCCTTCCTGCTTTTGATGGGAAGAGGAGTTCGGGTTGTGGCTACCTCCGCCCCTATTTTGCTTCTTACTATGGTCAGTTTGGTGATGACACTTTCGCCTTTGTGGCAGTAGAAGAAAGCAATTTGGCGAATGTTAAGGGGTTTGCTAGATACATTTTCCTTGGCTTCGTTGTTCTTAATTGGGGAAAGTGTTCGGCTCTCAGGGCTTTGGAGACGCTGCCTCTATCTTGTTTGTTTCTTCCCTTGAAGGTACTCCCAAAGGAATGCATATACTGCACTTCGCAGTATTCCCTTTTGGGGTGATATCTCTATGGGCTGTCTGCGGGATGAGATTTGCAGGACTGAGAAGCACCTGGAATTGGTGGAAGGGTAGTAAGCTGTCGGCGGCGTGCAGGATTACTTATAGCTAAGTCGCTTTGTAGCACCTAATGATACACAGCGTCCAAGTATGTTAGCTCCATAATGCAAGGTTCAGAATTGGGATAGAATCGCCAAAACTTTGTTTGGGGAGGGGATGCGTATGATCGCTGTTAAAATAGCTCGGTGGAAGTGCCTACGTTTCTGTAGAGATGGGGGTTTGGTAATCCTAGATTTGGCTTTGCATTCTAAGGTGTTAGTCTCCAAGTTTTTGGAGTATTCTCCATGAAGAGGTGTTCTTCTCCAAAAGATTGCTTTTATAGTCCTCGAGAATTGTGTGGCTTTTCTCACAAGCCATCCGTCTCGTAGTTGCTCTCACCTGCTTTATGGTTTGAGGCCATTCCCACACGCATCACCTTTTCTCGCGTAACCGCGTCTGGAGCACGTATAGTAAGCTTTTTCTGCGTAGATTGTGCATCAAAGATTTCATCACACTTTTCTTTCTCAGAGGGTTCTCCGCCATACTTTTTACCTTTACGCCGTACTAGACGCCGTGACAGCAGTCTGCTGGACTCGGCCAGCTTCCAATTTTAGAGGATTGGTATTGGCATGGCCAACCGCTCCTTGGGCTTTTTCGTGCCCGCTGCTTTAAGAGCAAAGGGATCGAAGCTATCCGACAAAGAAGCGGCCTCCTCGTATTCCATTGCATATTCCCCGTTTCTCCTCCGTGGAAGGGTGGTCTTTCGTGATTTGGAAGGTCTATCTGGAAAATGATGTGTCATGTTTTCTTCATTCTTTTGTTACCGGATGTTGCTTGTCTATGATACTTTACCTCCTTCTCACAAGTGGGCAATCGCTTTAGGGAATTCCCGCGCATTCGCCTGACATGGACTTGGAATCCTCCCCACCAAAGGTTAGGCCTTCTTTGTGGTGCGGTGTAATCGGGCTTATTAGGGTAAATGTTCTTGTGCATAGATTTAAGCCACCGTGGAGTTTCTTTGCCCCTTGCCGTGGCTCTCATCGAAGTTGAACATTTTCTAGTCTTGTGCCAAGATTTGCAAGTCGCATGGGGTTGGGTCGAGCATTGTTCCGATTAGATGTGTAGTTAAGATACTTCTTCATGTATTTCCAAAATTTTCCATGGTCCTCCTAAGAAGCGTACTTTCTATCTGCGGTGTAAGGCATGGTTGGTTTGGTTGATATGAAAAAGGCGCTGCTATGGATTTTTCAAGGGATTCAAAGAACCTTCTCTAGTTCCATGGGTCTTCGCATAGGCTGTTCTGAGTTTTCTTATGTTTACCGCTTCCAGGTGAGACAAAGTCTTGTATCCTGGGCGAGATATTTACACATTGTAAATGTAATGGGGAGTTTGTAACAATGATTACTAGAGGTGATTGGAAGTTTACGACTAGTTTTTTAGTATGGAGTGCCGAGGTGTCTTTGTCCTTCGTGGCATTCTTTTTCCTCACTGCCTTGTATCACTGCTAATTCTTTTAATATAAGTGTCTTAATTCTTCAAAAAAAAAAAAAATATATCGGCCGAGCCTATGGCCTAGAGCGTATGTTAGAGCCTCTGGGCACCTCTCTTTTCGTTTATGGTCATTTATGATTGGGAGCTCCTATTATTTTGAAGTATAAAATACGAGTTTGTCTAAGGTTTTGGTGGAATATCGAGCCCCTATATGGCTTCGCCTGAGATTTTTAGAATAAGAAATACGGGGGCTCGAAGCTCTACCAAAATAATCCAATGTCCTAATACGACGACGCTGATCAATATAACCAATGAGCTAACGTGATTATTTTTCATCTTAAATCTATGTTTTTTTTATAATAACCCATTCAATTGTTTTAGAGATATAGTCTATAGTTTCAAGGATATTATTTTTACACCCATACAAATCCCCTTGGAACCCCCCGTTATCCCCTGTTATTGTGCTAAATATTCTAAACGAGGTGCACCAGGAGTACCATAGTCATTGGATCCGTCGATCCTACAATGCAGATTGTATGTTAGAACCTTGGCATCCTGAACCCCTCAAGATGTGTTACATATTCTAAATTAGGGTGAATTCCAAGAGTACTCATAGTTGTTCTGATCCGGTCATCTCCATGGCCTGAACGAGTGTTAGAGCCTCGGGCACCTCTTTTCGCTTATGGTCATTTATGATTGGGGGCTTCTATTATTTTAAAGTATGAAATACGAGTTTGTCTAAGATTTTGATGCAATATCAAGCCTCTATACGGCTTCGTCTAATGTTTTTAGAATATGAAATATGTTAGCTCGAACCTCTACCAAAATAACTCAATGTCCTAATAAGACTACTCTGACTAAACCAGTGAGCTAACGTGATTATTTTCATCTTAAATCTATATTTTTTTTATAATAACCCATATTCTAGACGAGGTGCACTAAGAGTACCATAATCGTCGGATCCTTCGATCCTATGGCCCAGACCGTCTGTTAGAGCCTCTGGGCACCTCTCGTTTTGCTTATAGTCATTTATGATTGGGGGATCCTATTATTTTGAAGTATGAAATACGAGAAACTTTATCTTACCTTATCTTGTCTACAAAAAATAGTGTTGTGCAGCTCCAAGTATAACAGCTCACAATTGGCTGAAGGAAAAAAAATATATCTATATTTGCATCCATTTCAATGATGATTTGGTATACGTGCAAACAACGCACTGAGTTTTGAAACTAAGAATTTCATCTTCTGGAATGTAGGCTAACACAACCACAAACAGTAATATGTGTGTACTGTCTGGATTTGTTTGTTTTACAGAGTCAGCTGAACAAAGAATTGGCAATATTGATGCAAACGACTCTTCTGACTTGGCATTTCATAAATATGGAGGTTTTGAATCCATATCGTCTTTTGAGCTTCTGGGTACTATTTCTATCAATCATGCGTTGTAAAGCGCACTCCAACTTTCTCGCGACCGAGGTTAAGGAGTTCGCGGACTTACATAGAAAAGAGTGCTTGGCATGTTTCTAACAAGAACAAATAACCCTAATCTCGTTCAGAAATTAAGAGCAGATTATGGTTTAATTCCACTTTTATTGAATATTTAAGTTGATCAAGCAAATATAACTGTGATATTATGGTAATAAAGAGAAGCCGATCACCCCAATGCAATGACTGCGTTAACAGTTCTATTTTATTCGAGGATGTGTTAAGATTAGTAGGAGCATTAGCCTTCCATTGGAATATGTTTGCATTCTATGCCATGCAAACGTGGAACTTTTTACATTTTTTATTCATGCAGCTTTCTGTTATGTAATTTAAGGTTACAATAAGTAATTTGTTCATTTAGTCCACTATATTATTATATTCCTCCTGTGACACTTTTCCATCATTCCGTGGGCAATAATAGTCTGCTACACATACTCAAAAAGCTTCATTCCCTTTTCACGTGTTTTTCTCACAGGAGGCATCGGGATCTATTGAAGCTATAGTTCAAGTCACATGTTGGGATTTTCCAGCCTGGTTTTGCTTAATAGTATTATTTCATATTATGAAGTTTGCTTTTGAATGATTACAACTTATGTTTTGCCTTGAAAGAGCCCTACTTAAAGTTCAGTAGTTTTTTATATATATAATTAAGCCATTTTGTTCAGCTACAATTTTGCTTGACAAAGAATAGTGATCCGTGAGATCTCTCCTATACTCAGAACACTTGATCTTCATATGAGACATATTTCCTCTAAAATGAAGGTTTATTGCATTAATTTAGTTTTTAATAATCAATATATATTCAGGATCTAGTGATCTTTTGGATGGTACAAATGATTTTGTTAATGAGAGGTGCGTTTTGTCAAATGGTTTCTGTGACCATTCTAACTTAAACTTGAGTTTGACATGAAGGGTATGATTTTTTGCCTTGGTAGGCAATAATGGTCTAGTTATGGACTACCTAACACTGCCGAAGTACACATCTCCACGAAAAGTTAATTTAAACTTAGAGCACAAGGGGATATATGAGATCTCCATTATTGTATCACAAGTGCTCTACGTGAGTATTAAATTCCCATTTGCAAGCATAAAGTTTATAAGTTTTTATTTTATTTTATGCATGATGGCTTAAAGGCATGTTGGACATGTGGTGCTCAACATGCAAAATATGCTTGCATACTACTTTATCATAGCTTATCGATCTTGCCAAAGTGCTCTTTGCTCTATACGAGATAAACTCTAAGATGTAAGGTTCATTGCAAAGTAAAGGAGGTAAAGACAAAGCAAAAAGGCTTGAGGATTTTTGTTATACCTTATTATAGTTCGAAAGTCTAATAAGGTTAAGATAATAACGAAACCAAATGCTCATGGGATTTTTGCCTAAAGGTTCAAATCCAAAGGTTTTAGAAGCCCCTAATATTGCATCATTTTGACGGGCGCTTATATGCCGAAGTTAAGTACCATAAACAGAGGCACCATTGACAGAGTGGGAGCTGGCCTTTGTAGAAAAGTAATTTGCCGCAGCATGATTCTCTATATTTACAAAGTATATAGATAGGGTAAATCGGGATATATTTACAGATATTTCAAGCATGTGTCTTGAAAAACCATGGATGTATACTCTCAAAGCTTGCTTTTTAATTTGAGTGGGCATTCGTGAGCAATACTCGTTGTAAGATCCGGATGTAGTATGTAGGATGTGGGCTTCCTGTAGCTTGTCTACCTAAAAGTTTTACTAGAAGCATTGTAAGGCATCTCCGCCATGTATCTATGTGGAAGGCCCCTCCTCCAAAACAGCCAACGATTCTTTTCTCGGCCATATATTGGTGAAAAACGAAAGCCTCAAATCCACAAAGTTATTATGTCGTGAATTTCTTGTTAAAACAAGCTTCGTATGTGACTCATGCATGTATAAAGCAAATAACATAAAGCAACAGATTTAGTCCAAGCTAGTTCAATAAATGACATGGTGTTTTGTTGAGCTTAGACTAAGGTACATTATTTGCTTTGTTTTCGTGAAATGGCATTGCATCCTAAACTCTACTGTGCATTTATATTCATTATTCATGATGATACAGTTAAGATATTGTTATATTCTCTTCTTTTAAAAATCCAAATTTTAGTTATGCTATACCCAATTGATACAATTATGATCGCTGATAAATCGAGAGACCCAATGTACCTTTTGTCTTTGCACATTTACCGCTTTCACGCTTAATTGTGTATTGATTACCGCAGTGCTCTCTCCTCCTATTGTAAGCGTCTTTTTTGTTTTCTTCGTGGTCTTCTTTAGCTTGAAAAGAGAATGTACCGGAATATGGAAGTGAGATGTTGGCAAAGGAGCGATAAATGATAAAGGTTTCGAATGTTTTAGCCAAGGAACCGTAGAGTTTTACTAGTCCAACACTTAAGGTCATAGGCCTTTACAACATTGATAAGGCCAAGGGTTATCTTTATGCCCATCTTTTCGCTTGTATTTCTATTTCTGAATAGTTTAACGTTTCGTAAAGCTTGCCTTTCGCCAAGTTTAGACTTTTATTTTTGAGCATTAGAACATAGAGTTTGTGGTAATCTCTACATGCCGCTGCAAATGATTTAATTTTATGACTTTTGGTTAGTAAATAATGGTCTTCATGTTAAATTACTTAGGCTTTGGGAAAAGAGGTACTAATCTAGACCGACTTGGTTAGTTTAGATGTAGGATGATAATACTACCGCGATTGACTGAGAGTAGATGCCGGGTTCAGCTGCATGCTAGTTCAGTCGGGTTTTTTAGATTAATTTCATTTCACTAGGATACCCTGTGATGCCTCTCTCCTTTGCTCTTAACTGATTTAGAAGATTAAACACTTGGGAACTTGCCCTTGAGTATATTATCTTGCATATATTATCCGGTCTTCCTCTATTAAACTAGACTGCTACGGGTTATATTTGTGCAGATTGCATATGAGGTGCATTGTCATGAAACTCTCAATAGTTACTTTGGAACAAGGAGTGGACACTCTTGATTATGCATGAAGTAGTAAAATGTCAATGCTTACATTTTTATTGTGCAATGTAAAATGTCACTGCTTACATTATTGTGCAATGCCTACGTTATTGTGCCATGCAAAAAGGTTTACCATGTATATTCTAATGATGAATATTAATTCATCAAGAACTTGTATAATGCATGTGCCATCATACACCAATGGCAAATGCTTTTACCTTTGCCAGCTTGGTCGTAATACATTCCAATGCCACTTGCCAAAATCCTAATACAAGGATATTATTTTAATTCTTATACATGATGCAAGGCAATGCCCAATGTTAAATTGGTTGATGCAGTATAGGCGCCTTGTTACAACTATATGTTGCGAAGTAATACAAAGATATGTATTTGATTAATTACATGCTATTTGGAAGGCTAACCGCTATAGGGTATGTTAATGCCCCCCACCTGGAATGGTGGGGTCTTGTCATCCCTATAATTACGCTTATATATACAGGGTCAGCTACTCTCACGGGAAGGTGGTAGGGTTTTTTTATTAATTGCTTATTTTGTCCAGCTTACAATTTTGCTTGGACAAAGGAATAGTGATCCAGATCTCCTATACTAGAACACTTGATCTTTTATATATATATATTTCCCTCGTAAAATGAAGGCTTATTGCATTAATTATTTTTCTTTTAATAATCAATATATATTCGTGGGATCTAGTGGATTTTGTTAATGATGTAGCGAAGCCAAAATGGTTTCCCTAGGAACCATTCAACTTAAACTTGAGTTTGACATGAAGGGTATGATTTTTTGCCTTGGTAGGCAATACACAATGGTCTAGCTATGGCCTAACACTGCCGAAGTACACATCTCCAATGAAAGTTAATTTAAACTTAGAGCAATATGATATATGAGATCTCCATTATTGTACAAGGCGCTTCCATGCGAGTATATTAAATTCTATTTGGTAAGTATAAAGTTTATAAGTTTTTATTTTATTTTATGCATGCATTTGGCTTAAAGGCATGTTGACATGTGGTGCTCAACATGCAAATATGCTTGCATGTCACTTTTATCATAGCTTTCTATCGATCTTGCCAAAGTGCTCTTTTTGCTCTATATGAGGATAAACTCTAAGATGTGTTGCTCCACCATATCTTCTTCCGCCAAGGCCATTCCTCTCATGATGCTGCTAATGGTACTCCTTTGATGCCGCTGCCGCCGGGGCCGATGTTGTCGCCATCGCTGCCACGCTTCAGCTTCTATTGCTCCAGCCCTCAGCTCTAGACCGATCATACCTCAAATGTACCTTCCTAGGAAATGTGCTCGTTGGTGTCCCGAATTGTCGAGGTTTTCCTCGGGCGAAGGTGATGGCTTGAATCCCATTGCAAAGATATGGATATCATTCCCGCCATGGAAACGTGTAGAGCATCTTCACCCAAACGGGCTACCTCATTTTATTGTGCTATCAATTTTCATTATTTAATGAATGTCATGGGCAACAGGTTATGCGGGAGTTGCTTGGTATTTCTGCTGATGCTCTTGCTCCATATATCACGCCTATAAAGCTGATAGATATAATCGCTACATGTGGATCAAACTTCATTGCCACAATAGTAGTACCATTTTTTGTTAAGCCGGGCCAAGCATTTCCCACCTACATCATCACCTTTTTATGATGAATATGATACCGCCAAGTAGCGGGATCCTTATGGTGATCTTTTTATGATGACATTGCTCAATTCAAACAAGCTTGGGGCATGTTATTCTTCTTGGTGATTTCCCAATGCTCGTGACCGCTGAAATGCAAGCCGCCAACTCATACTTGAGGATGTTCGCGGACCCTTTTATGGATGTCTCGCTAATGATACAGCTCTTTCCACGCTCATCGCCTCATGCTAATAAACCCGTCTCCCCAACATTTGAAGGGAGCTCATCCTGGCCAGGTGAAGTCTTTTGAGATGGTACTTTGTAATGGCTTCGGAAAGCAATGGCCACACCCCCAAAGGTATTGGCATGCATTGTGATAGGCAGTGGTGGTGGTACTAGTGTTGTTGATTATGTCATTTTCTCCGCGTAAGCCTGGATCTCATTTCGCATTTTCAATTGGCACAAGGCATAGAGATGAGGAGAGATAAAAATCATCACTATCCACTTGGTTTGTCACAAAGTGGCGCCTTCCACCTCTTCAACCCATTGCTATCCGTGCTCCTTCGCCCTCGTGATTCGCTTGACTTATTCTAGATCTTTTACTATGAATGTAGACATTAGCTCCCTCGCTGCTGCGTGTATTTTGATTACCCAACTCTTTCAAGAGCTGCATCGCAAAGATTTGCCGATACTTTGCTTACTGGGCCGGGTTTCCTTGCTTTGGTACACGCATCTCCGTGTTGCTCATGCTGTAGGAAATCTTTTCCTAGAAATGCCCGGCTTTGATGAAGACCGCAGCGCTCTTTAAAAACAATTCGCGAATGATAGTTGAGCCGAGCACGCCGCCATAATGCCATTCATAATTATAAGTCCGTTTGAAACGCTAAAGAAGGCACGCTTTGTTGCCGAAAGCACCGTAAGCAAATGTTTGAATTAATGCTACGCGAACCCCTCGGACCTTTCTCGGGCGCGAAAATATTATATCAATTCACCTCCTACCCTGGACATATTTCTCGCAAAAGAATGGGATGAGCGATTGGTCCACGGTGAGTATGATCATCCCGGGTCCTTAATTTCGCCTCCTTTGGTAGGTGATATTCTTCAATTCACATGAGGAGGAAGTCAAAGAAGGATTATGCATCTATCTAATGGGTGTCTCCTCGACCTTTCAAGGTTTGCGCGTAATTGCTTAAATGGGGGTCCGCTATTGCTTCCAATCATCACTACTTTAAATCAAGCTTAAAAGTAGCGCCGCCGTAAAATCCTGGCCGCCAAGAAGGTCCAAAGGTGTGATAAGCATGACCTCTTCTAATTATCGCATGATCATGGTAAGTTCCATATTTTCAAAGTTTTAGCCAGCTTCATCGAGAAGCAGCTTTTTGACATCATGGGCGTAACATACCGTGTATCGTACCGTGACAAAGTAGGCTTTCGGCCCATGCCATATTCTACAATAGACCATATTTTCTCACATTTACATGCTTATTGAACATAGTCAAGTTTGAAAACAAAGACCTCTATATATGCTTTGTAGATTTTACTCGCTTTGATAATAAAGTATACCACGCCGAAGCTTCTTTTGGCAAATGCTATGTGCACTTTTGGGTTCCACAAGATCTTCAAAATGCGCTTTTATCGTGGCTCTATGAAAGCGGTTTTTGCTAAATTCCCCAAAAGATCGTGTACTCAAATCACTAGCAATATTGAGTTCCTACGGTGGTTGCCTCTTTATCCCTTACACTTCTTTTGGCTTGTACATTGATCAATTGAAGAATGGCTTGATAATCATGGCGTAGCGGAGGTCCACATTTGGCACACTATATCATTAGGCAACTTATGTATGCTGATGATGTTTCACTTCGCATATAATTGCCGCTAGTATGCAAAAGAATATTTACATGCTCTCGTATACTTCAGAGAACATGTGTCTGCGGTTAATCTGCAAAAGACCAAGCTTTTGTAGTTCAATCTTCTCGGCTGGCCAATGTTCCCCTATGCACTATGATAGCCGCTGGGTTGAAGTTGTAGACAGCTACAAGTATCTTGGTGTAGAATTCCAGAAGAACACACCTCGGGAACAAAGGTATTACCAAGCTGGGTGGCTGCCGGATGGAGAGCACTCTATGCAATGCAAAACAATTGTTTCGCGAGAAATTCATGATTGGCCACTTTAAAGCCCACTTGTTTCGCTTTGTAGAGCCTGCTTTATCAGATGGTTCTCAAGTGTGGGGCCCGCCATTAGTGCTAGTGCTTGGGGAGAGCTTGGAGCTGGTGCAAAAGTCCTTTCTCACTTACAGCCTTGGAGTTAAAAGAACGTGCTCCTATGCTATTCTTTTACAAGAGACAGTTTTTTGGCCTCTTCAACATCTCGCCATGAAGCCTATCTCCACTATATCTCGCAAGGTGCACCCTTGCCATGGACGTATGTTAGGTATCCCGTTTCTGCACTTGCCATGGCCAATCTCTCACCGCTTGAAACGATAAGTTGGAAAGAGACAAAATGACATGGTTTGCACGCTGGGTCAGGCAACCGTGAAAGCACGCCTCGATGCTTGCCAGCTTCCGGACCCGAGCTTTGCAACAATATCTTAATGGTCGCTTTTTCTCAAAAGATATGGGACGTAGCTACTTTGGCCTAAGTGAAAATCAATATTATCATGCACACATAAATCCCACTTTGGCACCAGGGCCCCAAGCTTATTTGCTTGCTTCATTGTCCAGAACAAGCTTGTAGCTATTGCATCACTCAAGACGGGTCCCAAAGCAATACGGATTGAGACAGATGGGAGCGGCCGCACTGCCGCGAAGTTTAGACTATGTGCCCGCTAAGCCGCTACATGTGTTATTGAAGATGAAAGCCATACTCTTCTGAGTTGCCCGCCATGGAGATAGTCCTAATCATTTTTCGACCTTAGCATTCCATCTCCTCCCACGCTTCCACAACTCAGCACCATCCGTGCATGACTTGGCATTATACATACTTGAGGTTCTAGATAAACGCCTCGCAATATCGAAGTCTCAAAGAGTCATTATCTAAGCTTGTCTAGTATCATCATATTACCGCAGCTGTTTTTCCTCGAAAACCTTTCGAGGCGGGGTTTTTTAATCCTAGTAGTAATGATTGTACTCAGCTCATTGTATGGGTCCCATGACCTATTGGTCTTCGTGGGACGTAAAAACTATTATTATTCTATTCTATTCTATTTATTGCAAAGTAAAGGAGGTAAAGACAAAGCAAAAGGCTTCGAGGATCGTTATACCTTTTATAGTTCAAAGTCTAATAAGGTTATGTAATAATCTAAAACTAAAATGCTCATGGGATTTTTTTTGCCAAAAGGTTTGAAATCCAAAGGTTTTGTAGCTTCTAATATTGCATCATTTTGACGGGCGCTTCTATATGCCGAAGGCGCTCATAAAAATGCAGGCAATTCATTGACAGAGTGGGAGCCGGGTCTTCCTTGTAGAAAAAGGACTTGGCCGCAAGCATGATTCTTACATTTTCACAAGTGATAGGGTACCACTGCTAGCTTTACATATTTCGGAAGATGTGTCTTTGAAAACCATGGATGCATACTTCCCTCAAAGCCGTTTTGAATTTGAGGGCATCTGCAGCACACGGCTGTAAGATCCCCGGATGTAGTATGGTGGATGGGGCTTCCAGGGAAGCTTCGTTCACCTAAAAGTTTTACTTGAAGCATTGTAAGGCATCTCTCGGCCTATGTATTCCATGTGTGGAAGCTGCCCTCCAAAACAGCCAATGATTCTTTCTGGCCATATATTGGTGAAACGAGTCAGATCCGTGTTATTATGCTATGAATTTTGTTAAACAAGCTTTGTATGTGACTATGCATGTATAAAGCAACAACATAAAGCAACAGATTTAGTCCGCTTTTAGCTCAATAAATGACATGGTGTTTTGTTGAGCTTTACTAAGCATCGATTATTTGGCCTTGTTTTCGCGAAATGGCAGCTTGCATCTGAAAACTCTACTTCGGGCGACGATATTCATTCCTTACGTATCTTCATGATGAAACTTATTCTTCTATTCTTTAAAAATCCAAATTTCAATTATTCTATACCACATCTTTCTTGTTAAGGTTTATCGAGGCAAAAAAGGATACAATTGGTGATCGCTGATAAACCGGAGAGACCTTAATGTAAATTTTTAATTCTTGCACATTTACCGCTTTCACGCTAATTGTGTATTGATTGGCTGCACGCTCTCTTCCTCCTCTATTTTGTAAGCCTTTTGCTTTTCGTAGGTTTTCTTTAGCTTGAAAGAGAATGGAATATGAAGTGGAGATGTTGGCAAAAGGAGCCATAAACGACAAAGGTTTATGAATGTTTTACTTATGAACCCAGAGAGTTTTACTAATCCAACACCCTTAAGGTCACAGGGCCTCGCCAACATTGATAAGTACAAGGGTTATCTTTTATGCCCATCTTTCGCCTTTGTATTTTATTCTGAATAGTTTAATCAGCCAGGCTCGGCTCGCTTCAAGTTTTAGACTTTATTTTGAGCATTAGAACATAGAGTTCATAATCTTTTGTAATTGCAATGTGAATTCAAGCCGAGCGCCGCTGTAAAATGATTTTAATCTTTAAGGACTTTGGTTAGGTAAATAATGGTCTTCATGTTAAATTACTTAGGCTTTGGGAAAAGAGGTACTAATCTAGATCGGAATTTGAGCATAGTTTTAGATGTAGGATGATAATACTACCAAGGATTGACTGAGGTAGATGGCCAACAGCTGCATGCTAGTTCAGCCGGGTTTTTAGACACTTCATTTCACTAGGGATACCTCGGGTGATGCCTCTCTCCCTTTGCTCTTAACCGATTTAGAAGATTAAACACTTGTGGGAACTTCGTCTTGAGTATATTATCTTGCATATATTATCCGGGTCTTCCCATTAAACTAGACTAAGCTACTGGTTATATTTGTGCAGATTGCATATGAGGTAATTGCCTCGATGAAACTTCAATAGTTACTTGAACAAGGAGTGACACTCTGATTATGCATGAAGGCAGAGTAAAATGTCAATGCTACATTATCGCGGCAAATGTAAAATGTCAATGCTTATACTATTGTGCAATGCCTACGCTATCGCGCTACGGTGTCGCTTCTACCATGGTATTCTAATGGATGAATACACTATCAAGAACTTTGTATAATGGCAGGTGCCATCATACACCAATGGCAATGCCATTCTGCCGCCATCAATACATTCCACGCCATTTGGCTAAAAATCCTTAATACAAGGATATTGTTTTAATTCTTATACATGATGCAAGGGCAATGCCCAATGTTAAATTGGTCGATGCAGATAAAGTGCTCTTGTTACAACTATATGTTACATAATACAAAGATATGTATTTGGATTAATTACATGCTATTTGGAAGGCTAACCGGCTATAATGGTATTGCCCTAATCGTGAATGGTGGGGTCTTGTCATCCCTATAACATGCAGCTTATATATACTGTAATAAGGCCATACTCTACCTAAGGTGGTAGGGTTTTTATTAATTAAGCTATTTTGTCCGCTAGCTAGAATTTTGGTTTGACAGTTGAATAGTGATCCGTGAGATCTCTCCCATACTAGAACACTTGATCTCGATATGAGACATATTTCCTCGTAAATGAAGGTTTATTGCATTAATTATTTTTCTTTAATAATCAATATATATCTCAGGATCTAGTGATCTTTGTGGATGGTACAAAATGGATTTTGTTAATGATGTGCGTTTTGTCAAATGGTTTCTAGGACCATTCTAACTTAAACTTGAGTTTGACATTTAGCGGTATGATTTTACGCCCCTTGGGTAGGCACAATGGTCTAGTTGGCGGACTACCTTAACACTGTCCGAAGTACACATCTCCAATGAAAAGTTAATTTTAAAACTTCTTAGAGCAAGGGATATATGAGATCTCCATTATTGTACAAGGCGCCTCTACGTGAGTATTAAAATTCCCATTTGGTAAGCATAAAGCTTATAAGTTTTTATTTTATTTTATGTATGCATCTACTTAAAAGGCATGTTGACATGTGGTGCTCAACATGCAAATATGCTTGCATGTCACTTCTTTATCATAGCTTATCAATCTTGCCAGTGCTCTTTGCTCTATACGAGATAAACTCTAAGATGTGTTGCTCCATTGCAAAAGTAAAGGAGGTAAAGACAAAGCAAAAGGCTTGAGGATTTTGTTATACCTATATTTCGAAAAGTCTAATAAGGTTAAGGTAATAACGAAACCAAATGCGCATGGGATTTTTGCCTAAAGGTTCAAAATCCAAAGGTTTTAGAAGCCCTACATTGTGATCATCATTTTGACGGTTTATGCCGAAGGCGCCATAAAACGAGGCACCACATTGATGAGTGGGAGCCGATCTTCCTTTGTAGAAAAAGGACTTGCCGCAAGCATGATTCTCTATATTTCTGCTGTAAGTGGATAGGGTACCGGGACAAGCATTACGTGATATTTCCAAGATGTGTCTTTGAAAACTTTCATGGATGCATTACTACTCTCAAAGCTTGCTTTTAATTTGAGAGCATTCGAGCAGCAATACTCTATTGTAAGATCCTGACAGTATGGTGGATGGGCTTCCAGGAAGCTTGTCTTACCTAAAGTTTTACTAGAAGCATTGTAAAGGCATCTCGGCCATGAGTCTATGCGTGGGAAGCCGCCCCTCCTCCAAAACAAACAATGATTCTTTTCATTTTACATTGGGTGAAATGAGCTCAACCAGGTTATTATGTTATGGCATTTACCTTCGCTTCACGTATCGGCGGTAAATGAAGTTCTAGAACTACTTCTGAGGTAGTTGGTTGTTAGTCCCTTTATCCTCCCTATTTATCTTCTTCACTGGCCCTTCGCTCTTCATCAGCCCCTCATTTTAGCATCTCCTTCTTAGGGTTTGGTCCCACCCTCCCACCTCCTCCCTTATTTTATATCTTGTTGTAAACTAACACTTTGTTGGAGGCTTGGTGCTCTGGGCTGAGGCTTGGTGCCTGGGCTTGAGGCCTAGTGCCTAGTTGGAGGCCTTTGTGCCCGGTTGAGGCTTTGTGCCCTGCTGAGGCCCTTGTGCTCGGGATGGAGGCCCTAGTGTCTGCTGGAGGCCCTAGTGCCTAGATGGCCTCTGGGTGGCCTTGGGTTTGTCTTTCTTGTGAATGTGGAAATAGTTGATATGTGCCTCAAGCATGCGGCTTTGGAAGAGAGCTTTGATCTCGGGCTAACAAGATGAAGATCACCGAGAAGACACCAAACATGTATGTGACTCATGCATGCTAGCAACAACATAGCAGCCGCATTTAGTCTGCTTTAGTTCAATAAATGACATGGTGTTTTTGTCGAGCGACTAAGCAGCTAGACATTTGCTTTGTTTTCGCGAAATGGCGCTTGCATCTGAAAACTCTACTCGCATTTATATTCATTATTATTCATGATGATACGCTTAAGATGTTGTTATATTCTCTTTAAAATCCAGCTATGCTATACCACATCTTTCTTGTTGTTTACTGTGGCAAAAGGATACAATTGGTGATCGCTGATAAACTCGAGAGACCCAATGTACCTTTTGGCCCTTGCACATTTACCGTTTCTACACACTAATTGTGTATTACCGCAGTAACGCTCTCCTCCTATTGTGTCTTTTTTGCTTTTCGTGGTTTTCTTTTAGCTTGAAAGAGAATGGAATATGGAAGTGGAGATGTTGGCAAAGGAGCCATAAATGCCAAAGGTTTCTCGGAATGTTTTAGCCATGAACCAGAGTTTGATTAATCCAACACTTTAAGGCCGCTTGTGGCCTTTACAACACGGATAAGTACAAGGGCCATCTCTTTATGCCCATCTCTTCACTTGTATTTCTATCTGAATAGTTTAACAGCTGTGCTTGCTCCTCGCCAAGTTTTAGACTTTTATTTTGGAGCATTAGGAACATAGAGTCTTCATAACGCACGTAACTGGAAGTTGATGCCGCTTGCAAATGATTTAATTCTGCATGACTTTGGTTAGTAAATAATGGTCTCTATGTTAAAATTACTTAGGCTTTGGGAAAGAGGTACTAATCTAGACCGAATTTGTCTAATTTAGATGTAGATGATAATACTACCAAGGGATTGACTTGAGGTAGATGCTATCTAATGCTAGTTCAGCCGAAGCTTTTTAACTTATCAAAGCCAAAAAAGTTTATTAATCGATGAAAAGTACAAAGTTTATATATGTCCTTTAATCTAATTGTAAGCACAAAGAAGATGCCATGTGAGCACGAGCCCGAGCACAATGTGCTTACTTCGTAAAGGGAGACTAACGATAAGAATCCTCAATAATCCAAGATACTAGATCCGCATGCATTCCATCATTTCGGACCAAGAGAGGAGCAGCACCTATATCGCCAATATCTTTTTCTAAACCACCGTGAATAACACCGGTATGTGCGATAAATAAATGCCTTTGAAGATGTGGGTGTCTCGCGGATACTCCCATATCGCACTCATAGAGCCAACCGTAACTGAAGATGGAATGCCCTCTATTTAGCTGAGGGCCATGCATTAGATAGGACGCCAAGAGGATGCACTCCAGAGTCCAAAGTATCAAGTAAACAAGCTCTTGTATCCAGACTACACTGCTGAACCTCTCGATAACAAAGAGACAATGCTCTCAAGAGTCTCAATAATAAAGGCAGCGCATACCGGGCAGAGCATGCAAGGATCATAGCATGTCTAAGGCATTAACGCTGCTAGGCACCTCGCGGGATAGCCTCGCCACCATAGTACGTGGTAGGACTTTAGGGTGAAGCAACCTATCCCAAAGTATGACACAAAGTGCTACTGTGGGAATCTCTAGGTGCCAAATTCCATCCCAAACGAGAGGTTGTGGTGCTAAAAGAAGGCTTATATACTAATCAATAAAGCGCTTGCCTTTGTGCATATTTTCATGATACCCCATGGCACTCTTTCGAAGAACAATTCAACTTGTAACACAAGAGGCAAATGTTCAAGCGACCTTTCCCATAGAGACACATCCCAACGAGAGAGATGAACCCTGCCTCGAAATTCGTGCCAAGATAATAGGGCGCACCCGCTCATACCATGCTTGAATAGACAGACAATGCCCCCACTTTTAATCCATCATCGCCTCTGTAAGGGGATGAACCACGTCGCCAAGGAGGTGTTGAGGGTCTGAGACAATGGTGCCACCACCATGGAGTCTCCACAGGGCGTGGATGGAGGGGCATGGCTTAAAGATGTTTGATCAAGCCCCATGCCGCCAACAAGCCACAATAAAAATGGAGAAGCACTTGGAAAAGGCCGCAGAGTCCTAAATAATGCCCAAGGTAGGATCAGTTTGGATGTACCCTTTTGCCTAGAGGGATACGCTGGACTAAGAGCTTGTTTCTACATACGAAACCAGAGAATCATCTTCACCATCTCGTGAGTCTCCAAATGAACTTTGAAATAAGGACTTTGTTTCTCAAGAAGTCCATCATACCCGCACTGACTACCATTTGGGAAGGATGCACTGACCATGCCACCTAATCACAAAGACCTTCAAGACTACCATATAAAAGTTTCTCAACTATTGCAATGAGCTCACGTACTTTATTTTGCGGGGTTAGCAGTATGGATGTGGAATTTATCAGTGATCAATAAAGTTCAATAGATGGTTTTTTCCTTTCAAATTATCCCAGTTCTTCGGTCCTGCCATTTTTAGTACTATCAAGTTTCTTGCAGATTAGATTAGGTCTTGCAGCAGGCCTTCTAACTAGGCCCGTTTTTTGCAGACAAGTAAAATCCATCTTTTGTAGGAGGCATCATCAAATGGCTCTTATTATGAAGCTTATATCAAGTCACCTTGACTTGCAATGATGAGGGTAATGATTGAAATGTATGCATCTTACTGCAAGTTGTACCTATGGTTTACGCATGATAACTCACATGTTAACTTTGTTTTACAAACTTTATCCATCATCATGCTGGTTTATTTACCATGTAATGCCCAACTATCTTGACTAGATCTCTCGGTAGCAGACATATATTGCGCAACTCAAGTATCCTCACTACACACACCTTAGATGTCTCGGTAGTAGCAGGCACATACCTTAGATCTCTCCGTAACATGCACATATTGCAGAGTAGGCATCCGAATTTCTTTGCATTAATCAAAACACAACTAACTTTGTTGAAGTTCTGCCTTTTTTATTCTTTAAGTGGGTCAATTCCACTTTATCTACATACATACATTATCTTATCTACTTCTTTACACAGTTAACTATGGCAAGAAAAGCAACACATATTTTTTATTAGCAATCCCATAAAATGGCCACCATTTTGCACAGTTACAAAGTACAAGCTTGTGAAGTGATTATCTAGTGGATGGATGTTTGAAGTAGAATCCAAATCCAAATCCAAACCTAATGTTCATGTCATTGTGGTTATTATTTCATTACGTCATATATGAAGTTTTCAAGAAGATAACAGGAAAGCCAAAGCTAACCTTTGTGTATTCTTTGTGGAACATGCCCTTGCTCTATTTCCCCGAGTTCACTTGATTTCTTTTATTTTTTGGTGCATCACTATTTGTTCATGTGAAACTCTGTCGAACTATTTTCTTCATATATATCAGTGTGTCTAAATCTGTTCAACAATTTGGTCTGCTTTTCAAGTAAGTTTTATTTTGAAAGATGCTTATATGCCATTTTGGAAACGTCTTAAAATTTTCCTAGCCTGAATGTAGATGAGTTTCTCCACTCCTCTGTATAGAATCTAGTTGCATCTGTTGATGAAGCAGAAGCTCTACTCTAATGAATCCTTAAAGGCTAGTTGCAACAAGATATATATACTGTACATGTGTACAATGCGCTTCACAACCTTTAGTTTACTTTTGTATTTGAAAGTGACAGTTAACACACATTTTCTAAAAATGAATCGCGCTTAACGATGGCCAAGATTGCCCGAAATCAACATCCAATGGTCCGAGCTTATCGATGGAGACCCTGCACGAATATAAAAAAAAAACAACTGGATAACATCTAATAACATCTACTTTGAACATGGATACATTGGACTGAACATCACCACATTAATGCATTAACACTTTGAACATGGATACATTGGACTGAAGATCCCCGCATTAATGTACTAACACTTGATTCCCAAGAGAATACAATGCTTCTACACTGATAATGATTATAGAGTTTGATTAAGGAAAGTACATGTGTTTCAAACATTGGGTAGCCAAGTATTTCCATTCTCTATATCTTGAAACTTCTTGCAATATGGACAATGTATAGAAAATTGATAGTTCAAAGGGATGATTACAATTACAATATAGACATGTTACCAATAATGTCAGAAAGAGCTTTTATGCAAAATGTCGTTTGGAAAATCAACTTCAAGAGTATGGCGTTGTTTGTAAGACACCATAAATGAATACCACAAATTCTTAACATATATTCTAATAAGCAAATGTCAATTGATGTTACAATGTCTTAAAATCCAATAAGTAAAGGGAAGCTATAGTGCATAGGCAAAGTTGACAATTATATCCATGGGCTTTACTCTGTAGGGATCTCTTGCTGCATAAAAAAGGTAGGTTAATTAAAGCATCCAATTCAAGCAACAAAGATTATTGACCGGATCAAAGTAGGCCAATATAAATAGATAAGATAAGAATTTTCGTTGATACAAAACATAACATAGAGTATGCATTATATCATTTAAAAGTAGAAATGACTTTGCTAGAAATGACTTTGCAAACTGTGCTGGAGTCTTGTGAGGTAACACTTTATGAGCACATCATACTGAATCACATAAATGCATCACAATACGATTGCTTGAAGTTAAGGATGTCGACATTGCAGATTGGGAAGTTGGCAGCATTGTGGTCTAAATTCTATTAGTACCAAAATACATATTCGCACCTTATCAAATCAATATATCGCACCCTCCCTTGCAGCAATCGATCTGTGTTCAACATCATACATCTGCACAAAGACAAGAGAAAGCAAAGGGGACGATAAATAGTGTTTCCTAATAATGACGGGGAAATAAGTAGCTGAGACCTAATATCAAATCTAGAAGATTCATTAAGTCATAGTTTAATAGGACAACAAAATAGTCTATACTCAGTAAAATTCGTGCACCTTTAACTTAGAATGCCAAACTTAAAATAAAAATAACTTCAAGCTTTACAAATAGTAATGTTGAAGCAGAATAAACAACATGATATGAAAAACTCGATGGCACAAGCACAATCCATGATGATGGCCTACTAAATGGTTCCATGAGTAATTATTGGAAAATGACCTCTGACATCTATAGAATATGTAGCATAATAACAGGGGGTTACTTTTGTATTTTTGTACGTTTTTTCCCATGGTTTTGCTAAGATTTGGTCG
This sequence comes from Isoetes taiwanensis, assembly GCA_021234155.1. NCBI lineage: Eukaryota > Viridiplantae > Streptophyta > Lycopodiopsida > Isoetales > Isoetaceae > Isoetes > Isoetes taiwanensis. Next base: position 421,063 of record JAJEKV010000181.1, read on the forward strand.
CCGTATTTTGAAGACGTACTAATGCTGCATTTCTAGAGCGCGACACGCCACATTTAATGGTTACCACTATGATTTTTAGAGGATATCTCCAATCGGCACAAGGCCTCGGGAAGAAGATACTCTTTAGGGTTGAATGAAGAAGGATACTTCGTGGTAGGTCGACGAAATTTTGGCATTCGCCTCCACCGCGACCGGTGATCTCTATTGAAGACGCAGCAGCCTGGCCCAAGCCCGGGACTAAATGCACAATGTTTGGTTGGTTTGAATCTTCTCCGCTTACACCGGAGGCACATTGACTTTGGCCTCGGTGATGCGGCAAACACATTCAAGCCTCATGTGACAAAGGGATTTGCTATTCCAGAACCATCCGATACCAGTCTTGCTCAAAATGATTGCTTGAAGCAGTCGAAGCGTGGAAACCGTAATCCCCGCGACCAACATGGGTCGCGACAAACATGGAGATACCCCCGAGCTTTGAGGTGCACATCGACAGTACACATCTTGTTGTTATTTGAAGGCATGCTCAACTTCCGAATTTGCTCTTTATGCTGATGAATCGTGGATAGTTATGGGTACAGAGTTTAATTTAAAGCAATAATAGCCCTGAGGATTGCCCCTTAGTTTTTCTGCACAGAGTTCGGATTGGAGCAGAGTCATTTTTCAAGATCTCTTTATTGGGCTTCAAATGACTTAATCCTGCAGCTTGTTTCTCTTCCTACTGTGAATAAGCATCTCTCGATCATCAAGAATAAGAACTTCAACCATCCGAATCATCGTTTAGATAGGCCCAAGCAACGCTTTTAGTCAATAGATAAATAGCTAGAGGGGAACATTTCTATAGAATGAGAAGCCCATGAACTTGCTTAAACGAAGTTGGGTCACCCCACCGCTTCTATATTTCTATTTGAGGATAACATATAATAATCCTTCAAGCATAGACATAAACATGAGACATTTAGTGCTTAAGTTCGATATGGGCTTACCGGATAATATCAAAGATGTTACCGCATCCTACCTTCCCGTCTAAACTTGATAATTACTTCTTCATTTATGTTGTCTTTGATGATTATCCCAACTTGTCTCTAGTTTATGGATCTGCATCAAACATTTCTGTGCATTGACGCTTTGCATCTCTAATAAATATTTTCAATCGACGGTGGCCAAGTCTTGGTTCTCAAGGCAGAATAGGTGCCGCATTAGGGTAAAATGATCTGCATAGAATAGCTCGCTCACACGGATTTGAACTAAAATTAAATCATATGTACAAGGGAATTCAAATTGCACGTTCCGCCGCGAATTTAAGATTTAAAGCCGCTTAGGAGGCGCAATTCGCCATATATATTCCCAGGATGGAGTTTTCTTAATGGCCAAATAACAATCTCCGCCTAAAATTTGACTATTAATTTATTTTGGAAGATTTGTGTCAAAAACATTTTAGCAAAATTCATGCAATGTCCATATGTAAGGTGTCACGATATTCTCAAGATAGAGATATTTAACTCTAAGTATATATTGAGTTATATAGCATTTCTTTATCTCCTACTAAAGGAACCCGCCATGCATCAGCCTTAAGAAGAAAGCGGAGTCGGCTAACTCGCTTTTGAAAATCAGCATCATGGAGGAAAAATACAAAGTGTCTCATAATGGCCTCGATTTGGGGAAAAAGGAGCCAATACTATGGTAAGCATGAAGGCAATATGAAAATGGTTAAAAGAATTTGCCTCATGGGATATAATGAGTAAATTGATAAAGAAGGATGTTTTGTCAATGGTTGAAATGTCAAAGCAGCCATATTTCCCGGAGTAATCGAAAAGTAAATGAAGCTCACCATGGATACTTAAATTTCCTTAGCATATTTTTACCTTTAAGCATTTCCTTTCTTATGAGTGTTTCACCTTTGTTTCAGATTTAATAAATGCATCATTTTTCTAAGGTTTATAAAAATGTCCTGTGGCAACATCGCTAAAAAATATGAATGATGCACCATGCTCTATTCATGCGCTACATCAAGATAATCATCAAAAGATCTTGCTCACAAGCATTTTAGTTTTGGCTGTGAATGCCACCATTCTCCATGTTAAAGGGTTAGATATGATCTTAGTGTTTTAAGGCACAAGTAAATTTTATTTGAATGAGCTTTTATATGCCAAAATTTCCGAAATATACATACTCTTGGTATGCACGCGTGGAATTGAGATTACAAAACGTACTCATAGTTGTTTTGCAATGGAAATAATTTTGTTTGTCTCTCGGATATTATTGTGCTTTTAGTAATTAATATTTAGGCCCAAAAAATTTACCTATGTTTGTTAAGAAGTCCGGCAAATTTTTTTAATATATATGAATCAACACGTAACTATCATTAATTATTATTAACACTTACCATTGCATTTAACACATTTAAATTAAAATCCCCCTTTAAACCCCTTTGGTTTGGGTGCATATTCACACCTGCCACGAGGGCAAATGAGCCCCAAAAACCATTTTACAATACATGTACAAATTAACACCATTAAGCACATATTCTTTCAAATTTATAGTATTTTAGAACTCCAATATACAAGATACAAAAAACTTGTACATGCATACCCTCTAATAAACGTAGGATCGCTATGTAATGTCCGTGATCTTGAATAAAGGGCAAATATGCCCATCCGACAAATTCTCAAGGTTCTGAATACTTCTATTGCTATAGAAATACTTTAGAGGCAAAAAATGAACAATATGATATGAAAAATTCTATGACAGAGGTAGAATCTATAATGATGCCCTGAATCGTTCCATGAGTAATTTTAGAATGACCGCTGCTACCTATCAAAAATACTCTGCTTGTGAGAGTTTCATGGAATGCCATACTTGCCGCATATGTCAAGCATGATCAGATCAAAGAAGCAGTATAATTCTACTAGCAAATGCCTCAAAAGATCTCGCATCATGGAACGTAACAATTTTAGATTATATCCAAGAAGAAAAACTTGAGGATGCGATTGCATTGTTCCAACGAATGCCTATGAGGGATGTTGTCTCTGTAGAATGCCATTATGGCTACTTATGGACGATTTGGAAAGCTTATGGACGATTATGGCTGCTTATGGACAATTTGCTTATATACATGAAGCCACAAAATGAGGGAGGGACTCTTTCAACATGCCATCTTTAGCATATGCTGTAATCTTAGCATTCCATGAGACAATATTCTTGCCTGGCATTCTTTCAAACAATTGCAGGGCTTTATCAAGTCAACCAATCTCAGAATAGACTATGATCATTGCAGTCCATGCTACTACATCAGTCCATGCCACTATATCATGGCAAGGCATTTGTTCAAACAAGGTAACAACCTCATAAGCATACATTTCCTTTTAAAAGCTTCAATCATGGTAGTCTATGAGACAACATCCCTGGCGAGGCATTTTTGAAGAACTGTGGTCACAATATATTAAAGAATGTAATGTTACAAAGCAAGTGAGGAGGAAGGAGAACCGTACTTCCAAAGAGATGCTTGATACCCTCGACCAATAAACAACCTAACTCTATCACAGACAACCGCCATCGATCTACAAGGACCCAGTCCCGCCAATGGAAAACTTCCATTTACTTCAATCCCTATGAGGCATTTTTCAAATACTTCAAAGACTTCCTTCAGATGACCAGCTTAGCCATATGTCGTAAGCATGAGATTCCAAGAAAATGAATTTGTGTTTGTCATGGTATCAAAGACTGCCATAGCTTTCTCTAAAGCTCTACATCTTTCGTACATTTAAAAAAGAGAATTTTCCAAAAATCTAAGGCTTTTCATAACAACTCGATAGTAGAACTCCATTTCCAGCCTCGCGATGCATCACATTGTGTGTGCCGAAATGGGCTTGGTTTTGATTTGAGTAGTGGCTATATGCCTACGGGGCCAAATTTGTGGATTGATCCTTTGAGCTGGCCTCTTCTCTCATGATAGAGGTGAGCGGCCGTCTGTGTGTGTACTCCCCCAAAATGAGTCTAACTGCCAAGTTGCTATCTTGATGGACTATGATTGGGACTGTGGGATTTGATGTGGATCCCCATCAATATGCATGTCCTTGGGAGTTGGGGAGGGGGGCACTAGAGTCACCATGACTATACCAGAGGTGAAGAAGGAGATGGGGAGGGAAAGGGCTGAAGAAGGGCAAAGGGGGTCTAGGACTCTATCATTATTTTTTATATGGTTTCTAGACTTGCTACAATAGGTCCAAGAAGTTCTTTAACATACTTGGGGTTTATTGGCGAGATTAAAGATGATACACATATAATTACAGATTGGCATCTCCACTTTTCATTCCAGTTGCCCACAAGACTTCTGACAATGCTCGCTAGCTAGGGTAGTGGTAAGTGATTATGCCACAGTATGGTGAACTAGATTGATTTTATTATTACAACTCATAATAGATGCCAAGCGTTAAAGAGCTTCAGCAATTGTCATGTTGGAGAACGTCACGCTTCATAATTGAGGCAATTGGAGGGGGGAGTGAAAAGTGCAAGTAAGTTTTATACGGCATTTCAATCTGCGCTGTGGAAAGCTCATATTCTAGTTACTTGGGAAGGGAGTTCATGAGGGAGTTCATGTAAGTTTAAATGGTCCCAGAGTTGCCAAGCATTAGTTGAGTTTCAATGTTTGCTTATTTATTAGGAGTTGCTTAGTAATTTAGCAGTATTTAAGGGGTTAACTTTGATAGATAGATGTGTCTTCCACTAGAACTCAATATTAATATGGTGTGTGGAGTTTACTAAGGGTGTATGTGTTTAGCTTTCTTTGCGGATAATGGTTAGAAAGGCTTTTGATGTTAATAATATGACTTTATGCTTGAAATCTTTTATACGCATGAAAACAATCAATTAATGTTACAAGAAATTTCTATCGTCAGCGCGGGCCAAGGTCAGCTAATATTTTCCAATCAATATTGTTATTGAAACAATACCACGACATGTGAAAGTTAAAGCAATTGCATTGCTCATGCCTATGCCGTGTATGAAGCAACCACAGTGGTGTCAATTGTATCACGCTGTGTTGCTATTTTTGTTTGCTCCTCGCTCTTCTAGCCTGAAGGTGTTTGATGCAAAGAACGCTGCTAAGGCCGTGGCCAAATGCAAGAAAAGTTTAACTCAGCGAAGGGCCACCAAGTTAGCAAGCAATTGCGTACCGTGATCCCCGCCTCAAGGATCAACCTTGAAATGCTTCCAATTTTAAGCTTAGATTTGGTAATCTAAACAATTTACAAAGATGGCGCATCCAACTAAATCTTTGCTAAATCCAAGTCAATCCATTTCAAAATATCGCTATCAATTCCGAAAAGACAATATCTTTGGTTTGAATTAAGTAGAACATCTCGAGATCTTGGCAAATCACTCCCAAGAAGAGAAACCATGAAGGAAACAGTGGCTGATTCCTCAAGTGCTGGCATTTGGCGCGGTAAACTTTTGGTAATAAATCACCCATCTGGCCATTTAATGCCTAAAGGTCGACGGCCATCAGACAAATGAGGTGTCAACGCCACAAAATCCCTCCCTAATAAATAAGCATTGCATAATTTGTCTCGGGCCCAAGTAATTTTCAAAGGGAGAAAAATATGTGAGAACAAAAATGATTATATAGGTGTCATGATTGTTCACCATAAATGCCAAGTAATGAATGAGAGTCTACACACGGTCATGTTGCGGTAATTTTCACAAGGCGGTAAATCTTATGTAATAAATAAATCACCCATGGGCTCTGCATTTAATGCCTAAAGGTCGATGTCACAAAATCTTCTCAGACAATGAGATGTCGACCGCCACGCGAATCCTCCCAGAATAAATAAGCATGTATACGGTCTCAGCCCAAGTAATGTGTGAGAACAAAAAATGATTATATAGGGTGTCATGATTGTTCGGCCATAAATGGTCATGAATAAATGAGTCCACAATCTTCTGTAATAAATGAGATGTCGACGTCACACAATCCTCCCTAATAAATAAGCATTTATACGTGTCTCGTCCAAGTAATGTGTGAGAACAAAAAAAATGATTATATAGGTGTCATGATTGTACGCCATAAATGCACACAATAAATGAGTCCACATATGTGTCATGTTGTGGTAATTTTTAAGGAAGAAAATAGGTGAGAACAAAAATAGGACACAGCTTTATATAGGAAGGAAAACTATAAATTACATATACTTTTAACATTAATCGATTGTTTTCATATGTATATTTTTTGGCCACATTTTTGTTTCAATTACAAACAATAGAAAATTGGGGATGGCATTTGATAGACTCATCTTGTTTGCCCAACCTCAAGAATTCTATAGAGTTTGACGTATGCAATTGATGATTTTCTAATCATGGTGCATGTGTAGTCATTTTTTTACTTTAACTTATACATAAGGCTACATTTTTTGCAAGCAAAATGCTAAAACAACATACATTTTGCAAATAATATTGTTGAGCAATTGTTATAATATATGCAGCGTTTTAAGCCCATATTCATATGGCAAAATACAATATTTTTCTCGGGTCAGATCATTAGATATGCCTACAATATTCCTCAAGATACACAAGCCCATTCCCTCCCTAACCAATTGCCTCTTAACAGGGGGCAATCCACTAATGTATACGCAAGGAGCTCAAGATATGTGAATAAAATAGGACTTTGTGTAAGATTTTAGGCAATAAATAGATAACATATTGAAAACAAGGAAAAAAAAACAAAATAAAATATATAAAAATAACAAATGCTATTGATCCGAGTATTGGATTAGGATTCTCGTGCAAGGCAAGTATTCATGCATTGCTGCGTCGCATACATTTTTTACAGCTAATTCATTTGGGAGAGCGCTACATCCTATTCTGACTGCTTCTATCTTAACCTTATCTGAAATGCATGGGACAATCCTTTGGCCTTTGCCTTGGATCTAATTTTTAAAAACTGGAGGTTCTTTGGTTGTGATCCGAAGCATGAGAATGCCATTGATCTGAATATTGGATCGTGATTCTCGCGGTGTCGAAAGGTCTATGCATCAGCAGACGCTACCGCATGCATTTTGGTCGCTAATCTGCTTGGGAGAGCTACTTATTTCAAGGTTCATCGACTTCTCATCGGTGCTTTTCATCTCTTAGTAGTACCCTTGATTCCCACCCTCCCTCCCTTAATTTTTGCATTTCTCTGTAAATGTTATTTTTAATTGTCGTGTGGCACGGGTGACCAACCCCTCTATTTTGAAGGGCATGGCACGCCGAAACAACCTCTTCTTTTTGAAGCTGCCTCTTAGGGGCAAACCCTTGTTTATAGCTTTTGGCATATCCTAGGTATATGCTAGAATATCCCTAGGATATGCTGCGACCGCTTCCAAATCAGACATTGCCAGTGAAGCTCTCTGGCCACTGCTGGGTGGCAAATAAGGAAACCTAGCTTAACCGGAGAGGTGTCCTTCGAGACCGCGTAGACGATGGTCCGCAGCTTTTGCCTTCGTACCTCTTGGTTCAATCCACAAACAAGAATAGCAAAAGGATGTCTCTAAGGAGCTAAATGAGGATTTGAATTGAGGATTTATGCCCCGATGAAATTGTCGGCTTCATTAAGGACATGCTTAATGCAAAAGCCCCGCTTTGAAGGGAAGCATCTTCACCATCTTATAGTTAGAAAAGGGCTGGAGGAGTGAAACATTTTTGGGCAATCTTTGATACAAAATGTATGGCAAGTGTGGTGCTTGCCCAAGCCGCATGCTATTTGACAAGATGAAGCCGAAAAATTCATTCACATGGAATATCATGATATTGGTTATGTTCAACTAAAGCCAGCCTGCAGAAGCCTTTAGATTTCTTCAAAAACGCCCCAACCAAATAATCGCTTCTGGAATACCATACGTTTTATGCCCGGTTGGGCGATCAATGTTGTCCACGCATCTATTTGGTAAAATGCCCGAGCTGAACGCTATATCATGGATCTACATTGTTATCCGCTTATGCGTTCATCAAGGAAGCTTCACCGTGCCTATAATATTTTCCGTGATATGCCATGCGCTCCGGAATAATAGTTTCTGGAATTGGTGCCTATGCTCAACGGTCATCTTAAGGAGGCCCTTCAAATATTTAAGAAGATGCCCTAACTCGATGTTATTTCTTGGACAAGCTGCCCTTAACGCAGATGTAGTTACTTGACAACTCGATTGCGATATGCCAACCTAGGTTTGTTCATCAATCCTTTAGGATCGCTTTTGGTCAAATGCGCTTAGAAGGCATCAACCCCGACAGATTACATATATTAGTATGCTTGATGCATGTGCAAGCTTTACTACTAATAAGGGAAACAAGTTCACACTTGTATTATCTTCTTCAAGCTGTCAGACGATGTTACTTGAGAAATGCACTTTGGTCAATATGTATATGTGGTGGACCTTCATCATGCACATGTTGAATTTGATAAAATGCCCGGAGCCAAATTTGGTCTCGTATCACCATGGTTGCATCAGATACCAAGATGGGGAAGGACAGGAGGCTCATGCGGTTTTGAGGCAAATGGAACTGGAAGGGGAGGAGGCCGATGGTGTAATCCATGGGATGTGTATTCAGCCTTCGGGTAGCCATGTTGGCATGGTTGATGATGGTTATCACTACTTCATTTCCACAAATGGGCGACAATGATACTTCTCATTAAGCTTTGAGCATTTTAATTGCATTGATTGATCTTTCGTGATCGCAGGTCGGCTCACTTGAAGAGGCGTAAGCCTTTGTTAATAACTTACCTTTGGAACCTAATATTACCGGTTAAGAACCTTCCCTAAGATACGCGTTAACGTTAGTGAACCGCAGTCCCTTTAAAGATTCATACAATACGTGCCATCATGCATTTTGTTTCCAAAGTTGAATATGGTAGAGGAGCAATACTTTGCATCCGCATTCTACTCCAACATTGGCATTTAATTGAAGTGCTCAAGATTTAGCACATCGCATCTGAGCCCTCCGCATCTTTGTCACCACACCGCTTTGGGGCCGCATGCATTGATTATCTTTATTATGTTCTCGGTGATGACATGACTATCTTAGAGTTAACCTCCTCAGACCAAGAGGGCGGGAATGGCCTTCACCAAAGCTTGTTTTGCACTCACACTACTTTGAAAACGAAGCTGCATTGTTTCATACTTACTCAGCAAGAAATTTTAGGTTAGGTTATCAATTTCAACAAGAGTAACTGCTCCCGCTTCATCGTGATTAAAACACATTGTGAAGAAAACAAGGAGGGATATGAAGAGGTAGTTAACCCATTTACATGCTTTAGTTTGTAAGTCAATGTTAATGGAGTGAATGCGTGCATTTGGAATTAAATTCATCCATGTTTATATGGTTGCCCATGCTAGGAACATCGGGCAAGAGGTTTTATCTATGAAAGCCCCAGACTAATTCTCGTCCCCGGCTTGGGTTATGTCACCATGTTCTAGGATTCTAGATTCTCGCTAAATCTCTTTTTGCTATTATATCTAACATGCTAGATGGCTTGCGCATCATTTTAGCGCAGTATTGTAATGCTATGTTGGTCGTCGTAGTTTTGTTTCTCCAGTTGCCTTGCCGATGCCATGATTTGTGAGTACGATTTTGGGTTTTTCTCTCTCGGTTTCACTCGCCTGAGTTTGAAGGGTCCTCGAAGCTATCGGTACACGCGCGACTCTCAAATTCTAAGCCAATCATCGATTTGGTTTGAAGAAGTGGATAATTGAATTAAGGAGTTAAGTTAAATTCTCGGTCCAATGTCAATTATAGATTTTGAAGGTGAATGGCTTATAGCCTAGTGTGATAATAGAATGACAAATGAAAATTCATTATGCCTAAAAAGAATGCATGAAGTGTATTGAGGAATGTAAAGCAACACATCTATCACAAGATATTAGTACATCAATTGGGAATCAAACTCACCGTTGGTCCACGTTTGTTCCAATGCTTGCCACCAAACTAAACTTGGTTGCTTCCTTAACCTCGGTTCGGTGGACAAATAACATTTCATTTTCAAACCGGCAACGCCCCATGGTGGCAAATAAATTCTATTTCAGGACTAAAATCAACATAAAATTATTAAGATATTGCTATCTTAGTTCACCTTTCACATGCACTTCTCGGCCTTCAACAAGATTCAATTATCTCAAAACATATAGCATCATTAGCTCTTACACTCCGTGAAAACTTAGAAAGAGCAAAGGTTCGGACAGCTTGTTGTTCTATAAAGAACTCGTGATACTGCAGATCAAGATAACCTCGCGACAAAGTTGATAGCATTACGTAAGAAAGACATGTTGTTAGCACTTAGAAGGATAAGGTCGCCATTTCATACCTTATTGATTTGCAACTATTGTTGGATGCATTCGTGAGTTATAATTATGTCAGCCATAGAAGTCAATAAAGGATCACATTTCATATTCATGCTCTACATATCACACACTCATTCGATGCCTCCGAAATATAGAAGCTAAGGTGAGCAAAGAATAACATCGTGAGGCAAGATCCTCTTACTTTAGCAAATTAACAAACTTCCAAGAGCCATTAGTTCCTAAAACCTCGACATCGAAGCCTTTACCAAGAAGTTTCCGTAACCATAATATCCAAAAAGGAGCAAAGCACGTAATCGAGCACAACATGAAGCTAGCAATTATAAAGGTTTCTCACCCTCATCGCATATATTGTCAGTGGTCCACAACTTGCCACATTTCCCGCATGAGAACAACTTCCCCTCGCGGAATATTGTAAGCCGTTGTTGAACAGCTATCAGACATGCATTTTGAAACAATTGTATTCGACAAATGAATAATGAGCCGGGTCTAACAATTCCTACTTTTTCCCTAGCTGAATTCTATTTCTTATTAAACACAATAAGAGTCCGGATTCAATAAGCATCTCACCTCGCAGTTAAGAAATCAAGCCAAGAACAAAGACCCCATGAGGGAAACTTCAGTCATAAATGTAACTACCGTGATCTCCCAACAAGTCTATCGTCGGATCGAAGCAAATGAGACACAGACTTTACTCTTAAACATGTTTGCTATTATGGTGCAAGGTTGTAAATAAAAGTCCGACGATACATGAAGCGCGAAAGCACACCCATATTCTCCATTTCAAGACCGTAAAATGTCCAATAATCTTTTTTCACCCGCAAAGAATCAAATACCTTACTTATATGAGGTACATCAACAACGAGCCGCTAACTCATGAACCATCATGTAAGCAATACGCGCTAAACTCTTCAAATCTTTACCACTTACATTAGAAATAACAACAACTTTGTCGCTATTAAGAAATCCATTTAGGTTCAACACATGCACTTACACTAACATATCCTCGCTATTATGGCAAGGTTGTAAATGGGGAGTCTCGACAAGATACATGGAATTGCAAGCACACCCATTTTCTTTATTTCAAGATCAGAAATGTCCAACAACTTTTCACTCACTTTTCCACCGTGAAAGGAACAAATACATTACTTTTTGCTTTGATGTGACTTCATAGCTCTCGGATTATTTCAATAAAAGTTCCAAGAACTCTATCTTCAGCCTATGGATTGAACTTCTAGGAAACACTCAATTCTCTACATTACAATGCAATATTATCTCCACCCCCGCATACCAAAGATAAAAGATGAAAGATAAACCTTGGTGGAGGCATCACAAGAGGTTTCCGCATCAAGCACTACCATGATGCACCATGGTTTTGAAATGAAACAAACCCAGAATCACTTAAAATGTAGACTCCACTAGATCAAAATGTGGTGTAAATAGATTATGGCATCTTTTTACTATATAAAAAGATGGAAGTACATAATTAACAAAGATCCACGAGGTTGATTGTCACCTAAAACACACTAAGGAAGCCTCCGCTAACATGTGATAACAACTATGTTTGTTTATGCCACCTAAAAGCCATTTCAATAGGAATTTTGGTCGGCATGATGCACTGAGACTTTACCACATAAAGATGTGAGGCTTAATAGCAATACTCAGACAATATGATTGATCTCGATGCCAAGACCCCTACAAAAATTACCAATTGTGCTACTCGTTGGAGAGATCCGCGAAAGCCCGTGATCCGTGATGCGTCGACAACATTGACATCATAACAAAGCTTCCAAAAACTTCCAACCTGCTAAGGCCGTTCAAGAAGCTTTGCATGTTCTCCGGGCGCCAAAATATGAAGGCACCCAGAAACAATATCGCGATAATTATCGATACCAAGAAACGTAATTGTTGTAGATTCAAGGATGCAGGTATTTTAACCTTTTTATGAAAAATTCAAAGGTTTACAATACTTTCCACCATCGACTCATATTCTCGCGATGAATGACAATCCATGCCTCCACGAAATCCCAACATCCACCTCGCAGCGCATTAGATAACAGCTCTCCTGGCCAAGAAAAAGCAAACTTATGTTGCATGCAGCCTTCAAAAGTAGATGCCCCGATGATATGCTGCTGAGATTGCAAAAGGAAGCCGCGACATGAAAACTCTAGATGGGTGTTCGCAAGACTTTAATTTTGATTACCCATAATTGATTTGAACTTGCTAGAGCATCATTATATGGAAAATGAAAAGCCATTCCAAACCCTCATACTACATTGCAAAGTATTGACTACGGATGCCGATTTCATCATTTTGTTGAATTTGCAAGATTGGTTTCAATGCAAAGTATTGAATTAAATGCTTTCCTTCACTAACATCCTTCATTAGCAAATGGTTGGAATCCAAAATAAGCAACCTCCAAAAGAAGTTCCCATGGATCAACCACCGAGGTTGTTTCGCGACATGTGCAATTTAAAGGACCTATTTTAAGCATGGAGGATGTAGCTTAGTAAGGCCATGCTTCATTGGCCATGCTAGAGAAAAATTTGAATTTCCATTTTATGGCTACATTTCTTTACTCTTCAGTTTGGTTAAACCAAATTGGCCTTATATGGGGAGTTACTCAGCCGTACCCAAAGAATGGACACAAACGAGGGGCTTCACAAACATTTTCGCAAAGATGATCAAGTGAGCAAGGCCAAGAGGTTGAATTTGAACTTCTCCCTTGCAAATTAGACACAATATTTCAAATAATAGTACTTATTCATAAAATGCATCTATCTTGAAAGTTTGAATTAAACACATGCCTTGGCTGCCATATATGTTTTCAAGCTTGGCTCATGATGCTATTTAAAGTGCGATTATTCTGATTATTTATGCACGCGCATTTTGGTGGAAATAGTCGCCTGGACTTCCATGTGGTGATATGCCGCTAAGCCGCATATCTCAAGCTTGCCTCCATGATGTTATTTAAAGTGATCATTTGATAATTTACGCTTAATGCATTTTGTCGAAATAGCCTTCTAATTCCATGGTAATATTCTTTGAAATGGCCTCCTCGCGGACATGCATCTACCTTACAACTTTGTTGATAGAGTGTGCATCTTTGATCTCCTGGGTGGAACTAAACCCACTTTGCATTACCATCCTTTGTGAGCTCTAACTAGCTAGTATGTTTAGTCTTGGATTTTTAAATCTTCAATTGCTTTTAACAATGCATTAGTACTAGTAGAGAGATGCTAGTAATCTACACTAGAGTCTTGTTTTATACTATTGGTTATCGAACGGCGCTCCGGAACGTCTTCGCCCAACACGCTCCGGCATTACTGCCCGAACTTCTTGTTCTGCCTAAATGTGCATGTTACTCTTAACTACTGCTCCATTAACGTTTCAAGTCAGGGAACGCTGTTCTAACCATAAAATTTGTTTTGACCATTTCTTCATCTTTTTTCTTATTTTCACTTTTTACTTTTGCAAATTTCGATTTTGGTAGGTTGGTCCTCCTCGACATATTCATTTGAAATGTGGTAGAAAGCCCTTCTCCTCTTTTTGTTTCCGGGCTGAAAATACCTGCATCACCGATTCTTGGCTTCACCACCGTGAGGAGGAGAAGCAAGGAAGAACGGAGCTCCCTTCCTGGCCCAAATGACTTAGAGATTAGGTAGAGAGCAAGTAAAAACGCCTCTTCTTTCTTCTTCTCATTAGCATAGGTAAATGTCTCGTGATCATTGTTATTGAAAACCGTACCAAATACCAGAAGAACTCAGTTCCATTTGCCGCCATATAACACATACTGGATTGAATCATTCTTGCTGCATGTTCTCTCCTCGCATTTATTTATTTCATTCATACTCATAGAGTCAAGCAAAAACTAGCATTTGGTTTATTCTTCATACCTCTTTTAGTTAAATAGAAGATTTGCTATATATTTGCTATAATAGAAGATTTCTTTTTATAATGATGGCTTAAGATATATTCGGCCATAAAAGTTAAACTATGTGGTGTTTTTATGCCTATTTATAAGAATATATAATACTTGCAGAGATTTTTATTTTCATTTGGCCATTATTATACATCACCCCTTGACATTTTAAACTTTGAAAACTAGTTCAATAGGTTAGTTCAGGGGCTCATGTTACCAAATCCATTTTCAAATTTTATTTTCCAAAGTTGATGTTCCTATTCAAGTGTTCCTCGTTCCGGTTCCGTATTTGGGTGCTGCTCCTGGCCTCGCCTGCCTCAAAAAATCATGGTTTATACTGCAGAGATCGGTGGACACAAATTTTGATAAACTAGTTGCTTTTGCCTCACGCAGGACATGTCAAGTTGTGGATTACTAGATAGTGAAGATAGTATCTCGTAACTTATAGAGGGTTTGGTATGAAATTAAGTTGTGTATTGCCAAGACCGCTTAATGTGATGGTTTGATTTATTGCAGGAACAGTCCTGGGAATGCTTCGTATGGAGACCTGGGTGCTAGGATGTGCATATTATGGAACTCGCTTTTGCTTCGGTAAGAATATAGTAGTATATATGTTTACATAATGAAGTAATCCAATCATGCCAAAATATGACTTTGAACTATGATTTAAGCCACTTCACCCTCTGGCCATGGAGGGCAACCCTCCGTGCGCAGCACCTTGTTTTTGAAGGTTTTGATTTCTTATCATTGTGTTCTAGTGATCGGTGTTGTGCATGTACAGTGGTGACGTGCGATCTCGACTTTTCTTATATCCCGGGATATTTTTATGGGAGCTATTTTATAGCCTTGCGTTTTGTCAAAGCCCCTTACCCACGACTTATTGCTAGGATGTTTTCTTGACCAAAAGGGCAATGTTCTTTAATCTCGCAGATAACCTCTCATCTCAGCAGGCAATATCTGTAAAAATTTTACTTTTTGGAGTTCTTTATTTTTTTTATGGGTAGCTTGCAAATACGCAACTATTCACTCTAAATCATTGTCAAAAAACTGCTGAGGTGAATGAAACCTATCTGCTGAGATATTGTTCTATCTTGCAAGCAAGAGCACGAGAAACAACAAAAAAACAAATGCAAACAACTTAAACCATACGTGTAGCTGGTCGTAGCTAAAAGGAGCTCAAGATGTGTGAACAAGATAGGACTCTGTAAAGCCTTAAGCAATAAATAGACAACATATACAAAACAAGAAAAAAATAACAGAACAACAAAAAACAAATGCAAACAACTTAAAACATATATATAGCTGGTTAAATGATCTCTTTACATTGTAAAAAGCTCTAAGGGTATGATAATTTATTTTAGGTACACTAGATATAGGAATTAAATTGAACTGAATTTTGTCGTCCGCAGGAATTAAATTGAATTGAATGTTATCCTTCACGGAGGCTAGATGGCCTATGGGATGAAAGGGCAAAGCCTTATTATATCATTTAACTGTATTATTTCCAAATGTGACACAAGATTTGAACTTTATATGTACTTAGATATTTTTATGCCAATGTTGGCTTTATTTCTCGAAGGGCATTGTTCAAAAACTCTTTTGAAGTGGTCCCTCACACATATATGCACATATCAAAGGTGCGTACCACGCCGACATAACATTCTTGAATATTTGTTGAGCAATCTAGTGAGTGTAAGCTTTTTGTCATGTAAATAGGCAATACAATGTTCATATGTTTCTAGCATTTTGTCTTTGGGTGTATAAGATACGCCGGACAAGAGCTGGTACGTAAGATTTGGTTCCAAACTCTGCTCACCTACCTAAACGCTGTTCCATTGTATGACCATCCAAGTAAATTGTACAACTGAAATTTTCACGCATGATGTGGGAAATGTAATTGGATAATAGGTAAAATTCAAAGAGCACCTTACATTGTCTAAAGACTATAAAAGGCGAAATCTCCTCGGGTTGGATTCTATCATAGACGTTTTACGCCATGGTTGGCTTCATCGCCATTGTCGCATTTGGCCTTTGAGATGAATTATATATGCTTGAAATAGAACATTTCTCTTTGTTTTGCAACAACTAGTTATGAAGAACTCTTAGAGTTTGCCGGATGTAATAGGACATAGGTTATCCGCCCTTCGCCTGCAGGGCAGATTAGAAGAAAAAATTGCACCTTGGAACACTTCAGAGGTTTGATTCAATGCTTATTGAATCTAACAAGGTGACAGGGATGCATGACATGGCTTTAAAGGTTAGAAACTCTTTCTTTTATAATGTCATATTGACTTCTTAAAGAATAATGTTTTAGCTTATGTCGCGATTGTGGTGTTTTAACTGTCTTGAATTATTCTCATCTAAGTTTTAATTAAGTTCTCGTTTATGCAACAGTCACCGATTCATGGGCGGCGCACTTAAGTAAGATGTGATTGACCATATATTGAAACCCATTAAGTCGCTTTTAGCCACAAATTGTCATTTATACCGTAATTTTATTGGAATGTGACATGAGCAGAGCATATTGAATCGCCGCTATTCCTTTCAGATACTTACGCTGAAGAATAATTCTCATGGGTTAGCATTCCAAATACTAGTGCTGTGTATGGAGATGTCGAACATCGCCACTTTTACACGCTTAGCACATTCCCGGCTGGGCATTGATCCCGGGAAAGATGATTCGAGCGATATTCTAGGAGTTAATCGCCTTTGGATTTATTCATACAATGACTATGTCTCCTCCTCATCAAGTATATGTTCATGGCAATGTGCTAATGATCATGGTGGAAGGTAACTATTGAAATATTAGAGCTCATTTTGCATCTCATAATCGATATGAATGGCTGCAAGTTTCTAAAATAGTCCTAAACGCATCGCTTTTGTGGAAGCGACCATATCGCGGAGTTATATAGCCCTAATGTTGTTAAAGAATTCTTGTAACCGTGAATTAGCCAATCCCAGATTCTTTCTCATAGCTAACTTATATGAACTTGGAACCTCCCTTTCAAGTTCATAAGGATGTACTCACCAATTTCGACATCCTCATGCAAGTAGTTTCTAGTTCCCTTCGAGATTGCGACCAATTTTAATGATACTTGACATACTTCATCTCTCTTTCTCTTCAAATGGAATTTTGTTTTGGGTCGGCTATTGAGTTTGGTATACTTGCTATGTGGTGCCAATATTCTAATACTGAAGGCCTTTATTGTCAGGGGGTACTTTTGCATTATACTCTATTATTTCTCGATTTGCAGACATTGATCTTATCTCAAATCAAAATCCAGAGGATAGAAAGTTGTCAGGATATACTCTTGATTTGCCATATAGAAATATGCGGAGGAGCTTGTGGATCAAGCAACTATTTCAAAAGCACAAATCACTTCAAGTTTTTGTGTTGGTCCTTGCACTTTTTGCAACGAGCATGATAGTAGGGGAAAGCTCTCTTACACCAAAGAATTATCGCATGGTATATGAAACTTTGATGTTTGCCTTCATGTTAAGATATTACGGGTGCTTTAGTACCAAGGCGCGTCACCGCCTTAAGGAATTAAGGTTCAGACAACATCTTTAAGCCAAGGTAGGTACTTGCTTGTTTTGGGCATATTATTGCAAACCTTGTTGCTATATTCCACTCACTTTATATGTTTCTTCTTTGCAACAGACATGGTGGTGATCATCTCTGTTGTTATTTTGGTAGCACTCTTTCTTGTTCAGCGCTTTGGTACAGGCAAAGTTGGCTTTATATTTGCCCCTGCAGTTTTTATCTGGTTTCTTTTTATTGGAATAATTGGGTTATACAACATCTTTAAATATGAGCCAAGTGTTCTCAGAGCATTCAATCCAATGTACATTTATTACTACTTCAAGTTAAATAAGAGAAAAGGATGGGTCTCACTTATGGAACTGCGGCTTCTATTACAAAGTTACGTATCCCGGCTAATTTGAATTAGACAAACATTATTACCCCTCGGCCGCTTATCAAGAATATAATCACTGTGAACCTGCTTTATGTTTACCGGGACATGCTGTGGGTCATTTTTCTATTCCGTCCATTCGGGTGAGCATTTGTTAATTATAAAGAATAAGCATAGATAGATAAAAGCATCATGGGCTCCCCGCATTGCTCTCAAAGACTAGTCTATCCCTTCGCATGTATAGTCGCTATGGCAGGACAAGCATCCTATCTAATGAAGCATCCAGAATATGTAGCAGACACATTTTACAAGTCTATTCCAGGTGCATCACCTCATTTCATCTATTTGCATTGCAATGTTTTTATGATACATGAATGGAATCAATGAATGTGTGAACTGTTTCTCTATAGGCCCTCTCTACTGGCCAATGTTCATTGTTGGTAAATTTGTTGTCGCAATTATTGCAAGCTGTTTCACGATTTTAATTTTCTCCATCATTAAGCGTAAGCACTTTGGTTGTTTTCTCAAGGGTCAGAATTTCTGGTTCACATCCAAATCATTTCGGATGTGCCCATACCCTCGAGCTGAATTATTTCCCATTATGTGCGCCAAAGATTAAGCATCACAATTGCATTTAAAACTACAGATAACATTGGAAATGCATATGGTAAGTATTTGTATTGACTTCATTCTTTGTAAGTGAAAATCTTGTGCATGGCAATCCCTGACCTCTTTTTGCTTGCTTCAGGCATATGTGTGATTTCAACCATGTTTGTAACTACAAATTTGTTGACACTTATCATGCTAATGGTTTGGAAAACAAACATTCTTTTTGCTCTTGGTTTTTGGATCATATGGGGTGCATTTGAAACTATCTACTTGTCAGCAGTCTATTACAAGTTTGTAGAAGGAGGATGGGTGCCAGTTTTATTTGCAGCAGTCTTTCTCACAATAATGTACTCGTGGTATTTTACCAGTGCCAGAAGATATGAGTATGAACTGAAGAACAAAATCTCAATGGATTGGATTACAGGTCTTGGGTCAAGCCTTGGTGTCACTCGTGTTAAAGGAGTTGGCTTATTTTACACAGAGTTAGCACAGGGAATTCCATGTATTTTTCAGCACTATATCACAAATTTACCTGCAATGCATTCTGTTCTTGTATTTGTATCAGTAAGACACTTACCCATTAGCAATGTTTTACCCAACGAGCGTTTCCTCTTACGAAGGATCGGAACAAGGGACTTTTGCCTTTACAGATGTGTTGTTAGGTATGGATACAGAGATCATACAGGAGAAAACACACTTGCTTTTGAGGAACTACTACTAGAAAGTCTTGCAAAATTTATCAGATCCGAGGAGGGAAAACGTGTGGCAGTAGAGAAAAAATCATCTGATCAGAATGCAACAAGCATAAATTTGTACCCATCAAAGACTATGCATGTGCCAGAAGTATGTGATGTGCAGGTATTGGAAGATAATGAGGCTGTTAAGGACGAGTTGATGTTTCTGAGGAAGTCTAGGGAAGCAGGTGTTACTTACCTTCTTGGACAAGCAGATTTAACTGCAAAGCCAGGTTCTGGTATTTTCAACCAGATTGTTATCAATTATTTGCATGCGTTCTTGCAAAAAAATTGCAGAGATAGCACCAAACGCCTGGGGATTCCTAAAGAACGATTTCTAAAGGTAGGTGCACAGTATATCATATAGAAGGTCCCAAGGGCAAGAGTATGCTCTCCTATATTTATTCGATACTAATGGTCTTCGAAACCTTAAGAAAATTGGGTTTGGAGACTGATATCTTGCTCTCCTTTGCTGGAGACAAGTGTATATATTGATTATACAGTTTTTTTCAATCAAATAGATGTCAAATTGACTATCACATGCACTATACTATCTGCTCTTTCTCGTCCAATTTTCACAACATATATAATGTAGTCTCTTTTTGTTTGAGATGAATACTTGTTTGAGGTTATTTTTCCGTTGGGTGACAAACGGCGCTATTAATGACATTACATTTTTCCCGCGATTTCTCGGTCCGTGGCTCTTTTCATTCCTTGCTCTGCAACCAATTTCCTCCTCTGCCAATTTTTGGAGGTCATGGCAAGCATGGGCCTCTTTGATCCTACTCTTTAACAAAATGGAATAATGGTCGATTCAAAACATTTTCAATGACATGATCCGCCATAGGCCGGATGATCCGGGATGGAGCCCCTCCATCTCTATTTCTTCCCATCGCACGTAATTCCTCACTGGATCCAAAAAGAAGGTTGTGGAGGTATGCGCAGAGTTGAAACTCGATTTGTGCTTTCTCAAAACAAACTCCTCGGGCTCGGTTTCCGGAATTTGTGCTTTTAAAACAAACTCGATTGGGCAATTTAAAACCTGGCCTGGCCTTGCTTGGCAACAAGAAAAATCAAGGAGGAGATTTGAAGATCCGAAAGCAATCTCTTGGCAAGACCATCGCTACATGTAAGTTCCCTCCGCTTTTAGAGTGTAATCTCTAGTCATGGATGCATTCTTGACCCTTCCTCTTTCGTGAGCATGGGAGCAAATATCGATCGAGCGGCTATTGCAATTTGTTTGTGATGAGAAATTTTTCCAAAGATGTGAAGGTTTGTTTCTATGCCGCTTATTGGAATCGGCCCGAGCTTCCCCTGAATTGCTTGCAAAATATCTTCCACAACCTCTTTGAACAGCGTGCTTATCCGCACATTAAAAAGAAACTTTCTTTATTCGGCTTCCTCGATAACCTACGATGGGGAACTGGCTAGGAGGAGCATCCGCGGATAATGATGTAATAAAATTTCATGTTCGACTAAAGGCGAGGGATGCATACCGGTATTTAGACTATCCTTTCCAAGCTAAGAGCCTAGATCTCGGCCACATCGCTTTGGAATTATGGTCAGACCATTTTCCCCGAGTAGGCTAACCCTCAATATACCCTTCAACCCGCTCATTAATTCCCTCTCTAACATACAAACAGATGATGAACTCATTTCTATGCATGCTTGACTATTAGGTTTTTCCTGCTCCGTGCAAAGTAGTGTCGAATCCGCTTTTGACAACGATGAGCTTCCCAGGAACATATGAGATTCTGAAGGCTTTGGCAAAACCTTTATATCTAAGACTGTCTCTCGAAGTCACCTTACGAGGATTCAAGTATATCCCTTCCACCAACACGGCCGACTCGCGGAGTAAGGCTGGTGGTGGCAACCTTGCCGACATATCCTTCTCCGCCATTCCAAGGACTGATGATTTTAGTGGTACTATATTGTAATATGGGTACTATTTTGGCTGTATAATCTTATATTCGAACTTTTTTGAAGGCTTAATAAATTTTGTCCCTTTAAGAATTTTGGTAGTGCATGTGATGCATAAATATTAATCATTAAATATCCTGCTTAGTACTTTGACTTATGTCTAAAATCTTATCATAGTATTATTGTCATATGGAATGCAATATAATGACACATATAAGTTCCACTAACTAATGTTATAAGCCCCATTTTGGTTTTAAGATTACTCCAGAGTAATTATTTTCCACGACATTGTATTCCACAGTAAAGGCATCAAATGGTGTACTTATCATGTTCTATAAACATTTAAGACTTTATATCAGACAATTCAAAAATTCAAACTTCCACCCTATACCTTGGTATATATAATTGATAACTATGCATTTTAAGCAGGCTTATTTGTTTTGAGATTTTAAGAATTGAGATTATTGATAGAGAGGCTTAAAGCCCTTCACTAGGTCTATATATAGTTGGCTTAACGTAGTAGAAGAGAGAAGGCTTCTCCAAAAAATTGGCTAATTAATCTCAAGTATTTTACCAAGGAACCTTACTACATAGTGCCAAAATTTTCAAAAATCCAAAATACAGCAATTTTATGTATAAATAGCCACTAAAATCAATAATCGCCAAGGACTTTGGCTCTAACTCATGCATCTCTGCCTAACCGTGATTCATCATCCATGCCCAACCCAAAATTTTTAACACCAAACTCGGGCTAACTTACGCTTCCAAATGCTTGTGATAGCATAGTCCACTACCTTTGATAGCCGTCCTTTTATGGGGCTTAGCATTATCTCCTCGAGGACCGGATGAAAAAGGTTCAGAAGGAAAAGATCTTCGGAACAAACCCCTATTACTGTGCAGATTCGACCATCATCATCATCTTTTTCCTCTAGGCATCATGTTCACGAAAAGGATAAACGTGTTTCATCTATACCAAGGGCCTCCAAATTTAACATGTAGGCCACGTAATATAACACGTCAAAACCTTCGTGTATTCCTTTCAGAGAGATCCTCATCCAGTTTTTACTCCTGCTAACGTGATTCTATTCAACCCCCTCATCAAGAAACTGGTCCCTTGGAAATCCGAGGATGATCTTATGGAGATGCAGTACTACGTAGTGAATGGCAATCATTCAGTACTTGCTGCTCAGCTGGTTTGCAGAAGATTAGGTACCCCGGGAATAGATGTCAAAGATTTATGAGTTTCAAACTTGTCGTGTTGTATCTGGCATAGTCACTGAGAAAAAATGCATGCAGCTCAATTCTGAAGTCAATGACATCGCTGCCAAGACTATCTTAAAGGAACCTTATATTGACAAGATAACCCACCTGCGACACCAGTATACACTCTATGGCAAGTTCAAATCCTCTGGTCGTGGTCAAATACTATCAGAACTCTATAACATACGTAGTATGCTTTAAGCGCCATGGCACTATTTAAAGTTGGGTTTGCTTTGTATTAGTTTTTCATCTTAAAGTTTTCGATTTGAAATGGAACCGTGGCACCATTTATCCAGGAAATGGCATTATGCCACCATCTGAAAATTAGTTTGCTTTGCTTTTAGATTTGTTTTTCGATAATCGAGCTTACGATTTGCGCTGCATTGCCATTTCCTTTCAAAAATTAAAATTTTCTTTGGTTTTCAGCATTATCTAACTTTGGCTGAAGTTACCATGCATGGTAAGCGACCAAAAGACATCAAGCAGTGAGTCTTCATCCCAGAAGATATTTTTCAGCAGTTCCTGTCCTTGTGGAACTTGTGAAAGGAGAGGCCAACCCATAGTCTACAACTTGGCAAAAGTTGACGACTTCTTTAGTCAAACCTATCTAAGGTGCATGAGGGGCCTCGACTATGTAGATTGCAGGGTTCTGTTCTAGGAAGTGTTGGATGAGAAGACCTATGTGAAGGTCTCAAGTGATTATACAGGTGAAGACTTCTTCAAGATGAGAGCAAAAATGCTAAGGACAATTGCGTTCTTGAAGAAGGAGATTTTTTATTACGTGAAGGAGAGTTTCATGAAAAAATTTACCTCCTTCATAGATTTCAGGGCTGATGTGCTAGGATTTGATGATGACAGTTTGATTGACATAGGGACCCTGCATAACAAATGGGTTTCAGAAGGACCAAGGCAAGAATATACGATAATATACTACCAGCCTTGGCGAGATTGATACGAAATGTCA
The DNA here is from genome assembly GCA_021234155.1 of Isoetes taiwanensis. NCBI lineage: Eukaryota > Viridiplantae > Streptophyta > Lycopodiopsida > Isoetales > Isoetaceae > Isoetes > Isoetes taiwanensis. The sequence continues at coordinate 444,708 of JAJEKV010000181.1, forward strand.
TTGGGAGAGAGAACACTGAAAACTTCCATTGTAAAGTGGAGCCAACTAATAACAGAGGGCAGGTTGTGTGCACTCTTGTACCGATATCCTTGATTGTTACACTAGGAGCATATGTCCAATATGGAATGCACACACACTATCCAAATTCTTTAAAACTGTTGTGAAGAACACCAAAACTGATTCTTTTTGGATAGTGTGTTTTGCAAGCCAGAGCATAATTTTTTTATATCTTCTATGTTAGATAACTTGGACCCCAAGTCTAAAGTTTACATTGGCATATACAAGGACGAATATAAGAATCTGCCTCCAACGGGGATTCAGGGGCCAAATGCTCTTGTATATATCACAAAAAATCCAAATTCATTGTGCAAATGCTCCTCGTCAAGATATCGACCTTTAGATTTCGCTTGTTCTCCTCATCCTCATGAACTTCCACCAGTTCCAAACTGTGAATGAAGAAGAGGTGCAGAAGAGTGAGGCCAAGGACTCGGAGAAGCCGCTGGCATCAAGATTCAGATACAATCGGCAAGGCCCCGGCCGGGATGTAATCATAGAGAATCGGGCTGGGTCTTGGTAACATGTTCTGCCTCTGGCCGGGTACGCCCAAAGAACATGAGTCTTTGATTTCTTCTCCTGTGGTTCATTTGGCCGGGCTATATTGAGCCATAAAAGATTTTGTATTGTTTTCGATCATGAGTCAGGCCAGGCAACAGTGCATGTAGGGCATTCTTAGTAGACTTAACTACCTCCTGAACCCCATCTTGGCTGCAGTCCCCGTGACCAGAAATAAGCTGCTGCGATTGAACAAGGTTGTCATGAACCTACGCGAAAACAAGGAAAATACGTAAAAAAATACGCAAGAAATATGGAAGAAATACGCCAAGATCAGCAAAGAATCTGATATATGAATAAGAATCAAGAGTACAATGGCCCGAAGGCAATCAATGTCTAGAAGGCTCAAGACTGGCATTGAACCAGAATGGTTCGATAATAAGGAGGTGCCTCCTTATATATCTAGGCTAATCTGGCCGTGATCGCCAGCTTATCAGAAACAAGATGCATGTAGGTTCTAGAATTCTAGAACCTCCCGAAATGTCTCGCGATACCAGAAAGACATGAGGGAATATCTTTTAACAACATTGGTAGTGCACTTGGCAAAGATGTGTGACTTGCAATTGTGAAGGTTGCGAAGTTCAAACTCTCATGGAACTATTTTGCATCTTTGTGGATGCATCTCATCTTTGTACATACGCAGTATAACGCGTTCGTGATGATACCTAATATCCTAATGGTCGCTCACAGGTGATGGTGTCCGCTGTGACATTCCGCTTCAACAACACCAAGATGTTCCCCGATATATGGACTATGACCTGATTAAAAATACAGAGTTCAATCTTGACATTCTCAACATTGCCAAGTTCACTGCCCAAGGGTTTGAGATTATTCCTTATTATTGGTCCCATGGTCTGTGGGCATCCAACCATACATCACACTAGGGATCCCCGATCCCATCGAGTGAACCGAGTCCATCTACCTTTGTTGCATTTGTGAATCCGTATCCATCGTACTAATAATGCTTTTGTTTATAAACTTTTTATAGTCTTGGCTTAATGGTGTCAACTCTTCTATGAATATGCAAATTTTGCTAATCTTAAAACCAATCTTTCTCTTAGCTCCATTTTCTGCACTATCGATATTCTTAATGGCGCCAAAAAATGGCACTTCAAATGCATGATTTCACATAATGGTGCCATAATAGCACCAAAAAAGGCCATAAAACGTACTTAAAGACAATTTCATCCCCAGTTGAAATCACGAAATTTCTCATTTCAATGAAATTGTGCTTATAATAATGATAATAATAACAATAATAATAATATTAAATCATGCCCCTATAGGACCTTGAAGGTCATGGAGCGAAAAAGTTACATCATCATTTAAATCTTGCATAGCAAATTTCTATGAAGTTCAACTTGCCCCATATAGTTACCAAGTAACCTAGGCTCTGAGTTCGACAATGAGATGAGATCAAATTTTAAGTTTATACCTAATTTTATCCCACATCGACTCACATCGCAAAGATTGGAAGTCTCGTATCATCTTGTCTCTTCAATCTATTAACAAAGGCAATCGTTCGACATAAAGCCTCCGCTTCCAATGGGAGGAATCTTGTTTATGCTAGTATGATGGCATAGGGGATCTGCTTCTTTACTCCCAATTCCTCATTTAAAAAGGGCTTAAGCATGATATCCACTTGTTCCCACAATTTCACCGAGATGGTAGCCTCCGTGACCGGTATAAAAACACCATCCAGACAAGAGTCTTTAAAGAGTAACTTTTTAGGCTCCACTTAGAGTCCCATCTTTGCGACATCTCACAAGATACCATACGCTAGCCTAATTGCGGATTCTTTTCCTCGACACATTCAACTAATGTGAAAGATATATGTAACTGGTCGCGGCCACTATACTAAATACCATGGTCTTTGTCTTGTCCAGATTCACTTTCATACTCTTTTCCATGTAAAAGTATGTAAGATTATCAAGGTGTCCTTGGAGTTCTGGTGGAGTGTCTGCAATAAGAACAACATCATCGACATATAAGAGCAGCTATACTAAGTAGTCTCTTAGTTTGATCCTAGCAAAATGCCTCTATCTCTCAACCGATTCCCCAATCCTGAACGATATGTGTGACGCTCCAAAGATAACATACGATATGAATAATGATATTATAATCGACACGTTACTCACATGCTCCACTGTGACGACATGTACACGGGCGACCGTGAAGGGTAGTACCCTAGGGTACTAATCTTGTGAACCATTATATTGCACATGTTAAAGCAACATGTGAATATAATCCCTTTTGCCACGCGGCAATGACCATTGACCAAAAGGACCAGCCCTAAATGTTGAGATAAAGGGCATAAACCCTCTAAAAGGGAACCCCTTTCGCTTCCTCGAAGTCCTGATTGGAGCAAACAGAGAGATTTACTCGGCCCCGAATCCAAGCAGAGAAGCTCCGATTCCTGTGTTTCATCCAAGATCAGTGCATCTCGGTGATCAAGAAAGATGGACTTCTGAGGAGTGGAGCCGCTGATTCAATAGGTAGATCCGGAAGCTATCGCCGCCGGTGATTTAGATCCATTCTTAGGCCATAGGCTAATTCCCACAAAATTCTAAGAATGATAGACACTCATCAAAGGAACCTAAATCCATGTATGATTAGGTAGATTAGAATAGATGCATTCTCATATGTTCGGGCCTCATTGATGATGTTTGACATTTTATGCTCTACCTTGTGTATTGTGAAGGGGGTAGAGACCCGTGAGCCCAAGAGCTTAAAGGATCATAGTTAGCCCATTAATTCCCACCACGCGCTCGTGCATAAGAGCCCTTTAGCCGCGGGTGGCTGAGTTAGACCTACCGGGACAAGGAAGGGCTTTTCGTCTGATCACGCTGATCCCTCCTCGCGAGCGACGGCCGGAACATTGTGGGCTAGGGCCTACCCCGGGTAATCAGCGAGGGCGTGGTATGGGCCTCGACACCTCTGGGTGATGCGTCTTCTAGGTTCAAGTCGATAATGAAAGCAAAGGGCTCTCTAGTCACTGCGGATTGGCATGAACCTCTTCCTCGGAGGAGAGCGATCTCCTCCCCGCCTACTCCGGGAGCCGGGAGATGCAACTCAAAGAGGTAGCCCTTTGGCTATGAACCTCGCAAGTAGGCTACGCCGTGCTCCACATTTTCAAAATTCTATCTCCGGAAGTATGCACGTGAGGGGCGATGGGAGTGGACTACCTGGAATCCACCATACCCTATGCCACCAACCATTTGCCATGAATTGCCCCGGTGATTGTTATCCGAGACCTGCCGGGCCTTCCCCATGAGTCCGGAAAGCCCTGCAGGATTTCCATGTTATGTTTGACGCATTGATGTGTTGTTGCATCTATCGCGGATATGGGTGGACCACCGCAGGTGGGTATGTTATTGTTGATTTGCGTCATGTGCTCATGTGTGTTTACGCTCAAGTAGCTTAGATCGATCCCGGTGGAGACGGGATAAATGACACGCCCATTCTTTCCCCGCTTGCTCTTGGCCACCATCGTAGAGTCCGGCGTTAGGTGGACGGCCTCACGCCGAAAGCGATGCCGGGTTTGAGGGATGATCTCCAGCTTGTATACCGACGGGCATCGATATATGAGCCGGGCCGGTCACAATGGTATCGAGCTTTGATCTTGGCGCATCAGATCGAAATAATCAATCAATCCTATAGGAACTAACTAATCTAGACGGTGGAGTCTTGGAGATAAAACCCAAACACGAACCTCGGTAGTGGGAAATTTTTTCTTTCCACGGGTAGAGTTAGTAATTATCTAGGGGTTAGAATAATTAGAGAACATATTTAAGATGAAGCAGATAAGAGAAAAGTCTCTAGGAAAGCCTAATAAATGTTAGTCACTTCTTGGCTAAACCTCTAAGGGTGCTTGAATAGTTAGGTCATGACCTAACACCCTTCTCGCGCACTCTTGGAGGGTCCCCTAAAAATGACCTGGGAATTTGCTCAAAACTTACTCAAAGTGTAAAAGAAATGGTAGAATCTTACTTAGATTGCTTAAATTAGCGGAAACGATGTTAATATGTGTCAATTGGAAAAGTTTAGAACAGAAAGGGGCAACACCTCTAAGGTTGCGCCAGGGGCATAGTTAGGTCCCACCTAACACCCTTCTCAGCAAGCCTCTTAGAGGGGTCCGATAGCAATGGCCCTTGATCAGCCACTTACTCCAAATGAAGTAAATAAGCAAAGAAACTTGCGAGTTAAAAAGGAAAATAAGTAGGAATTCCGTCTTTGAACTTGTTTTTAGCATCCATTAGGCATAGATGAATAACACCTCAAGAGTCGCCAGAGGTCCTTAGATCCCAACCTAACACCCTCCTCAGCTTTCCTCCAGGGGTCCGATTTTCAAACCCCATAACTTGAGCCACAGCTCAAATCACCTGAAATTTGTTGCAATGGGACGTTAGACAGCCTAGAATCCATTTATGACCTCAAATTAGGCTAGAAATGTCAAACCCCAGCTCAAAATGACCAAAATTGCTCAAACCCTTGAATTGTTTTTCCAAACTGTGGTTTGTTTGTAAATAGAAGCATACCCCATTAGTACCTCACAAGTATTGCTCTCGGCTCAAAGCTGATGCCTTACTCCTAGATAGAGTGCCCAAAGAACACCCCTTTATTATAGTCATCTAGACCTCGACATAGCAACCCAAGTCCAAGCTGTTGGTACATCACCTCTGCTCATGCCAAAGGCATAAACCTTGACCTAATTTTGTCCTTCTAATAGAGTTTGACCTATACAAGCCGCCATTGACACTCCCTATTGCCAGGATACCTAGAAAGGAGCTAGAGTCTAGAGCTGCCCAAGTCACTCCATGTGTAGAGATTGGACTCCCCCAAACCAACTTTGCTAGGACCTTAGAGTATGCCTCAAACATCATGGAGGTTTTGCAAAACAACCCTCATTTCATGCCATACCACCGTCCTATGTCCATAGACTTGGAGATTATAGATATGTCTCGGTAATCTTTGCTTTCGAGCCATCTTGCTTGCTTATAGAGCCCAAAATGTTGTAGGAGAGCCAGCTTCAAGTGGACCCTTAGACTCTAGAATATCTGGCGTTGCTTTGAAGTGTGAGGGCCGAGCCAAAAGGCTAGAGCGCCTTCTTGAAGACATCAAGGTCCCAGCCGATGCACGGCGGATAAGGAGAGGAGACCGAAAAGGCGGACAAGAGAGGAAGCACAACGACAAACACCTCAAGCCCGACAAGCGAGTAGAAACGGGGACACCGCTTAGGCACTGTCATCAATCTTCATCAAATGGGAAGAATATTTGGTAACCAGCGGCATCAAGAATTTTCTAGATGTCAACCTCCCGGCTACCGTCCGCGAGGTCACATCGGAGAAAGGGATCTGATGCCTTCACCAACTCCGGCGCACATGAGTTTCAAATGGAAGAATGCAAAGCAGACAAAAATACTGGTGCGGAAGGCGTTAGACATCGATCTTGCGTGGCATCACGCGAGCTAAGGTCGAGGGCATAATCTTTCATCGAGGAGAGAAGTCATGGCGACCACGGGAGCGTGCATAGAAACCGGGAGGGGAAGACAACCCGACCTTGCAGCCCGGCAGCTCAAGCCGAATGTAATGCAACGTCAACAAAAAGAGTTAAACCAAGCTAGGCAACCACAAAGCACCTAAAAGGCGACCCGGGGCCGAGCTTCGGCTCCTTGCACCAGCGGAGAACTTTCATCGGTTCCAAAGGTAGGAGACCATGAGGGGAAGGAGACCACGACCTATATCGGCGTGGGGCAAGATCAAGGAGGAGAATATTCCTAGCGAACAACAAGAATTTGGGACCCGAAACACCTAGAAACCAAAGGAAGGGGCGACTTTACTACGTCAACCAAGGAGTCGCGAGACTTCGAATGGATAGAACCCAAAGGGCGGAGGAGACGACCTAGCCAGCCAGGTACAAAATCACGCGAAAGGCAACCCGGAAGGAGCTAGGGTAGGTGCAATGGAGATGACCACACTTCCAAGCATAGGAGAGGCACCTCGAAAGCAAAGCCCAATCAGCGAGCTCCCGGAAAATTCAACCTACGGAGGAATGACAATGCACGCCTCTGAGCCACGATCTCGAGCTTCAAAGACATTCCAAGAGCGGTGCCCTGCAACCGGTGATCAACCGATCAATGGCACCGCACATCGGCAACCTTGCGACCTGCGCATATAGGGACATTGGCCGGTCCACGCATTCCTTACGACGGACATACACATTAAGGAGGAGTATCTTTTCAAGGGATCACATCGGCGAACACTCTTACATAACTTGGGGTGGCGAAACTCGGATCGGACATGAAGCTCAACAATAGTAGCGACATCTCAAGGAATCCGGGTCAACCCGAACGAAGAAGATGCGGCAAAACCGGGTTGATCAAATGCGATGGGAGGAGGAAACCCTAAAAGAGTATAAACATTTAAGTAGATCTTAGTAGTTGTTTTGAAAAAAGTGGATGAATTAAAATCCCAATTTAAATGCGTTATATGTCTATTGTATATCTCCGGATGCTCACGAATATAGTGGAGAAACATGAGTTTAAAGTCATGTTTTACGCAGTTTAAGCGCTTAGATCAGAGCTCCTTCACTTGACTACCAATTGAGGGAAGCAAGGAAGCACAACTATAGCCCAAGATCAAAATGGAAGAGCAAGTCACGAGGGAGAAACCGGCGGAGCCCAAGCAAACCGACTCCAAACGCCCGAAAAGTGCTCGTCCACCCAATGTGAAATAAGAGACAACACCGGTCATGTCAAGATCATGTTGTGCACGCACTGACATCGTCGAGGCGCACCACTACTTCTTGTGGCAGCGGCAACAACTGGGCCGAACTTATGACACGAGTGGCCTCAACAATAGGAGGAGGAGCGACGGAGCATCAACGAGCCAACTAAGAAGGCAACATCTAGACAACCATAATTCCACCTTGTGGTAATATATAGGTGATCTTCATTAACGTGTATTAGATGGAGATGCACTTGAAAGGCAACTGCGGCGAGGAGATATGCCTTCAACAACCGGTGATGGCCGTCGGGTACTCCTACCCGGTAATTAGAAGAGAAGAAGCCGATCATCTCTCAGAGCATGTGGTATGTCAAGCGCCCAAGGTAGAAGCATTCGACACCTTAACGACAAGGATAGCAACTGAAGCACCTTGGCAAAAGAGAGTTCAAGATAATAGCCGGGCTATTCAACAACAAGAGTATATCTAAAGAGGTACTTCTTCAACTCAAGGGTCAAGGCTGCTTGTGAGATATAAGAATCCATCATCCCGACAATATAGCCAGGGAGGAGAGCCATGAAGCTTTACTTGGCAAGGAGAGACCGGCATGCATAGAGGGACAAAAGTCGAAACCCGAAAGCTGGAGAAGTGCTAGCAACCGACTTCTTTCCACGAGCTCCCCTAGAGGCAAATGGGAGGATCAAAGCGGCGGGCACAATCAAAAACCACCTGAGGGTACCTCAAGACAAGAAGACCGGCATAGCACTGAGGGGCGTGATAATGTCCAAGCCATGTGGACCAGGGGATCAAACAAGGAAGATTAGAAAGCTTCGATGGAGAAACAACTAGGTGGTGCACCACCGTAACATCGTCGGATGCACCACTGCTTCTTGTGGCGGCGGCAACCTTTGGGCCGAACTTATGACACGAAAGTGGCCTCAACAATAGGAGGAGGAACGACCCGACATCAACGCGAGCCAACTAAGAAGGCAACATCTCGACAACCATAATTCCACCTTGTGGTAATATAGGGTGATGCGCTACGACCGCGTGTATTAGATGGAGATGCACTTACGAAAGGCAATCAGCGACGAGGGAGATATGCCTTCAACAACCGTGATGGCTTCGTCGTACTCCTACCAAGAATTAGAAGAGAAGAAGCCGATCATCTCTCCGACATGTGGCATGTCAAACGCCCAAGGTAGAAGCATTCGACACCTTAACGACAAGGATAGCAACTGAAGCACCTTCGGCAAAAAGAGAGTTCAAGATAATAGCCAGGCTATTCAACAACAAGAGTATATCTAAGGCAGGTACTTCTTCAACTCAAGGGTCAAGCTGCTTGAGATATAAGAATCCATCATCCCACAATATAGCCGCCAGGGAGGAGAGCCATGAAGCTTTACTTGACGTGAGAGACCGACATGCATAGAGGGACAAAAGTCAGGAACTGAAAGCTGGAGAAGTGCTAGCAACCGACTTCTTCCACGAGCTCCCTAGAGGCAACAGGAGGATCAAAACTGACGGGCACAATCAAAACCACCGGAGGGTACCTCAAGACAAGAAGACGGCATAGCACTGAGGAGCGTGATAATGTCCAAGCCATGTGACCGAGGGGATCAAACAAGGAAGATTGGAAGCTCGATGGAGAAACAACTAGGTGAGGCGAGGCGAGCCGATGACTTGCACGCGGACTTGCATACAACTTGGTGAACCCAAGGATGGACGATTCAAAGAACAACTGCAGAAGAGAACAACTCCAGAGGAGTATAGCCAAAGGAATCGCGCACAGCCTCAAGAGACGCCTCCAAATAGCTTCAAGTATCATGAAGGGGGAACAATTACCGAGAACATGATCAGGAAGCAGACTGAAATATCGAAGCATCAACGACCAGCACACCTTTAGTTAGAATGTGATGCAAAGCGTGTTGTGCCATAGCCGACAAACATCGGAGGGCCCAAGTATATCAACAAGTTACCCCGGAGTACGAGCTGACGTACAAATAGGAGGATACAGATCGTCAACACCATTGCACCGGGAGGAACAACGATGACATTACCAAGGAGTAGGTGTGCAACTCGAAGGGAGGCACAAGGGGGACCTAATAGCTCTAGTAGTAATTGTAATTATGTAAGTTATATGCTTTGCATATATAGTTCCCTTGTTATTCCTTCCCTCCCATAGCGTAACAGATCAAAGGAAGAGATGTCAGGCAATTTGCAGGGGTGAAGCAATCAACATCCTCAACACTATTCGGGCAACACGATAACGACAAGAGGACTCGACGTATGAGACATCGATGGAGTCGAAGAAACAATATCGGATACAGAGTCGTCCTTTAGCTGCCAAGACAAAGAGTTCAAGATAAAAGATTTTTTTTTCAACGATGCCACCTTCAGGCTTTTGAAAAGCGGCATGGAAGATTTCAAGTGATCAACTACACCATCAAGCCACCAGCAATGAGAGGCTTCTAACGAACAAAGTCAACCTCTACATCAAAGAGGAGCCACCGTCAAGGAGACTGAAGTATCGAGCGACTCAGAAGAACGTTACCTTGCTGCTTCAAGCAGGCAACGAGTGGATGAGCTTCTAGCAAGCTCAATGATCTAAGGCCATGGGGCCTAGTAGGTTAAATGTACGGACGACAACATCCATATTGGGATTAGAAGACATTGGCGGATATTCTCGCCGAAAGGATTGCCCCAATATTGAGCTAAGCGTCAAGTATTGGGAAGGAAACGCATAGGAGTAACTAAAATTATACACGATTGTTAACAGACATCCAACATATTGAAACCACTTGGTGAGATTGATCACCTCGCTAAGAAGGAATCATTATTAGGATAATTGTTGACCATGTATAAATCTAGTACCTCCAAAAGAATAATCCAACCGAAAGAAAAAAAGTAATCTAACAAGTCCGGCCAACTTGTTACGATGGCATCAATTCGATTGATAGGAATATTCCAAGAGTTTAAATAGCTAAGAAAGGGGGAATCTCTAGAATATAAAAGGATAGTACATGCAAGGTACATCTAAAATAAGAATTATAGTAATCAAATAGTCTTTTGAGACAAAAGGAATTGTCATGATGACAAAACCTTGTGGTTTAGAATCGTTCTAACTAAGTAGGTAACCCATAACTATATTGAAATAAATGATAACATAATATGTGCATCCATCTTAGATGGTTATATATGTCAGCTAAGGCTAGTAAATTAATGCGCTAAGTAAGAAGCGTATAACCTCTTAAGGGGAGAGAATAGATATGACGTTGTGTACAACATCATTGAAGGGGTGCAGGACCATTTTCTTTTCGAAGAAAGTGGGAGGGCTCAATCTTATGATTGAACGTACTTGCATCGAATTGACCGACCCGTAGAATAGAGTTCACTCCGGCAATGGCCGAAGCGAACAGAGCGTAAGATAGATAGATACCTTAGTGCTCAGGAGGCCTTCAACGTGCGAGACTGACGTAGTAGCTAACTACACCAATGAAGTGGAGCAAAACTATGGGAGCAATGCAACGACCAAGTCATCTCCAAAATTACTCGACGCCGGCTCAATGGGTGGATGTGTTCTAGCCTTAGGTAAGGTGTGCGCATGCATTATAAGCTTTAATGTGTCTTATAGATAAGTTAAATATAGATCCTAATAACTGGATAGAAACTGGACCGCGGTTCCGCTTGGATGAGTAGAAGGTAGATTAAAAAGTCTACTTCTGTCCCACGGAAGTAGACGACCTCGAGAGATAAGAGGTCATCAGGAATGCATTGATAGGAAAGCACCTCTAGTCAATGCCTACCAGGGGAAGGATCCTTCACGCCCAAATACGGGGAGGACGCCATTCTTCACGCCAAAGGCCACTAAAGGTGTAGGCATGAGTGTCATCCTAGGCATTATAGGGCGCTGTCTCCACGGCCACGATGGAAGAGAGATTAGTCATGCATCCATTTAGTTAATTAGATGGGTGGTTACCTTATAACCATAATTTTGTTAATAATTAAAATGGTATTAATGTAGTGTCGACCTGTGGGCCAATAGAGCGCTCCGGAGGGCAAGGAGATCGAGCTACGAAGACTTGCAACACAAGTTTTGTTGGAATGCGTTGCAAGGAATGAAGAGTACCTCGAAGGATAATTGTATATGAAATTATTAAATCTTGATAAACTTAAATGTCGTATTAAGTAAGGCTAATAAGTACCTTGCTTTAGTAGAGTTATGAATTGATAAGTTATTGGGATAATGCAATGTCCTAATAATGTTTTAAAAATATTACCTTCAGTAATTCTAATAATTGTGTAAGTATAATAGTAATGAATTGTATACATCAAGTTGGTTGCAGGACAGGAAGATCCCAAGGTGGGGAGACTTCTGATGCTGCGGACAGCATCAATTCAAGGTGGGGAGAATGTGACGTTCCAGCATAACATACGGTATGAATACGTATATTATCTTCGACCGTCCACTAGTACATGTCGACTTCGCATGTACATGTACACGGCAACCGTAAAGGGTAGTACCCTAGGGTACGACCTTGTGAACCATTATATTGCACATGTTAAAGCAACATGTGAATATAATCCCTTTTTGCCACGTGGCAATGACCCATTGACCAAAAAGGGACCAGCCCTAAATGCGTGGAGATAAAGGGGCATAAACCCTAAAAGGGAAACCCTTTCAGTTCTCAGCCCCGAGTCTCGAGTTGGAGCAGCGAGAGGATGCATTTCCGCCGAACGAGGCGTAGAAGTCGGATTTCCCAGGTTGCGGCTTCGATCCAAGATCGGCGGAACCCGAGATCAGCAAAGCATGGACGCTTTCGGAGGAGTGGGAGCCGCCAAGATGCGGGTGGGTGGTTGATTCAATAGGTAGATCCGAGTTATCGGGCCGCTTCAGTGGGTTTAGCATCCATTCTTAGCTATAGGCTTACCCCTCAGACCTAAGAATGATAGACACTAACAAAGGAACCTAACCATGTATGATTAGGTAGATTAGAATAGATGTATTCTGTTATGTTCAGTTCTGTTGATGATGTTTTGACATTTTATGTGCCACTCTTGTGTATTGGGAAGGGGGGTAGAGACCCAGAGCCCAAGTAGTTGTATGATCATAGTTAGCCCATTAATTCCCAATTAATGCGGCCTGTGCATAAGAGCCCGCCTGGCTGTGGGTGGCGAAGCTAGACCGGCTGACAAGGAAGGGCTTGTCTGATCACAGTTGATCCCTCTGGTGCGTAGCGACGGCCGGGGAACATTGTGGGCTAGGCCTAATACCCTGGCACTGCGAGAGGGCAGGGTATGGGCTCGACACCTCTTGGGTGATGCATCATCTTTTAGGGGTTCAAGTCGTATACGAGCAATGGCTCTCTAGCTCGCCTGTGATTGGCATGAACCTTCTGGAGGAGAGTGATCTCCTCTTGCCTCATCGGGAGCTGGGGAGATGCAACCCAGTAGTAGCCCCTTTGGCTATGAACCCGGCAGGCTACGGTCAGGCTCCAATACTTTTCAGCCTATCTGCAAAGTATGCACAGGAGGGGCGGATGGAGTGGACTACCCAACGACCATGTTCCTATGCCAGCCAAATCCATTTGCCATGAATTCTGTCTGCATTGCTATCTGGAGACCCAAGCCGTCAGTCTTTCCCCATGAGTCTGAGCCTGGGTAGGATTTCCCCATGTTATGTTGACGTATTGATGTGTTGTTGCAGCTACTGTGATATGGTGGACCACCCTTCGAGGTGGGTATGTTATTGTTGATTTATGTCATGTGCTCATGTGTGTTTACGCTTCCGCAGTTAGATCGATCCCGAGGGAGACGGGATAAATGACACGTCCATTCTTCCCCATCGGGTTCTTGGCCACCATCGAGAGCCCGATGTTAGGTGGACGGCCTTACGTCAGCGAGCAGATGCTGGTTTGAGGGATGATCTCCAGTTTGTATACGATCGGGGCATCGTATATGAGCTGGGGCCGTCACAATATGCATACCAAACAAAGTCGACGACAGAGGGCATCCTTGTCTCACTCCAATCGTGCTACTGACCTCCCTCATATCTGCTGTGACTTTGGATATGATATATTCATACAACCTTGAAACTGCACCTCTAAGAGAGTCAGGGGCCCCAATCTATTTCATCTGAGTTCCAATCCATCTCTGGGTACGCTATCAAAAGCTTTCGAGAAGTCTATGAATGCCAGAAACAATGCTTTTCTCGACCCTTTTGCTTTTTCTATCATTGTCCTCAGTGTAGCGTCTCGTGCTCAGATCCTCCCGTTCAACCGCTGCTTTCCTCATCTTATTCCGTAATCTGTATTCTCTCTTTCTCTCTGCATCCAATTTCTTGTAAATTGCAGAGGAAACTGGATCTTCATGCGATATTTCCTGTGTTGCATTGACATCCAACAAATCTGGAACACTGTATTGGAATTCATCAGGCCGAAAGTCCAATGCTAAACGTGTGATTGCCTCCAGGCCGGTATCAGGGAGCGCCATGAAATTCCTGAAAGAGGGAGAATAAGTGAATTGGAGGGAGAATTTTCGCGGACCATGAGGTCGAGGTAGTTCTGAGCTCGATCGAATTTGCAACGTACTACCACTCGCGCGAAAATCCAGCCAAAATCCCACAATCATTTTCCTAACGGTTTGCTGGTGAGGTGAACGTGCGAGTACATGAAGGGCGTCAAAAAAATGACGGGCAGTTACGCCCACCAGCACCCAAATTAAGCAAAAGCAGGGGTGCTTTAAGCGGGCTAAAACCCTGCTATAAGCATGCTATAAGCATGCGTCCGGACGCATGCTTTTGATACCCACCAGCATACTTTTACCCCATGATGCATGTCTTTAAGTTGCTTGTCAGTTTTTAAGAAAATTGCTTCTTCGCGTGCGCCCTTTAGGTCCTCTAATGGACATTTGAATGGCTTGTTTTAAGAAGCATGGCACCATTTGCACGCAGATTGCGTATATCTGTGCCGGTTTTTATTACCATTGTTAATTAGTTATATCCAATTTGCTATATAATTTGCGTGCAGCTATGGCAGGATGGTTTGCTAAGCCAACATAAGGCAAATGGTACCATGGCGCCATTAGCTTCAACAGATAGTAGATTTTAAGTTGGCTTAATTAGCAACACGGGTGTTATGCTCTAAGCATCTGTCTTGGCCAGCATACGGCACCATTTGCATACTAGCAAGCTTGCAATCGATACATTACGTTCTTGTTATGATGTATGTCTTTAAGTTGCTTGTCCGGTTTTAGCTTCCTCAGTGCGCCCTTTAGGTTCTCTAATGAACATTTTAGTGGCTTGTCTTAAAAAGCAAATGGCGCCATGGCAGATGCTCAGAGCACAACCTCCAGGCTACTATGTTGACTTAGCAACATGGGTGTTGTGCTTCGAGCAACTGTCTTGGTCCAGCTAGGCAGGCGTCATTTGCTTGCCTAGCTTGCCTATAATGTGTGCGCTACTTTTTTGGTCCTGATGCATGTACCTAAGTTGCTTGTGAAGCACATAGCACCATTTCCTTTGTCTTTTGTGCCGTTTAGGTTAGTGAGCATCTAATTTGCTTGTTATAAGATGTAAATGGCACTATGGTCCCATTTGCTACTCAGTTGGGCCATTCGGAGATCCTTGTTTGTTCCAATTGTGCTCTGCCTAAATCCACAATTCCAGCCTGAGCATACGATTATAATGATAGACTCGAGCTGGTGCATGGAGATTATGAGAGTAAGCACATCTGCTCCTACAGGTTCAAAGGGTGATACGAGAAGATAACTATATTGATTGATAACAGAGATTCCCGGCGACTCAGGAGGAGTTTACAAGCCAGGTATCAAGTTAAGCATATACTATGTGGACTGGAAATTCCATGATCCAGCTCTTATGCCTGTTAATATTTCTAATGTACCTAGGTTTGCCAAGAAGTAGGGATGGGTGTTTCCCTCTTATAATATCTTTGAAGAAGCAGACATTAAGAGTCCTGATGAAATTTTGAGGGGGGTACAATATTCTTCGAAAACGTATGAATGAGTCCAAAAATTCTCCTTCGTTTGTTTGAAGGCATTGGTCTCCCAGAAACATCCCACTATCGTGGACACGATCTGGCTTCGAACGATTACTAAAAAATGGCAAGACAAGTCAAAGAGGTAGCTGCGCAGGGAAGGAATCTTATCTGATACAGAAGAGGAGAAATATCATAGAGCAGAGGAAGCAAAAGTGGCCCCGAAGTTTAAGGCTAGAAGTGCCTCGCCCACCAGAGAAGCTTCATATGATACGGCAAGGACTTCGGACGGAAGGGCCAACCGCGGAGTAGTAGCCCATAGACTCACATTGAGGATTGTCCCCAGCACTTCCTGGAAGTGCCACACGGATTTAAATGATTCCGATGACTCAGAACTTGTATCAGATGATGAGCTGCTTCGTGTATGCTTGAGAGAGAGAGAGAGAGAGAGAGAGAGAGAGAGAGAGAGAGAGAGAGAGAGAGAGAGAGAGAGAGAGAGAGAGAGAGAGAGAGAGAGAGAGAGAGAGAGAGAGAGAGAGAGAGAGAGAGAGAGAGAGAGAGAGAGAGAGAGAGAGAGAGAAATGAGAAATGAAATGAAATGTTGTATTTACGTTTAAAAGACCATCAGGTCTATACAACGTTCACCCCAGATTACATACAATCCAATATTACATATGAGCTCTCAGTCAGAGTCTCATTAATTACTCTGCAATCTCATCCTTCTCATAATCTTCTAATAAAGATTTAAAGTTATCAATATGCATCTCTCTTATTTGGTACATATCTACTAGGTAGTTACAAACATTTTTTTTCGGGAGTTGAAAGAACTGGATCAAATTATAGACATGCACATCGTGGTCGAATTTAAATAACTTGTAGATATCTTTGGACATTTAATAATGACATGTTCTTCGTCCTCGATTTCATCTTGGCCGCATACTCTACATGTCCTCCTATGTCTTGGGATATTCCCCCATCTCCCAATCTCCACCCCTAAATGATGTGAGCTTAGACGAAATCTGCAGACCATGTGTCTCATCTTGGTTGATTGTTTTTCTGTCAGGTACCGCGCCTCGTGCAAAGCAGGGTTCAGTGATTCTTTATAGTATAGCATTTTCGTACCAGCACCGTCCCACATTTTTAGCTTAATATGATCCTTGACCCAGTCTCTTATCTCGCTTTTATTTCGGGGCACTTCCTCCAAATTCATCCCCCACTTTCCAAGCCATTTTTGAATATCAGCATGCCACCCCTTTAACTTACTTTCCTCCAATGCCATACGAGGGAGTCCATCATCATCCATGCCACATACTTTATTAAGATATATTAACGTCACGGTACAATGCTTCTCCTTCTAATGGGAGCATCCCCTGTTTGATCAATATCATCTCATATGGTGTTTGTACCTTAACTCCTAATTAAAGCGGTAGGAATTTTTTTTTTTTTTGATCTTCTCCACTGTTTCCACATGTCCAAGGATAACCACTCGCCCCCCCATACCTCTACTCCATACTGAGAATGATTGCTTGGACTAGAACTTTATAGAGCATTTTCTTTAAACTGAAATCTACAATTCGAGCTTTCTTGCATTTTTTTTGGAGTACAAACAGCGCACGTAGCCCCCCGTCAGTTCTCTGTGCTACTGCCTTGTTCCACCTATAGGTCTGGTCAACTATCAGCCCCAGGTATTTATATGTGTTTGTTATAGCCGCCATCTCATTCTTATACATAAAGCAGTACTTATCTGTTTTTGTGGTGCCAAAAATAACCATTTTTGTCTTATCAAGATTAACCGTCATCCCCTTAGAGGAACAAAAATCCGCTAGAATATTAAGATGTCTCTGCATACCTTCTTTGCTTCTGGAGATGAGTACAATGTCATCTGCATATAGCAACAAAACGAACTCGTGAATCCCCGCAATTTGAGATCCATCTCCGCCTCCTAAAAAATCCAGTCCTCAAGTTCATCTATAAAAATACCAAAGCGAGTTGGAGACAACGGGCAGCCCCGCTGTTTGACTCAATATTACTTGTCAATTATGTCCTTGCATTCTTGAAGAGAGGTACTGACAACTGGGCAAGAACCTTCTCATATAAGCAAGCCACTGCATTTTGCAATCGTTGAGGTACTCCAAGTTTTTCCAGTCTTATCCATAGGTTTGATCTGGGAACCATATCAAATGCTTTTCTAAAATCAACAAACGCAAAGAAACAGAGGTTTCTTTGTGCCTTTAACAGAGTCTATAAGTGCACGGAAGGTGAGTAAATGGTCTATGGTTGATTTCTTTGGCCGAAACCCAGCCTGCCCATTTGCTCTGGCCTGATTATTTTCTGCCCATGTACTAATTTTCTTCTCAAGAATCGTGGGCATATAGTTTTATAAAACAAGCTGCTCACCATGATCATCCTATAATTATTTGGATCTGTGGCCTTTCCAGCTTTATATATGGGAACTATTCGGTTTAACTGCCATGATTGCGGAAAACCATCAACAATTGCTGCATTGAACATCTTGGTGATTACTTTTACTACAGAATCTCCAGCCCATTTTACCATCTCTGCTAATAGCCCATGAGAATCTACTGCCTTTCCATTTGCTAGTCTGTCTATTCCCTCTTTGACATCTATTTCCAAGAATTCAAATTTGTCTGTACCAACTTTCATCTTTTCACTGCACCCTGGAACATGATATAAGGTCTGCACTTGTTCCACTAAAGACTTTGCATCTAGCTTTGTCTGTAATTGTTTCCCTTTCAAATGGCTCCAGAATCTTTTGGGCTCCACGACCAATTCCTTAATCAACTCGTCCTGCCTTTTGCTCATGTAGGCCCTTTTCTTATTTCTTATCAGTCTAACATATGCCTTTTTTATTTGATTTTTCTCTTCAATATGTGCCTGTTTAAGTCTCTTCCTCATTTCTTTACACTCACTGTCAAACCAAGCATTACAGGGCAGCCCCTTAACTCTCCTATTTGCCACAAAACACTGCTTTGCAGATTCTAATAAAAGAGAAGTTAGCAGATCACTTACTTGACAAGCTTGATGGGGCCAATCAGTTTGTTGAATCCTTGCTTCACAAAGTGTATGATATTTATCTGCTTTCCGCTTATCCATATATATGCGTCCAGGCTTAAAGTTATTCTCCGTAATGGTTTTAGAAAAGTTGGCCACCCGGATTTGGAGCATCAAAGGAACATGATCAGATTCTACTCTCATAGAGAGAGAGAGAGAGAGAGAGAGAGAAGTGTATTACGTCTTTTGGGAGGCCTCCCAGGCCTATAAGACGACATTATTATACATCATAGTCATAAAAAATTAGATGAGTTTCCAATTCCTCATCCAATTCCTCACTCTCACTCAATGCATCCTCTTCTTCTATTAGGGTATTTACATTTTTAGTACAACTCTCTCTATGCTGTAGAGTCTCAATTAAAAAGGATCCAATTCTATTTCCTTCCAATCCAAAAAAGGTATGTAAATCAGGCACGCTGATGCCATATCTATCTCGTATTATACTATAGGCTGGACACTTAAGTATGACATGGTCTTCGTCTTCTATCTCATCTTTGCCGCATACTTTGCAGCATCTCATGGTTCTCGGAGTAGCACCCCATCTCCCAACCTCCACACCTAGATGGTGCGAACTGAGCCGGATTCTGCTGATATTGTGCCTCTTCTTTATCGATAAGTTCTCCTTTAGATGTATTGCCTCATCCAATGTAGGATTCATATGCGTCTTGTACAATATCATCTTAGTCTTTGGGCTCATCCACATTTTTCTTCTAACCTTTTCATAGACCCATGTTCTCAGGTTGTCAACGGAAATTGCCTCTTCCCCACATGATATCCCATCTTTCAAGCCATGTCTTGACATCAGCAAACCATCCTTTATGTTCAGTGTTCAGGCAAGCATAATAAGGAATGCGTGTGGCATCCATCTTTTTTATTTTAGCAAGGTACCTAATGCATTTGAGTAAAGCTTCCCCTTCAAGTGGCATAGTGCCGCATTCGGCTAGCATCATCGGATATGGGGTTTGCGCCTTTACACCCAATTCCAGCCTGAGAAACTTCTTGTGTACCTGTTCAATATCATCCCAAGAGCCTTGTGGCAGCCCTGGTCCCCAAATTTCAGCCCCATATAATACTATGCTTTGGACTAGAGATTCATACAGTTTTTTCTTTAGTGGCCATGCCCATATGTGGGTCTTCCTGCACATGCTTTGCATAGAATACAGTGCCTTCTGCCCGCTTTCAATTCTTCGTTGTATGCATTGATGCCATTTATGATTCCTGCTAATAGTAAGTCCCAGATATTTATATGTCTCGCATATCTCAACGTTTTCACCCAAATAGAGAAACCCCTGTTCCTGCTTGAGCGCACCTACTGTCATGGTTTTGGTCTTCTCTAGATTTACTTGCATCCCTGTTTTGTTACAGAAAGCAGCCAATTGATCAAGTAATTGCTGCATGTGTACCTGGGATTGTGCAAATAGCACCACATCATCAGCATATAAGAGCCTCCATCACAGTTATTATGTAACCATTCTTCCAGGCTGTCAATATAGAGACCAAATATAGTAGGAGACAAGGGGCATCCTTGTTTAACTCCAATGTTACTTTCAAGCAGATCACGGTATCTCACTTTTGAATGGCATCGATAACTGTACTAAAACTTTCTCATAGAGTATTTGAACTGCATTCTGCAAGTGTTTAGGGACACATAATTGCTCCATTCTTTCCCATAATCTATTCCTGGGAACTTTGTCAAATGCCTTGCAAAAGTCTACAAATGTGACATATAGAGGTTTCCTGGTCCCCTTGACCGAATCAAAAATGCATTTTAATGCAAGCAAATGGTCCAATGTGGACATTTTAGCCCTAAAACCTGTTTGGGTTTTGGCTCTTTTTCCGTTATGCTCAGCACAAAGACTAATTTTTTTCTCTACAATATTTGCAAATAATTTAGAGAACAAATTACTTACCATGAGAGTTCTGTAATTGTTTCCGTCTAGCATGGAACCACTCTTATGCACTGGAACAATTCGGTTGAGCTGCCACTCCTGTGGAAATCCTTGTTGCATTGCTAAGGTAAACATGTGTGCTATTATTGTATGGATGCCGCCCCCTGCCCATTTAAGATGCTCGGCACATATCCTGTTTTGATCCTTTGCATTGCCATTTGCAAGACTATCAATGCCGACAGCCACTTCTTCTTTTGTAAAAATTATATCAGACCTCACTTTTAGTGGGGCCTCGATGCTATCATCATGATATAAGTGTTTAACTTGGTTCCATAGCTCACTTGCAGCAAGCGGGATTTCTGTGTGCTTAGTGCATTTGAGCTTTTTCCAAAACGATTTTGGATCATTTTGGTATTGGTTGATCAAGGTCTCCTGCTGCTTTAGTACAAATTGTCTCTTTTTTTGCCTTATGATCCTCTGATATGCCTTCCTTAGGGCTGTTTTGCTATCATCATGGCAGTCCCTCCATTTCCTTTTGGCTATTCGGCATGCTTGATCATACCAAGACTTGCATTGTAGCCCTTTCTGTGCCCGCCTTGGCTTACATTGCTCCGTGGCTTCTGTTATGATACCCAGCAACTTCTTGTTCATGTCATCCACAGTGCCATCCCAAGTGCTTTGGCCAATTTTGTCTTCTATATACATCCTATATGTGGCAGCCATACTTGGCCTAAGCATGCTCAATTTTGGATGATCTACATGCTCCATTGCAAGAGGTTTTAACCGGTCGGCATTCATATAAAGAGAATCTGATTGGTACATGATCGGATTCAAGGTATTCTGTTCTTATATCAAAATATGAAACCAGCTCCAAATCATCTCGTGAGATGATCAAGTAGTCTACCACACTTCTTGCTTTGCAGGTACATGACCGGGAGTGCGAGAATTTCCTAATTCCATTGCATATCAAAAGCTCAGCATTAGTGCATAGATTTAGACTGGCGACCAGACCTAATTATGAGCTGATCCTCAGAGCATCTATTCCAGCCTTGCTTGGTCATCTCCTCTTCCTCTATGGTCTCAAACCAGAGAGGATCATCTTCCCAAGTATGGATACTAGCTTG
This sequence comes from Isoetes taiwanensis, assembly GCA_021234155.1. Taxonomy (NCBI): domain Eukaryota; kingdom Viridiplantae; phylum Streptophyta; class Lycopodiopsida; order Isoetales; family Isoetaceae; genus Isoetes; species Isoetes taiwanensis. The sequence goes on from JAJEKV010000181.1 coordinate 466,122, forward strand.
CTTGTCTCCGGTTCTTCCATTGAAGTCTCTTGTCAAGATTACAGTCCCTTGCATTTGAAACCTCAAAATATCTTATTCCAATTCAAAAAAGATATCATCCCCTGTGGCTCCATCCGAATAAGCCTTTTATGACGTGGTGCAAAATAGCATGCAGCTAAAAATATCATACCAGATGGGCGAGTTATCTGTATCCATACATATTGATTGTTTATGTCCTTTTTACATGCAGACACTAAGTCTGAGTATTGATCTCTAATGTAACAAGCCACTCCACCCCTGCGTGCCTTTTATTCTTCACGGATGTCACCAATGTGAATCCATCAATGTCTGGCAAAGCATAGAGGTCATGTTCTTTTGTTTCTAAAAAGCATATTATGTCAATGTTTTCCAATTCGTCCTGCATACTCAGGATTTTTGTCTCCGTCAATTTATTTATATTCCAAACCATTATCCTGAGTACCTCCCATCTGTTCTATTCCTCAATGATCACCTTGCCTTTGACCCATTTTGCTTTTTGATTGTTTTGTCTGGCTTCCTTATTCTTAGCAAGTTCTACTTTCTTTTCTGCTAGCTGCTCTACAATCCTGAAGCTCGGCTCTTCCTATCCTGTATCTCCATAAACTGCTCAAGGGTATTGCGCAAATCAGAAATTTCAGTTATCTCATCATCCCCAGGGCCGGGTTCCCGCTTCAATTCTTCAATGTCACTCTTTACTACTTCGAGTTCCTTCCTTATTTGCTGATAATCAGATCTGATTGTTTCATTCTCCTCTCTTAATTTTCGTATTTCTTCTAGCAGGGTCTCTTCCCGTGATACATCTTCTTGCCGAAAGAGAGATAGTTCCTTCTATATGGTGGTGAGGGAGATCTCCATCCCTGAATCGGGACTAGAGGGCCCTCCATCGATTGGTTTGTCCTTTCTGGTTTGTCTTTTGGTGGTCGCCATATCTCCATATCATTAGAAAGGTCTCTAATGCATTAGAAGGTCTCGGAGAGAGAGAGAGAGAGAGAGAGAGAGAGAGAGAGAGAGAGAGAGAGAGAGAGAGAGAGAGAGAGAGAGAGAGAGAGAGAGAGAGAGAGAGAGAGAGAGAGAGAGAGAGAGAGAGAGAGAGAGAGAGAGAGAGAGAGAGAGAGAGAGAGAGAGCTTATATATGTGAAGCATCATGGAAGGTGGTGCCTTTGGGAGGTCCGAATACCATCTATTATCTGTGAAAATTGCCCTGAGTAGCTTTTTCCATGAAGAAGCCATTTTCCTTGTGCCTACTCCTTAACTTAGCAGATTCTTGCTTTCTTTTTTTTTTTTTGTTGAAAGTTTTCTGTTACAATATATGATATGGAACCGGCCACATGCCTCTTGTGTACTCCGATGTCCCTACTCTTAATCACTTCTTCAATGGAGTGCAAATGGAGTTAAAACTATCTAGCAAGCAACAACAGTACGTCTCCTACATTCCAATATTTTTGACATTTTGCCATTTTCTTTTCCTAATCCTCTGTCCTTTATTTTTAAATAGAGAACCAAGGTCTGGCTATGGCGTCCATCTTTGATCAAGAAACAATATTAAGGTCAAGTATGCATTGCTTGAATAAAGAACTCAATAAACTGTTAGAATAAAGAACTTAATTCTGATCAATACTTGCACAGAAGATATATTGAGAGTTTGAGCCACAAAAAAGATAGGACTGGTTGTTGCATGCAAGCGGGGCTTTCTGGAAACTTTAGATGGCTCGGGCAACACTTCTGTTGCTCGATATGCCATAGCCAGCCATTATGCTCTGCCTAAATGAGGCCATTATATGATTCCTTGGAGCATCTTCTTCCTCTCACGGATGATATAACCTGATTGAAAATTGAAGTTGCATGCATTTGGTGTGCTACTGCTGCTGAGCAAGATGCTCCATAAACTAAATGCTCAGCTTTGCATGCTTGCTTTTTGTTTTTATTTTTTCAAATTTATAGTTAGCATTTGATTTACCATGCTTCTGATCCTGTTACCTTTACATTGGATTTGGAACGAATTGTAAACAGGTCTTGGAGACTTGCATAGTTAGTTTATTCCATTATCTCATTGATTTTGCCACTTTAACCCTAGATTTTGATGTTTTAGTTGGCTACTTGCATTGGGATACTTGAGCGAATGTCATCAACTATATGGGTTGTTAGAATGTGCAGATAGCATAGCTGAAGCAAGGGACCTTACTATTGCAAAACAAAAATCACTTAAGAATAGCTTCAAGCAAATAGGTCGCCCTCAACTAGTCATGTTCCTCTTCGTCCCTCATTTCTGCAATTGACAGAGATAAACACAACTTTGTTCTATGCTCCTGTTCTGTTTCAAAGTCTAGGATTTGGTGACAATGCCCGACAATATTCTCTGCAGTCATCACATGAGCTACTATTACACTGGCTGCTCTAATTTTAATTGCCACAATTGATAGAATATAGAAGAAGAATTCAAGTTTTTCAAGATGGTATTCAGAATATTCAAAAGATCATTTGTCAGATATGAAATTTTAGAGTTTGTGGTTGGTTAAAATTGTTTAAAGCAACCGACAATAATATTTTCCTACTTGGATTGCATTAACAAGTAAACATTAGCATCATTGTGGCACTAAAATTTGGTGGACCTCTAGGATAGTTAGTTCTTAGTGAAATATTTTCACTAGAGATACGATCCCAGGTCACTATTTCAGTAAACTTGCTCTACGCAATAAAACATGGCATCTTCATATTTTTTGCTAGTCTATTGGTCATCATGTCTCTTATCTACTTTTTCTTGTCTGAGACAAAGAATGTGCCTATTGAGAAGATGATTTCTGTATGGAGGAAGCACTTGGTTGTAAGAGGTGATGATATTGGGGAGGAACTAGTCAAGCTAAATCCAGATCCTGAAAAAGTTGTATTTGAATAGCAATCCTTTGAAAGGCCAATGTGAAGCAATCCCTTTAACTTATTTGTTGATATCCCAGCTAATGATTGCTTTAAGTTACCCTTTAAATGTGAAGGAAATAATCTCCTCCCCAACATTGTTTGATAGCGCACCACTGTGGTGGCTCACACCACATGCACAACACATGTATCACTTTGGCGGATCACACGACACCAATACACCATTGTGGTAGCTCACACCACATGCACCACTATGGTAAACCACAGCACATGCAATGCATACACCACATGCACCACTATAGTGGGAGGACAATATATATGGTAAAAAGAATCTGGTTTTTGCATATGATTTCAAGTTGTAAATTGGTGACACACTGATCAATGTCTCCTACTTTAACTTGCCAGTTTTCTGATGCGGATTTTGTTGCTGAATCTATTCACACAGCCCCACCCCCTTTGTAGCGGATTTTGTTGCCGGATTTATACACGTTTGAATGTAAATCCTCATACATATGGTTGTCACGTCAAAGTCCAAAACGGGGACTTTGACACGTGAAGCTAGTTATTTTTCTAATGTGAACTTCTATTTTTTTTTTTTTTCAACATTGATTTTCTATTCCTTTATTGTTAGTGGTCCTAGTAGCCATCTAGATTCCTTGGGCATATCCAGATTCCTTGGGCATATTGACATTGTTGTGAAGAAAATAAGAGTAAGAGATGAATCGGATCAACATTCATTGCAAAGTAGTGATTTAAAGAGCACGTGATAAATATGCAAAAGCTATAGTCTATTGAATTTTTGCATCATGGGTTCAAATGATATTATCTTTTAATGAAATTTGCATATGCTTTAGAAAATATCAAGAATTTAGGAATTCTTATACATTTCATGAATGTATCCTATCAAGAATAATGCAACAAGATAAGCTAGAGACATTGTTAAATGATAAAATGCACAGCTTACACATTCATAATCAAGGAGGTTACGAAAAAATGATAAAATTCCTATGCTTTTACTTTTATTGTGGCATGGTGGAAGAATGGCATAAATTTGTGGGGTCAGATGTTAATAGTTCATGAATATATCCTATCAAGCTAACTATATACCTCTAGTTCCTATTGAGAAGATTGAAAGGGTAGTCAAGACTAGCTATAACTAACTCTGTTTAATTTAGCAAGATTTTAACATTATTTGCTTTCAAATGGTTGTCGCTTGTGGTCGCTTGTGGTTGTCGCTTTGATAATCAATATTTTTGTAAATTGATAATTTAATTAAGCTTGTTTAGAATTGTTGGTTGTCTCTTTTCCATGAGTTGGATGGAAATCTGTGAATCTAATAAATGAGAAGGCTTTTGTTGTATCAGTTCTGATTTGCTAAGAACAACATTAAGCTTGTTTAAACTGTTGGTTGTATAAACCTCGTGAGTTTTATGGGCATGTGTAAATTTAATAAAGGAGCTGATTGGTCTTTAATATCAAAGTTGGGTTGTTTCAGTTTTTGTCCATTTTGTGTACATGATACTATCTTCTTATTGTGTGTATAAGCCCCATCAGTTTTATAGACATGTGTAAAATTAATAAACTAGCTCACCGGTTCCTAATATTGTATTTTTTACAAAGTTGGGTTATAAAACGTCTTCAGTTTTTGTCATTGTTTGTACATGATAATATTCAGAAACAAATATATATCTGTGTAGTTGCAACATGTTTCATGTTTTAGGTATGTGTTGAAGGGAATTATAAAAAATCTGAGACTGCATGCCTAAATATTTTATTGAGGCACATACAAAAGAGAGATACAACTTTGAGTTGCGCTAAGGCTGGTGTAATTGTGCAATATATTTGGGTTTGCTGTCGTGTTTATTCGAATGAGATTAATCTGAATCATGTTTTTTCGGTTTCCCACCTATCTATATCTTAGATATAATAAAAAATTGTAACATTTTGTTTTGGTGTGTGATGGGAGATGTTGTTTTTTGGGCTTGAAAAAGAAATAAAAATTCAAAGAACATTGACAAATTCATGAATAACATATAGAACCATCAAATATAGCACAAATCCTATAACACACCAAAACAAAAAGTTTAATTTTTTTTTTCCCCTCGATACAAAATGCGGCCACGATAGCATTATCTCTTCAATATTTTCATAAAACCTTACTGCATTATAATGATACAGTACAAAAAGATATGACCAGAATGATCAGCTGAACGGTTATGATTTGCTCTTGTGCAAATCATGTTTTAATCAGGTGTGAAACCCTACCAAATCTGCCAGAAAATTTGTTGTTTTGTTCCAGAAAACTTAACCAAATATAAGCATATCATACATCATTAAAAATATCTCAGAGTGAGCTTTCCAACTCAATAAAAAACACACAAAATGGAGTCGGAATTCAAAAGTTATGATAAAAAGCATATTACCATCAAAAAGTAGTTATCTATCTTGATAGGGTCAAATCATATGCCAATAGAAAGCTCTCTACATAAGCTTTCCAATGCCCAAGATCATCTGAGTCTGGCTGATGTAGCTCAAGTTATGAGCGTGGAAACAATTTTGACATTCTCTCTCTAGCGCTCTCTCTTCTTTATCTATTTTTAGCGATTTAGATATTACATATAATGATTTGGTAAAAAAAGAACCTCTCATAAAAATCTTATTTTTGATTAAAACCGTTTTTTCCCAACCAAAAATTTGTGAAAAGCATTTGAAAATTGTTCTTAATCACTATACTTATCCTAATCACCTTTTTAAAACCATTAAAAAACAAAAACCACCATTGATTCCCCAACCATTGAAATGCACAAAAAATGTGGGCCGTACACGTGGCAACATATGCCCAGCCCAGTGCAGCATGCCCTGTTCCAAATCCGGCAAAGGAAGAGAAGAGAAAATGAGCTGCAAACGTAGCTCCGCAAGAATGGACAAGATCGCAAAAGAATATGATGCACAGAAACAGAGAGAAACAGAGAGAAACAAGCAAAGAAGGTTGTGCAGTTTTGAAAAATATGAGATAAGAAGTACAGAAACACAAGAAAACAAGGAACAGGCTTCACTGCAAAACTGACATCCCAAATTGTACAGATTAGTGCCATATCCAGAAACTGCATGACCCATCCTAATCGGATACTCTGGATTTCTAATATTACAGGGCTCCAACAATCAATCCAGTGATTCTGAGTCATGATTTGGGAAACCGATTCTTCAACCCTGGTTGCCCAAACCACCAGCTAAACCCATATTAACTCCGGATTCTACACCCTCTTTCATGAAATCACAACCGAATCTGTTCACCCAATCTCATCGCACCCAATCTGATCTGACCATGCCTATTCTGTTGGAGCTTCTATGCACTGCAAACTAATGACAACGACTGGCTCTCCTTGAGCCGATCCACACCTGCGCCCAACCACGCTGCACCAAGCCGTAGGCCTCCAACAAATTCGGCCAAATTCTGGCAGCATCATGTTCGCAAATCCACCATGCGTGTTTTCACAAAACTTCCAATTCTGCCCGCTGCAAACTGATCGTTTGATATGAAGCCCAAGGCAAAAAAAAAGCCCTATCGAACGGCCAAATAATTTTAACCCAAAAAATGCAACAAACTGGCCATAAAAACTCATTGGGAAACCTACTCAATGATTGCTTGAAATTATTATAAAATTCTTTTAAAATTATAATGCGTAATATTTCTTTGCCACTTTGTAAAATTCCCTTAAAAATTATATGATGTGTAATATCTTCTCCGCCACTTATGGTGGCGCCACTTATTGCCATCCATAAAATGTCATGTATTAGCTTCAAAATGGCATGTTATTAGCTTAATGGATGAAGGCAATGTCAACATATAAGGTCAAACAAGTTTACTAACTAATAAGTATGAGTTAGGCCTATAATTCTAACGTTCGTGCAAAGACAATTGGCCCCTCAGTTGTATGAGTTCACCTGCACAGCTTCATAAACAAAACTCCTGGGTTAAAAAAACAACACCTCGTGTTCACACAAAAAAGACCCGGCACGAACACTTTCGCGCCACTGAAGGGCAACCCCTCATGCGCCACTGAAGGGCAACCCCTCATGCACAGCACCTTGTTTATTTTGCAACCACCATCACCTAAATGTTTGTATTAGGACAGTAGAAAATAGAGAAGATCTGTAACACAAACAAAAGATACGTTTTTAAATGAGCAGACTACATAAAGGACTCGCTGCATGAGGAAGAAAAAGCAATAGTGGCAGTCTGAAGATCTAAAGACAATTTATGCAGGTGAAAATAAACTGCAAGCTACACCACAAAAGGGTCCAGCTTAGCTTTCTTTGCTCATGGGATGAAAATCTATTATCAACATAACTTGTACCGATTCGTAGATAATCGTCAGCGCACAGGCTATGAGTGATTTCTCCAAACACCTACAATTCGGGTTGCAGTAGCTCCAACTGCAATAATTTCTAAACTAGGGTGTCTTCAGCTTGTTGAGAAGCGAAACCCAGTACCTGCACTTAGAAAAGGAAAAGAAAGAATTGGCAAAATGTTTAAATAAAGAGAATATGGATCTGTCTACTTTCGAAATGCATACATTTGGAGTGTAACTTTATAAGGAATAAACAGAAAGTTAACCTTAACAATGGTATCAGAGAAAAATCAGAATGCTAAAGAGACGATGCTTGTGAGGATTTGAATGAAAAGCAAGCTACATCCTAGAATGCTTAGTCATTCGAACTTGCAATAAAACAAGTACAAAAAGTAGTAGACTTAACTAAAGCATGGTCTATATCTGTGGCTTCAAAGTCCCACCTTTAGACAGCCAATGAATCAATCTTCTAATCTCCGATATGTACTGAATCTGGATCACCCCGTTGATGTTCCCCGGTGGTTCCTTTAAATGAAGAATAAAATAAGATATAAAGGTAGAACTATCCTAATTTCACTTCTCAAAATGCTGAACTTAATAATATTCCTTTATTTCACATATTTATGCAACTAAAAGAATCCTCTTTCGCCTTATATAAGATGGGTATAGATGCCTTATGTCTTCCATGGGCAGCTGCTATGCTAGATAAAGATGGTTAACGCATTTACTGCTTTACCATTATCTTTTAAGCACTGGACTTATATACTAATCAAGAATTCACAGAAGCAGAGACTTCAAATACATGCAATGACAATTGTTCCATGCCCATATTTAGTTGCCTCTTTGCCACTTCTGAGAAGTATTTGACAACTACCATAGTACATAATACTTACCTTAATGTTGCAATCAGAATAACCTTTGGTCCTCCTTCAGTTTTCAAATGATCAATTGCCTAAGATCACTTTCAATTATTTGCTCGTGTACTCCCCAGCCTTTGCATGACATCTAATAGTACGGATGTAAATTGACAATAACAATCAAAATAAAATGTCTTGAAACAAACGAAGTTCACATATCTCCACACTCCCATATATCCTGCAGCAGGCACTAAGCAATGACATATGTCCAGAAAAATTGGTCCTCATTGTAAATGGTATTAAATTCTGTGCCTCTTCAAAGTGTCCTGCACGACCAAGAAGACCTATCATACAATTGACGTGCAGAATATCTGGCATGATAGCATGGACCTCCCTCATGTAGCCTAGATACCAGTACCCTTCATCAAGCAAGCCAACATGGCTGCATGCAGAGAGAACACCAACAAATGTCACTCCATTTGGTTTCACATCGGTTCTTTCCATGCCTTGGAGATACTGAAATGCCAATGCAGCATGGCCATGCTGAGCATATCCTGCTATCATAGCATTCCATGATATCAAATTACGATTCAACATTTTTTGAAACATTTTACTGGCATCTTTCATACTTCCACAATTCGAGTACATGTCAAGAAGTGTATTTTCAATGGTAATATCAAGGCCAAGTCCCCTCTTAAGTGTCTGATGATGAAAGAAATGTCCTTGCTCTATAGCTCCTACTCTACCACATGCTTTCAATATGCCCAGAAATGTGACTTTGTCTGGCTCAATTCCATCTTCCTGCATTTTCTTGTAACATTCAAGGGCAAGAATACCATTGTCATTCTGTGCATATCCTACTATGATAGTATTCCATGATACTATATCAGGTTGCAGCATATTTCTGAAGACTTCAGTGGCCTTTTCTAAATTCCAACATTTAGCATACATGTCAATGAGAGCATTGTCCAAAACACTAGAACAGATATCTCGTGTGATTATTTGTTTGTGAATATGTGTGCCTTCGTCTATGGCCCCTATACTGCCACATGCTTTTATAATGCTGGATAATGAAATTTCATCTGGATCTATACCTTCCTGTGCCATATGCTTAAAGCATTCAATTGCCTGAAGGCACTCTCCATGCTGGACATAGCCTACAACCATGGCATTCCAACAGACCACATCGCGATCTTGCAGTCTATTGAATAAATCTCGTGCTTCCTCCAGGCTACCACATTTGGCGTACATATCAATAAGGGCACTTCCCAATGCATTGTCATATTGAAGCCCACTCTTCATAATTCTTTCATGGACAATCCGTCCTTGTTTCATTGCAAATGCTAGTGCACAAGCCTTCAAGATAGCTAGATAGATACACTTGTTACTCTTCAGCCCTGATGCTTCTAATTCCTGGTACCTATCAACTGCAGTATCAGCTTGCTCAAGGCTTACATAAGCTGAAATAATTGAACTCCAACTGTAGACACTTGGTTGTGAAACCCTTCTGAAAGCTTGCTCTGCTTCATGCAAGCTTCTACAAGACGCAAAAAGCCGAATAAGATGATCACCCAAAACAGGAATGGAATCTAGTCCACTCAGACGCATAAGACCCTGCAATCTTCTGCACAATTCAACACTCTTTCTTCTACTACACTCTTGTAATAACCAGTATGCATTTTCTCTATGTAAGGGAATACCTCGTTGCTCAAGCATATCAAGCGCATCATCCAATAGGCCCAGCTTACACAACTGGTCCACCTGTTTAAAATTCCTGTTACGTTAACACAGTCAGTACCAAAACAAGTCTGTAAGGTGGCAAAATTAAGAACATACTTGTGTTTGATGGAGGAAAGGTCCGATCCTGCATAAAAAATTGGAGGATATTTGTGTCCCTCAAGGCTGATAGCCATGCCTGCCATTCTGTAGTTTTGATGATATGGGGGTTGGTTATCAGCCGCACAAGTTAACAAGGAGCCGATATTGGCCCAAGATATTGGGGGGACTTGATGAATCAATCTTGGGTTGCTGCATTTTGAGGATCTTGTGTGGATTTATGGGAACTTGAGGCAAGAAAGGTATGTGTTTTGCCACAAATCATTGGCCTTCTTTTGCTGCAGTGAAATCATAAACAGTGATAACTGTCTGCGTCCTTATCCTGTTACATTATGCAGTCATCTAAAAATTCTTCTCGCTTTCCATTTTTATTGTCTAGGCTCCTAGCCAAATGAACGAAATCTTAGGATTTAGGACGGCGGAAGCCATGTTTCAACTATGCAGAAATTCTGCCCGAAATATTCACCCATTTCTTACCATTTTATCGTCGACCTTCTCAGTCCTTCAAGATGCAACTCTATTCACTCTCTAGTAATACTTCAAATATCTCTGTGTAGAACATGGCCACCATAAAAAATTCTGGCCTTGTTACTTGATATTACTTATTATCATAAACAGGAAATGCCTTGTTGCTCGGTTTTACAGGCTTCAAATGTGTTTCTTTCTAAACGAATAAAGGATGTCAAGGGTGTAAATGAACCTGATGTAGTGCAAAATCGTTTCACAAGAAGGGACATAAGTTTAGGAGTATCAGATATTGCTTCTCTCTTAAGAAGTTATAATAATCCAAGTTATCTATCGCAAGGCAAGCTCATTCATGAGCAAATTATTCGCATTGGGCTTCAGCAGGATCGCTTTCTAGGAAACCTTTTGGTGCAGATGTATAGTAAATGTGGTTCACTAGAGAAGGCAAGGACAGTTTTTGACGGTATGAGCGACCGAAATGTGTTTTCCTGGAACATAATGGTTGGTGCTTATGGTTCTTTAGGACAACTAGATGAGGCTTTGAACCTCTTTCTCCAAATGCCTCAAAGAAACAAAGTTTCATGGTCTTTAATGATGAAAGCATATGCCAAGAAAGGGCTTCTGGAAGAATCTCTTCAGTTTTTCCAGCAGATGCCTGATAAGGATGAGGTGGCCTGGACCACAGCTATCTCTGTCTATGTTCAAAATGGACAGCTTAATCAGGGAATGGAACTTTTTCAACAGATGGGTCAGAGAGATGAGGTCTCATGGAATATGATGATTGCAGCTTGTGCTGAACATGGACTTCTGCATAAGGCCCTGGACCTATTTATAAAAATGCCTCGCCGGAACTTGATTTCATGGAATACCATGATTGTAGCTTTCTTGCATCATGGTGAGGCAGAGGCTGCTTTCCAGGTTTTTCAGTTAATGCCACAAAGAAACGTTGTTTCTTGGACTACAATGGTTTCAGGATATGCTAAACAGGGGCGGTTCAAGGAAGCACTGTCATTGTTTTATCAAATGCCTTGCAGGAATGTGGTTTCATGGACAGCTTTGATTGAAGGTTACTGCAAGCAAGGGCAGCTAAAGGATGCATTATCTTTATTTGAAGACATGCCTGAGCGCGATATGGTATCTTGGAATGCAATCCTTTCAGCTTTTGCTCAGCAGGGACAGCTTAAAGAAGCCTTACATCATTTTTATCAAATTCCAAAAAGAAATGTGGTTTCATGGAACATTATGATTGGAGCATATACACTCCAGGAACAATTTGATGATGCCTTTCATCTTTTCCAACAGATGCAAGATGAAGGAGTGAATTTTGACAAAATAACTATCGTCAACCTTCTGAATGCATGTACACTATCCCAAGGTCAATATGTACATTCCCTTATAAAAAGGTCAGAGCTAAAATCAGATGTTGCTCTACAATCAGCCCTTATTCATATGTATTCCAGGTGGGGCTGTCTTGGAAGTGCGCGGGCAGTGTTTGAGAATTTCGCTCATTTTGATGCGATTTTTTGGACTTCAATGATCACTGCATATTCTCAACACGGACATGTTAAGGATGCATTGCAAAAGTTTAGAGAAATGCAATTAAATGGCATGGCTGCTGATGATGCCACATTCTCTAGTGTCATTTTTGCATGTAGTCTTTCTGGTTTAAAAGATGATGGATGCCACATATTTGTCTCGATGGGATGTGATAATTGCATCTTTCCAAAACTGGAGCATTACAATTGCATCGTCAATCTTTTAGGAAAGGCAGGTGAGTTAGATGAGGCATGTGCCCTTCTTAACATGATGGTTTATATTCCAGAAGCAACATCATTACTAGGCTCATGTGCAGTGTAGAATGGTTATGTTTGGCATGCAGCTCTAGTCATTTGCAGCAGATAGCTTGTAGTGCAGTTGATTGCGGAAAAATCTCATATCACTGCTGCTAGAAATTCTGTTCTTTCTGATCCAATGTGTCTAGATGGATATGTTATCATGTCGTTCTCTTATGCAGACTCAGTTGGGGCATCATATCATTCAAACAGTCTCAGCTCATTCATGTTAATTTGGCAGATGGCTTACATAGATCTTAGTGCAGTTTGATTGTGGAAAAATCGCATACTATGCTGCTAGAAATTCTGTTTTTTCTGATCCAACGTGTCTAATGGACATTCTGTCATGTGGTTCTGTTATGCAGTCTCAGTTGGGGCATCATATCATTCAAAGAGTCTCAGCTCATTCACGTTAATTTGAATTTGGTTCTGCCCTTTAATATGTCCAGATTAGGAAATTTTGAATGCCAATGGACAATGGTAGTATATGCAGGATGTGGGGAATGTAAATTTAGTGCAGGTAGCCCAACAACAGGGGGTTTAGTATCTGATGCGGAAAACGGCCGATGTTAGGCAGTGTTGGTCGGAAAAACGGCCGTTGTTAGCATCAAAACACGCTGTTGTAACAGATCGAAAACCAGAGACGTAATTTGTTGGACCAGAAATTTTGCCCGCTTGAGTTTTGAGACGCCATTTTTTGGCGCCATTGGTGTGCGCTTTGTGTCCCCCATTGTTTTTAGGTGCCCAAGCCATGGAAGAGGCTGGAGGGCCGCATACAAGGAAGAAAAGGCCAGGCCCATCTCCTGAAGAACATCCTGATTTTACTGAAGAACATCCTGATTTTACTGAAGAATATCCTGATTTTAGTAGCCCGTCCACTTCGCCCACTTCTTCCATTGAGGATTGTAGTAGTGGCTGTAGCGGTCCCCGTTCTTCTTTTCCACCAAAGCCCAAGCAGCAGCAGGACATCAGGAGATTTTTTTTAGAACCCGGAAGGAAAGAAGCCATTGATCGAGCTATCTCCAGATGGGTTTACCACGATCATATTCCATTTCGTGCAGTGCGTTCTTCTTTCTTCAAGATCATGATACAGGAAGTTGCAAGCTATGGATGCAACTATGGTTGCAACTATGAGCCTCCTACCTATCATGATCTTTGCACCAAAAATCTAGCTCGGGAGAAGGAAGAGTTGGAAGGTCTTCTTAGCGACATCCGATTACAATGGAAGAAATGGGGAGTTTCCTTGATCTTCGATGGTTGGATCGATAGGAAAGGGCGGCATATTCATGGAGCTATAGCATATTGTAGAGGTATGTCATACTTTCTTATGTCTCATAATCTTTCAAAGGAAGGAAAGACTGCAGCAAATCTTACCAGAGTGTGGAAAGAAAGCATTGAATTTGTTGGTCCTGAAAATGTGGTCCAAATAGTGGCTTCTGGTGATAATGCAAATAGAAATGCTGGAACTAACATTGAGAATGAGTATCCACATATTTTTTTCACACCTTGCATCGCTCATTGCTTAGATGATTTGCTCAAGGATATTGGTAGCATAGCTGAGAATGCAAATTTGATTAGACAAGCGAAATCCATCGTCACCTTTGTTAATGAACACACGCTCCTGAGAACTATTTTCCAGAAGCTAACTAATGAGAACCACAATGGCAAGGTGTTACTAAATTACTCTCACAGCAGGTTTGGCTACAACTTCATAATGCTTGAGAGAATGCAAGAATTGAGATGGGCACTGAACTCCTTGTTCGTTTGTGGTGATTATCAAAGCTCCCCATTTGCTAGTACTCAAGAAGGTATAACTTCTTACAACATTGTTATGGATGATAAGTTTTGGAAACAGGTGGAACACCTTTTAAAAGTTGTTGAGCCAATTGTATTGATGATGAAGCTCGTTGATGGCATGACTCCATGCATTGGGAAAGTTTACGAAGGTATGGATAGGATAGTAGAGCACATTAGCAAGATTGAAAAGGATGATATGAAATTCCAAGGAATCAAGGATCTTTGCACAAGAAGGTGGAACAAGTATCATTCACGCATTCAATCAGCAGCTTTTGTATTAGATCCAGAATTTCAATTGAAATCTCAAGAAACAAACCGAGAAGTGGGGCATGATTGGGATAAGGTTCTTGAGAAAATGGTTTCTACACATAAAGAGAGAAGACTCCTTAGGGATCAGCTCCATTACTTTCGCAATAAGAGGGGTCGGTTTGGTACACCTGATTCACAAATTGACAAGTATGCTATAGGTTCTGCCCTTTGGTGGGAGAATTATGGGTCCGACACAAAAGAATTACAAGAGCTTGCTGTAAAAATACTTAGCCAAGGGGCTAGTTCATCTCCTTTTGAGCTCTTTTTTAGTGGGTTTGGATATGCGGCGAGTCAGAAAAGAGTTAGATTGCTACCTTCAAAAACATCTGATCTTGTATTCGTAAGTGCTAACCTGAGACTCTTGCAAAGCCATAGGACCATTGAGAAAGAAGTTTACATTGGTTTTGCAAAAAGAGGAAGCATTCCACTTCCTGGATTACTTGAGAACGTGATTGATGAGGAAGACTTCATTTAGATTTTGGTTTGTTTTATTTCAATTTCAGCTTATAATAGCAAGTATATTTAAATTTGCTTCTACATTTCCATGCTTTTAGCAGCTATAATCTTCTTTTGATGATTAATATGTATGCATCTATCTACATCTTTTTGAATTTTACTGATTTTAGGTATTTTTATGCAATATTTTTGTGTCATCTATTTCGTTTTCATTTCCATTTTCTGGAATTTTAGGGACCAGTTTATGGTTTATATACCGGTCTTTATATAGTGGTAGTTTCTTGTTTGGCATTTGTGGTTTATATGCTTCTGTCTTCAATTCCACATCAACCGCCCCATTCTATCTGTTCTTCTATATCTGAAGCCCCACCTGCCACTGAAGTGCGTGAAATCCTGTGCATAAACTAAAGCACAGCTTGCGATCGTCTTATTTAACAACCACAGTCATGTTTGAACCAATATGAAATAAAAAAAACTCCGTGTATTTTTTCTCTCAATGTGGTTTTAACATGACACTCACTAAAAAATTCGTTAAGTCCATAAAAACCTCGTGTATTTTTTTTTGTTCAAACATGACAGTGGTTGTTAAATGCCACGATCGCACAGCTTGTGCTGCATAATCTAAAGCACAGCTTGTAAACCTCACCAATCATTGAGCTTGTAAACCTCGCCCTACAAAATCCGAAACAGGGGCCACAGCAGAAAGGAAGTGCCGAATTTATCCTGCAACATTAGAAACCAACATGCTCAGCCGCCCAACATGCTCGGACTTCATAGCATCAGTCGCCACGACTTCCCAGCAGACGACCATGGAGGAGAATAAAGCCTAAACAATTTTTTTCAAAACCCTAATCCCCATATGTCGGGCAACCATTACCAAAATCATACTCCACAGATAATTTGCAAATGTCTCCATGTGAATGTTTTTTTATGTCCATTGGATGAGGGCATGGGATTTTACACCTCACACCCCTGTATAGCACAACGCTCCCCATATGCCACATACACGTACAAAAATACGCTTGCAAATGGGAAATACGGTGTCATAAACCATTGCCACGCAAGAAATTGTTTTTGCAATCAGATCAGAAGCCGGCACAACTTGTTACAAGCAAATCAAAAGCCCAGTCTAAATCTCAAATCCCAATCCACAGCCGAAGATGATATAATAGGGCTCTCTGCTTGGTCAGGAAATCTCTCCGCTTCCTCATTCCCTGCTTCCTAAAACAAAACTCTCCATGGCAAAACCGGCAAGCAAAAGCGGCCTCTGCAACTGATCCATCTGCAATCGAAAAACCGAAGTAGGTGAAGAACCGAAATAGGGAAGAAACCGAAATAGGTGAAGAACCGAAATAGGTAAGAACCAAAATAGGTGAAGGTCGAGGTGCCCTCCAAAATCAGAAGAAAGAAGAAATAAGAATCCGCCGAGCATGCCATCGCAGGCCGATTTGGGCAGCGGCAGGCCGTCCGAGCGCCTCCATCGGGCTTTTCTCCCGTGAAGCCAACACCTGCTATACACCTGCTATTTCCGACCATGAAGAACAACCACAAAAAAGAAGAACGCCTCAGACCATAGAGAAAAAAATTGGAATCCCCCTTTTTCCGGCCCACCTACGCCCAAATCTTAGGAAAGAGATATTTCGGGGACGTAATTGAACTAGCTGCAACAATGAGCTTATTTTTTTTACAACTCCATTGATTTTCTAGTATCAGCATTTCATTATTGCAAAGATTTTTCCTATCAAAGCCTTTCGGGGTAGGGGTTTTATAATTCTACTACTAATGGTTGTGGTTCTATTGTATGGCTCACATGGTTTATTGCTATCTGTGGATGTTAAAACCAAATTCTATTCTATTCTTTTTGAATGATTCCCCAATCAAATCGATGGATCTTGACATGTTGCAAAATGAGGTCTTGAAACAACTCTTTGCATAATGTAAAACAAATATTTACTTTTACACTATCCTTTGTGATTTAGCAAATATATGTTATACTAAGAGTGTGTTGCGGAAGAGATTCTTGATTAGTATCATTATGTTTTAGCCTGGCGTATAGGTCTCGAGTTCAAGTCCATGCAGTGTAAAGTGACTTCTATTCTATTTTTCAAAACAACATGCAATATACTGCCATCACCCCTCCTAATAACATGAGAAGCTTTGATACACTAAAACATGCATCTTTCTACATTGAGCAATATAAAGGTGGTCATCAATCTTCACATAATAGAAGATAAATAATTAACATGTGAATTCTTAATGGAAATGTATACAAATATATTATAAATACACTAAAGAAATACTATCCTACCTGAGTGTGTCAGTGAAGCAAAGGCCTTGGTAGATAATATAAAGCATCATGATTAAATCACATAAACTAACAGTATGGCAGGCTTGGGACAAAAAGTTGGGTAGTCTCTTTCTTTCTTTCTTTCTTTCTTTTTTTTTTTTATATTATGTCTGACATGGTAATTGAAGGCTTTACAACTTATGCATACGCACATGATCTGGGACCATATGGAGGCTTTTTCCATGGATTATGAGATGTTGGATTATCAGCATTTGCATGAAATATATTTGGATGATGTTGGACCATATATAGGAAGGCAAAAGGTATTTTAACATTTCGTGTTACCTTACTTAACGTAAGGAATTTACATTTGTATTGACATGCAATACTAGACGAAAAGGCAATTGACATGACTATTGAGAGCTCTAGGACTCGTGATTTGGGACCATATATGGGGACTAATTTCCGTGGATTATGAGATGTTGAATTATGAGCATTTGCCTGTAGATTATGAGCTATTGCATAATAGCAGGTGCAGGCTACTTCAGACCTTCACTGATTCTAGAAACACAATGTTGTGAAATGATTTGCAGTGATATTTGGGATATGGCGATAGCTTGGTGGACAAGTTTTTTCTCACATTTCTGCTTGTGAACAATTTAATATCTGGCATATAATATTGGGAAAATTCTAAAATTACCCTTATATCTTAATATAATTATGAAATTACCCCTGTATTTACAAAAATGATCAAAATGCCTTTTTTTTGGCAAACGACTACTCCATTTCGCGCCAGAAGCAGACCGCTCTAAATCCGATTCTTCTTGTTGTTTCACCAAAGCATCATGACCTTCATCTGGAAGCAAGCCGGTAAATATGATCTGGAAGGAATTCGTTGGAGTTTATGCTTGGAAGCCCTCTGAATCTGGAAGGAATTCGTTGAAGATTTGCATGCTTGGAAACCTTTTCCTGTAAGTGATTTGCATGTTTGGTTTTGAAAGAAACAGGATTACAGTAGCCGAAATTGGACCCAATGGCCCAGTTAGAAAAAAATTTGCAATTTGATTCTTTGTCAGACCTTAAATCTGCAGTTCGATCACAAGCCATTGCATCCCATACTGAATTTATAGTCATAAAATCCGATAAATTGAGATACAGGGTGAAGTGCAAAGATGAGCATTGCCAATGGCATTTATTCGGCTCCGTCATTGCTGGAGGGCCAAGATGTGTAGTTCGAGCAGTAGGAGAACACACATGTAGTGGTGTTCAACAATTGAATAACAAGGAAGCCTCAGCAAGATGGTTAGCCATGAAATATCAGGATAAATTCAGGGAGCATCCACATTATAAACTTGCTGAGTTGATTGATGATTTTCGTAGAAGCGGTGTTCTGATCACATATCTGATTGCTTATAATGCAAAAGAGATAGCCATGGCTATTATTATGGAGATTATCAAAGAGGGTACAGAAAGTTACATGCATTTTGCCAGAAACTCTTAGAGAGCAATCCAGGAAGTTATGTTGCCATTGAAGAAAGTGGAGGACGTTTTTACAGGGCATTCTTTGCTTTTGGAGCTTGTCTTACTGGATTTACGAGTTGCAGGCCTTTCTTGGGATTGGATGGCACCTTTTTAACAGGTAAATATCTTGGCCATTTGATTTGTGCTACAGGTTTAGATGCCACAGAAGGACTTTATCCTGTGGCATTTGGAATAATTGATAACGAAAATGCAGAGAATTGGATTTGGTTTTTACAAAGATCTCACGATGAGTTTACATGTAGATCATGGGGGCTTACATTTGTATCAGACAGAGACAAGGGTTTGCAGGAGGCTTTGTATGCTATTTTCCCTGGCTGCCCAAATGCATATTGCATGAGACATCTTGAGGCAAACCTCAAGAAGAAATGCAATAATGTTGAGTTTCTGCATTTCTTTTGGGAAGCAACACGAGCAAACACAATCGTTGAATATGATGAACAAGTTGCTAATATGAGAAAAGTGAATGCTGTAGTAACAGATTGGTTGTTAGAAACTGTGCCACCTGAGTGCTGGGCTATAGCTTATTTCCAGGGACAACGCTTTGGTCACCTTCAAATTTATCAGAGTCTTTGAATTCTTTATTGCTTGAGGCCAGGGAGAAACCAATTATTGACATGCTTACGGATATTAGACAATCATTGATGGAGAGGTTTCATAAACGAGGTAATGAAGCTAGACGAGCATTGGTATCTGCAGGGCAAAGTGCAGCTTACACATTAGTGCCTGAGGAGGAAAAGCGCATCACAGAATCACTTACTCGGGCTAGGCAGTACAGAATTTTACCTTCAAATGGCATTGTATTTGAAGTTATCACACCGAAGCATAGGCGGATTGTGGATCTTGAACATTATACATGCAGTTGTTGTGCTTGGCAGCATAGAGGAATTCCTTGTGCTCATGCAGTAGGAGCAATCCTCTGGTTGAAAAGAAGACCACAAGAGTATGCTCATCCAGCATATTCAATAAAGGCATGGTGTGATGCATATGTAGGCGCAATATTTCCATTTGAAGATGTCGTAGAGGAAGAAGAGACAAATCTGAAACCTCCTGATACACGTAAGCCGCCAGGATGTCCAAAAAAGAGACGGATTCGTACGAAGGACCGCTTCAAAGAAATTCGTCCTTATAGATGCTCAAGGTGTGGGCAATATGGACGCCATAACCGGAAGAGTTGCAGGAATGCAATTGCAGATTGACATGCATTCTTTAATTTATATTCATTTCTTCATTAACATGTACTCTGAATTCTAGTCATCAACATGTCTGAATTCATTTATATTCATTTCTGAATTAACATGTCTTCATCAACTAGTCAACCAAAATTCTTATATGAACGTCATGTGTGAACTGTAGATCTAGAATAGATTGTGCTCATTGTGGCTTGTTTCAATGTCAAATTAAGAGATGTTAATATCCACTGTCAGTTACAGCAAATAAGTACAGGCTGGAATTCTATAGTACAGTGATGGCAGAGTATGTTGTATCATTTTAGAACAAATAAAAGTTGGAGGAGATTATACTTTGCTCTTTAGAATATTGAGGGGCCTAAGAAGGACAGGTAATCGATTGGATTGAGCAATGTTGGGTTATGTTGGACATATCCTTCCACAATCTCTTTAAGGAATAGAATAGAATAGAATAGTTTTTTTAACGTCCACGGAGACCAATAGGTCATGGGACCCATACAATGGGCTAGTACAATCATTACTACTAGGATTAAAAAACCCCTGCCTCGAAAGGTTTTCAAGGGAAAAACCTTGCAGTAATGATGATACTAGACAAGCAGAGATAATGACTACTGAGGGCTCAGTAATTGCAGACGTTTATCTAGAACCTCAAGTATGTTTATCTAGACGTTTATGTAGTATGTATGTATGTATGTTTAAGGGAGGAATGATGCTGCAGGTTTGAGCTAAAGGCATCGTAAGATTTGTTAAATGCAGGTTCTCAAGGGCATGCTAAAGCAGCTCGTGAAGGCACTGCAGATAGGCTGTAGTAGGCATACACTGTCTGTGAATTACGTGGGCATATAGGCATTCCTTGTGTGGATGGTTGATTTTGTTAATATGATATGGACAACCTTTTCCATGGATTATGCTTGGAAAGTGCTACACTCTTGATCTACTCAACAAGATGTCATTGATGCCTGGAATTGAAGAATTAAGCAAGTTTAAGATGTTGGAGCCAACCACTACTGATGCTAAATCCTTATAATGCAGTTCCAGTTTGCTGTTGCTCCTTTCCACTTTACTGTGCTGGCAGCATTAAACCCTGCGTAAACAAGCAAATTGCCCCATTTGGATGGATCCTTTTTTCCAAATTTTCACAGAATGCAGCAAAATTTTCTAGCTTATGCTTCAAAATTTTCAAATTGGTCTGGAATGTTGCCCCAAGCAAGTTGGAAATTAAGGGTTTGTTCATTGGCTTGTCATGTCTTCCCTGAAACATTTAGGAAAAACGAATTCGAATTGTCTTTCAGCCAGATTGTAGTTGGCCGAATGGATATATGAACCTAAGCAATTGGGTCATGCAAGAACCTGTGCCAAACTAGCCAGGTCATGTATGATCTAGTCATGGTTTTTGTTTCGTCTCTGGCCATAAAACGGTCGCCAAAGGAAACCTGATTTGGGAAAGAAAACGTTCGGATATGGAAAAGCAAAACCAACTAGCCTGGCACTTTCTCTGATTGTTTAAATGCTTACTGGCTTTCTCAGCAGATCCGAAGACAAAGAACGATGTGGAAAATCCTGTCTTCGTATTTAGTTCGTATTTAATATGTGACGTAAGGGCATTTTAACAATTAAAATAAATATAAGGGTATGCCACTAGGAAATGAATTGCTAAAGAAATGGAGAAATTGTTCCACTGGTACAAAATTTGGTGCTGCTAAAGATATGAAGAGCATTTGCATGGAGAAAGATCCGATTCAATCTTATCAGGTTTTGTGCACTGATGGTTATGTAACATTTTTGTTGGTGTTGTTTTCCTAATTAATGCATGAGCTTGTGTATTCACCATTTAATTAAAATGAAGTGGTATTTGATCTGCTACAATTATAGGATGCTTATTCTGCTATGCAACAACAGGAGATATAATATGAGCTTTGCATTTATGTGACGTTATCCTTCTATGAAATTAACAAAAAAATAGAGTTAATTGCATTATCAATTGTATATTGCTGACTTGGACAGAACTGTACCAGTTCTTGCATCCACTGATCTATGCCCTTGTGCTAAGGGTAATATTGTTTGCATTTTTTGAGTTCATGCAGCAAATTTTAGTTACAGATCTGAGTGGTCTTAATACCATAAGTGTGCAGATCCTAGCATGTAATGTGCCTCTGATTTAGTACACTCATAAAGTTGCCATGCATTGTACATGGACATTATATCTAGGAGTAATGGACTGTCCAGCAGAGCCAATGATTTATGCATTCATGCTAAGAGAGGTGCTGATGCTTTAAATATTTTAAATTTCTGAGATAAAATGCATGGGTAATGGTCTGATCGCTATTGTTATCTTAGATATAGAGTTAGAATCGACTGGTCTGGATATTTGTAGCAGTATTTTATCAAATTGCACTTGAGATTCAGTTATATAACAATAAATGCATGGTGACTTATAACCTTAGATGGCAGATCTGGACAAACCATTACATCCAGCACTCTAAAATTAAACCCCCCTTGAAACCCCCTTTGGTTTGGGTGCATATTCACACGGGGGGTGACGTAGGGCAGCGAGAGCCCCTATAATTATGTTTTGCATGTACAAAATCAACACCATGTAGTATATTACCTCAAATCTTATAGTATTTTGCGAATCTTGTTATACAGTATAGCAAATTCTGTACATCTATACCCCACAAATGAGGAACTTTGTGTACGGTGTAGATTAAGGAATAAGGGGTGAATATGCCTATCCAACAGCTCTCGTTGCCCGGAGTCACCCCCCGTGTGAATATGCACCCAAACCAAAGGGGGTTTCAAGGGGGATTTAATTTTAGAGTGTTGGATGTAATGATTTGTGTGTTAACCCAAAAAATTTTTGGCCCCTTTGGGGCCTTAAGAATTGATGAACGAAGTAAAAAATATTTGTAATGATATTATAGACACAATTAGAAACATTTTATTGATATCTATTGATTTAGGAATTTAAAATAGCAAAAAGAAATAGAAACCATGATATAAAGTTTAAAGGCTTCAATATTGTAGCGATGTAAGATGTGATAATGTTCATTGATGCAATAGTTTGAACGCTAATAAGCATGTTGTTAATAATGGCGGTGCCATATTCATCGAACATGGATCCAACAGTGAAGGTAGAGCAACACAGAGCATCATGCTTGTCATTGGAGCTGTGGGAATGTTAAAATGTCTTGATAGACGTATTTAAAGATCCACCTGGCAAAAAGCCATAATAGTTTATGTTCTAACTGTAACCAAGTCTGCAAAAAAGAGACGTCATCCCATGGTTACTCCCAAGTCTGTGTTTCCAATATCATTTGACAAGCCGGAAGGAGTACAATCGTACAGGATGAAAGGAGATGTTCCAAATAATGGACCAAATGCTCCAAGCCACTGAAAGGAGATGTTCCAAATAATGGACCAAATGCTCCAAGCCATGCAGCAGCACTAATATAAGTCCCATATGGCCATAGATAGTTGGGTATGTTGATTTCCCCCAGAACTTCAAATTCTCCTTCAAATCCTCCTGCATAGTATCCAATGGGTGATGCAACAATTTATTCAAGTACACTTTATTCGGTTATGAAATACACTTAGATATATCTCAAACACCTTAGTACTGTCTGTTTAATTTGTCTAAAAAAATCTTAATTAATACATACCAGCAGCTAAGATGACCTTCGGTGAGAATCTGGGTAATGACGAAGATTAGCAGACTGGTGAGACCGCACCTGTTTTACAAACATGATTTACAAACAAAAAACTAAACTTTGTTCCTTGTTTGTTGTATCTGCAAGTATAGATGTCTTAGCAACAATCAGATAACAACTATAACTTTTTATTTCAGGTTAATAAAATAGGCAGTAGAATATACATTGGGCTTCGCTCATGTTGGAAGCTGCCTTGTTTGCACTTTCAGTTCAACCTTTGATATATAATGAGAGTGCATCTCCTGAGCCGCCATGCTAGTTAGTTTTGATTGATCACGAGAAACACAATCAATTGTCTCTTCTCTTTCAACCCAACTTGGCCTTCAACAGACATCCCACTTCTCCAATGGTTCAATGCCAAGTTCCAACAACTGGATTTGACAAGCATTTCCTGTACCTACGTTCCCCATCTCAGGTTTGATGTGATTGCTTCCTGCTACAGGGTGTACATATGGACATAAAGAATATCTGGAAATATATCCAGAGGGACATAATACCCATAGCTTTTCTTGCAAAGATGCATATCCTTGCCCAAACGATCATGAAATGTGGATGCCACTGCTCCAGAAGCATGTGCCTTCCCCTAGAAGAGCTGACAGAGACCCAATGGCTATCACTGTTGAAAGTAATATCTTGAATCACTTGCAAGATAAGGGTAAGCAATGAAAAACCATATTCACATGAACTCTCCAAGACCAAATGTTTGATCCTACCGCATTTATAAGGCCGTGATAAAGTTCCTGATCATAATCTAGTGAACCGTTGCTAGTTCCTGTTGATGGTATGCCGAAATGGAGGACTTAATCAGAACCTGCAATCTGCACAAAAACATCTGCACAAACCCTGATAAGTCCACAAATTTGCTTCATGATTCTGCACCAAAACCTAGCCGCAAATCCAGGAAGGAGCCAAGCTGCATCAAATCCATCTGCCGCTCCTTGCCCTTGTCTTCTGGCTCCACGAACCATTCGTTGAAAAAACTTCGTTGCTGCTAACCATTCTGAAACCCTAGGGTTTGTATGCACGATGGTTGCATGTATGTAAGCCCTTCGAAAGAAATGCTTTGGCGCCGGAATGCCATGGAGACTTTGAATAGTATGTCACAAACTGCTGAAGCAAGCATCCGGCCCACATCATCCTTTGCACTAAAGCACTAACGCTTCCACTCCAAATCTGTTTCCACTCTGATCACAAGAACATTAATTTTTTGCAAGAATGCCTGAAATGCATGTTCAGCCCCCTAAAATAAAAAGAGGGCTTTTGTTGTGAGCCCTTGGATGTTGGACCATTGGAAAAAAAAAGCTAAATCAACGACTAAGAAATGGTGCACTCTAGATGTACGCATTAGTACATCCATTCGAATATGCCATGAAATCTTAGGAAAACCTTTGTGAAAAGTGTACAAAAACACAAAGAAAACCCCCTGTTATTATGCTACATATGGTGCCTACTGTAAGAGTGGCATCCAGTAGCATACACATTTGTAACTATCTCAATAGTTTGATAATTTTACAAAATAGAGATAGCATGACAATTAGGCACTTATCTAGAAGATCTGATATGATGCCCATTTGTTTTTATGAGTGTAATTTCTCATGTTTGTTTTGGAATTTGTTCTAATTACAAGCAATGTAAAGGGGACCCCATAACACCTGTTATCCTTAGCATGACAACCATTCTGATGCTTGTTTTTGTTGTTTTAGGTGTAGGTAACAGGGCCCTTTGCTCTCTGTTGTGTTTTCAAGTTTAAAAATTGTGGAATTGGCATACGACTTATTGACTACTATATGAAGACATCAAGCCTTTCATATTCTGTTATGCAAATCTTGTATTGGCTGTTTGGACGTTTATTATGATGTATCTACTTTTTCAAGGTACATGTAGATTGATGTTCTTTGGGTATTATTACACCAAGCTATTGCTAGGTTGTTGGATATATGATTAATATGAAAAGTATTTACCTTTTTTGGATTTTTAAAATATTGAATTGACCACGTCTTTGTCTAGATACATATTCACCTGTATGTTGAAAGAACTGCTTATTGATCTTGTTGCAAGATTAGTGGACTGAGCTTGTACCAGTCTAAAAAGGTTTTTCTTTTTCTTTTTTCTTTTTTCTTTTTTAACAGGCTTGTGTAACTCCCTATACAATATTTCTTGCAATTCTAGCATGTACATGTTCTATCATGTAGACCAAATTAAACTTGAGTCATTCAATCTACAAATTTCCTCATCAACGACTCACTTCTCTCTTTCTTCCTGCGTTAATGGCCTCCTTCAATCTTCTCTTAGTGGCAATCATCTCTAGCTTGGGTTGAATGTGGAGTTGAACATGCTTCAACTCATTATAATAGTGACGTGGAACACTCAAGAAAGAAGATTTCTATATAAAAGTCATATGAGGCCATGTGTTTGTGCCATTAGATAAGCCCCTAGGACCGCTTGTGGATCTACAATGAACTCTTTATGCAGAGGAACATGGTGCATACAAAAGTGCAGTAGCTGAAAGCATGAGGTAATCCTTGACATGTTTGAATGGAAGATGATGACTATGTTGTTCTTGAAGTGGCGAAACATGAAACTCATTGAAGTGGTTACCCGACTTCTCAACCAAGCTGTAATTAGTGGGTTGCCGAAAGAGTTGTACCGGTTTATAAGTCAGGAAACAAGACGGATGTGAGAAACTATCAAACTATTATGGTTGGTAGTATCTTCTCCAATCTTCTAGGCAGTCTGTTGGAAACAAAGATAAGTGCATGGGCTGAAGAACACGGAAAAGGAGCAACATGTTAGGGGGGTTTCAAAAAGCAGCATAATACAATGGCAAGAAATAGCCAAGCTTGTAGTTGATTACTTCAACAAGCTCACCAAAAAGCATTCACCCCAACTCAAGGCCGATGTGATGAAGAGGGTGGTTCATCACCGCGAAATGGAAATCTCAGAACCTAGAATTTTGCCAAATCCAAAGGAGTGCAAGGCAGCGGAGGTGCTGCTCAACAACTTGAAACAGACAATGGCAGCCACAAAGAGGCAAAGGAACCATGATATTTGGAGAGCCAGAACCTTGACACTGGTGATGGCTTCTTCCACAAAATCGAGATGCAATTCCACTATGGCAGGGCTGTTAGGTACATCTAATTCTTGCTTTCATGCCTGTGCTTCTTCATGCTTTTAAGTGCTTGTATCTGCTGAGTGATGCTGGCTGGGATATGTTTATTGATTAATGTGCAATATTTCTTATGATAGGTTGCATGAGGTCAACCATTGCAACTGCTGCATTAAGAAAATCGGGCTTAGATCCTTGGAAATGGTCCGTGGTCTTGCTTCCAAAGGAGGTTGAGGTGCGATTCTCTCACCACCCCACCAAGCAAGCAAAGCATAACGTTCTGGAAACAAAATAGCGAGTCTCTCCTTGCAAGAAAGATGTTGTGAACACTGTTGGAGAGTCATGCTTCCGAATTTCTTATCCCTTGCACCTTATGGAGGTCACACAGGTATAAGTTTCCATACAAATATTTTTTTGCTATTATTGCATAAATATTTCTAACCAATGGCCACCATTCAGCTGCAGCTATTTCAACAACACAAAAAAGCACATCCTGAACACCCTGTTTGCTTAAAGGCTTTCGAGAAGTTGAAGCCTATTTATGTAAAGAAAGTATCAGAAATGGAAACCTGTTGTTGCATATACCATATAAAGTTGGAGTATGCGGGGGTAGCCCCAAATGCATTAAGGTCGTGGCCCCGGATTTCATGGTGAAGAGTGCTAGTGCACCTGCGAGGTCTGTGGACCTGGTAAGACGTGTCTGGCCAATCAACATACGTATGACTCAACCAGCGAGCTCTGGAGGGCTGTGGTTTGCAACAAGAGCGAGGGTGAAGAATGGTATAAACATGACTGCTTGATGCGTAAAATGTCGGCGTGTGGCATAAAAAGTCTTCCTATATGTCCAAGAGAAAGAGAGAATCATGAGTTCTTGCTTGAATGGAAGACGTTTGAAAAGGTAATACTCTCTTTATTGCATCTTTGAAACATCTTGATATGTCTTGTCATCCGGCCGAATCTTTGCTTTTCGTGCTTTCAACTTGCGCTAATCTTCTGTTTTATGCTACAGACCTTGTTACAGATTCCAGTGGAGACAGAAGAAGCTGGTGGAGTTGCAGACTGCGTTACCAAGGAGGTGCCAGGTGGCAGCAAAAAGAAAAGAGCCAATGCCACCAAGAAGAAAAACAAAAGTAAGAAATTCAAGGTAGCTGGTGGGACACAGCCTGAAGCTGCAGCACAAGTTGAGAAGAAGGGAAACAAAAGTAAGAAATCCAAGGTAGCTGGTGGGACACAGCCTGAAGCTGCGGCACAAGTTGAGAAGAAGGGAAACAAAAGTAAGAAATCCAAGGAAGCTGGTGGGACACAGTCTGAAGCTGCAGCACAAGATGATACCTCAAATGGCAAGGGAAAAAAAAAGAAAGGACCAAAGTCAGTCCTTAGATTGTCTTACAAGAGAACGGCAGTGAAGGATTTCATTTCATATCTGTGTTCCACATTGAAGATATTCGTACACAATTCTGGGGCTAGATGGCGAGGCCATGCAATTCGGGAGTTGCCCGACAATATCCAAGATGGCACCATTGTTTCTGTAATTGATTTTGCAGAGAATTACAGCATAAAAATACAAAGGGAGGTTCAAAGCCATCATTGGCACAATGACCAGATAACAATTCTCGTCCACATCACGTATAGGATGGACATCAGTTCTGGGATCAGAAAGCTATTGAAGGAAACCTATTTTTACTTGAGTGATGACAAGATTCATGACACTCTTTTTGTGCAGCACTGTCTTAGAAAGCACAATTCATGGCTTGTATTAAATGGTGTAGATTTCTCCAGGCATATAGTTTGGTCAGATGGTTGTTCTAGCCAATTCAAATCTGCCCGGCCATTCTATTTCCTACCAAGATATCACCATGAGCTAGGGAAGGAAATAGTATGGAATTTCTTTGGGACAGCCCATGGTAAGGGAGAGCACGATGGGCAAGGGGCAGTCCTTAAAGGGGCATTCACTAGAGAGCAGCTCAA
Organism: Isoetes taiwanensis; assembly: GCA_021234155.1. Taxonomy (NCBI): domain Eukaryota; kingdom Viridiplantae; phylum Streptophyta; class Lycopodiopsida; order Isoetales; family Isoetaceae; genus Isoetes; species Isoetes taiwanensis. The sequence goes on from JAJEKV010000181.1 coordinate 494,712, forward strand.
GTATGATGGGGTGAGATTTAGGGGTGTTTGCGATGCACAATGGTTCGCAACTCGTTGGAATGAAGGTACCAACAACAAGGACATCAAAAGGTATTATGCTTTCATCTGCTGTATTCTGTTGAGTAGTGCTGCCTGTAAACTGCTGTAATGTGCTGAATAGTGCTTTCATCTGCTTTAAGTGCTGTCTGTGAACTGCTGTAATGTGATGAGTAGTGCTGTATTATGCTGTCTGTGAGCTGCAATACTTGTTGTCTCCTTGCAGGTACTTCTGGGTAATTGGAAAGGATGATGTTGATAGGACAGACCGGCTGCACTGTGCCAGGGTGGAAGGGACCAAGCAAATACACAGCATCCGGACATACTTGGCCAAATCAAGCACAAGGGTGGCTCATAGAGGTTTAAGTTGTTTCTGTGGTAACTATTTGAAAGGAAACTGGTCATCTTGTGTGAATAAGCACAGGTTGAAGAATTGGAAATATGTTACACTAAAGCCAGATAAGTCTACTGGTGAAGGTACTGAAGACGAAATCGATGAGGCATTTTTTGAAGGTGATGGAGAATGGCTTAGTGGAAACATAGAGGAAGGTGATAACTTTGCTGTTGTAGCCGAGGAGGGAAATCAGGAGAATGCAGATTTCTATGTGGTCAAATGTGTTAAGCCGAGGCATATCCTTGACAGAATTGTCAAGGATAGCTGGGGTCAGACCCTCAATGTGGATGAACATGTGTTAGCTGGTTTGTACTATGCTGTCCAGCCCGATGGTAGTTGGGAGCTACTTGAAAACAAAGGCCTGACCTTCCAGTACAGTCATCACGTATCAGCTATCAAGTTTGAGATGAATCAGATTCCTGGCACCAACAGATTTTCCCTTGAACAGGCTACTCACCAGATGATCCTTGACAGTCTGCCATATGAAGGTTGAATATGCTTTGACCTAGTTGTTTTATCATTTTAACAGGTCTGTAGTTACTTGTTTACTTGTCTCAAATTTTGATGATTGTATTGGAGACAATGTTTGTGAGACAATGTTTGTAGTATTGGACTGCTGTATTGGATTATTTTAGTATTGGAGACAATGCTTGTAGTATTGGAGAGTAAGCTTGATATATATTACAGAAAATTGTAAACTCAAGATTAGAGACATCACTCAAGATACTCAATACTCAAGATAACACAAAGCAATCATACATATATTACAAAAGGGTAGTGTACAATGGTTATTTCATGAGTCATTGAAGTCTTCAGATTGATGCTCGTCGCCAGGAAGGGTGCCCAGCAACTGCCTTTGTACTTCTACTGGAGCATTGAGGATATAGTAGGCCGAGACAAGATAGTTGTTGAGACAGTAATCCAGCACTGCAATTGTCTCCTCTTCCAACCATGCATCAGTGATGTCTATTTGTGAGATGGTTTCCTGTACTGTATGAGAAGACAAGTAATCCAATGCTGGACACACCCTGGTCTGCAAAAAGTTGTCCTCTTCTTGCCCCTTGAAAGGCATAACAGGAACGGTTGTGTGTGCAGGGTTTAGAAACCCTTTGTGTAGGCTGTCATCTACCAAGAAAATCATACCATGATATTCAGGAAAATCCTCAAGTAAACCTTCAGCTCCTTGAAAAAAAGTTGCTTTGCTGTGCTGGTTGGATGCTCGCATGCAAAGCAATGCTCTTGACCATATACCTTCAAGAATTTGGTCCGCAAATCTGGGAACAATGCATCCACCATGTCCCTTGTATTCCGAAGTAGAGAAGCACTCCAGATCACAATATCAAACCTCTGCAGTGCCCACTCCACAAACTCATGATACCCTGGTCTGCAAATGAGGTACTTACTTGCAGTTTCTTTTACAACATGGTTCGTTTGTGGTGGAGGCAAGAATTTATGGTTCATTCTCCTCTGTTGTGTCTGTGCCAGTACACCATTAAATGTCAAGCACCATCAACTTTCGTCTGGGTGTCCATCCCTCGACGTTTGCAACCACTGTCGATGTGTGCTGCATCGTGCTTGTCTGTGCTGCGATGTGTGCCGGACTCTGCTGGGAAGCGCTATCGAGAGGTGCTGGACGTTGCTGCGACCTGCTGGACTCTGCTTTATCTTTGCTACCAGATGTCGTAGAGTGCTGATAGCCATAGTTAGATACATCTGCAGTAGTATCTCCCTGCCCCCAATGTATGGGTGTTTCCTGGCTATCAGTAACCCTTGCAATGACCTGTCTTGTTCTCCTGCATGCAAGGATGAGCTCCAATTACCAACTGAAATTTGTAGAGAATACACATTTTGAAATATAACAGGATAACAGGCACCTTTTGTATGTTAGAGTTTGTGCCAAGTGAAATAAGACAAGAAAAATAACTGCTTGAACCTAAATATTGGATTGCACCTTTTATATGTAAGAGGTTGTTTTGGCACTTTGGTACCTCATTATCTGTCTGGGTTCTCTCACTATCTTCATCTTCTGTATCACTAAGTACCACTTGTGTCTGCCTTCTCCTTCTGCAGGCAAATGCATATTGATCCCTAGGTTGAAACTCCAAACAAATTTTACAAGGACACAATGGGGGAAAATAAATATATTATGGTATTAAACAAAAACCTTTTAATTGCTCGTTTTGGCGAGTCTTGTGCAATCAAAATTTGGCCTGAAACAAGTATGGGAAAATTACATTAGACTGGGGGTTTTTTCCCTGGTGCGACGTCTATAGGCACGTCCTCATCAACCGAATCATCTGACTCACCCTCACTCTCGGGTTCTGTAACATTTTTGGTCCTTGACCTTGTGAGCCTTGTGCATCGGGTCACAACCTTGTTGACCTGCTTCTCCACATCTTCAACATCCTTGTCTGACCCTGCATCAACAGTGTTAGAGGAGGCCTTTGTAGAGGCAGCTGCAGAATTTGGAACTATAGTGTATTTGTGAACTTTGTCATACTGGAATCTGCTTTGGACCGTGTTGGTGTCTTCAGCACTGTGCTTTCAGGTGCTGCATTGTGCTGCTGACTGCTTGACTCTTGCTGTGCACTGTCTACAGGCGCTTCTAATGTTCCCAATTCAGGAAACAGGCGTGTACCTTTTTTGGCTGTTCTTGCTTGTGGAGTTCGAGTCCTTGTAGACTTGTGTCCGGGGGTCCTTTTACTAAGAGGTGTTTTAACATGCTTCCTTTTCCTGTTGCTGTCTGGAGTTGTAGCTACCACCTCATCTATGTCAATTGTCTCAACGATGGTGTTTGTGTGCTGCCCCAGCATATAAGGGTTCCTGCTTGACTTTCTTCCCCAATTCCTCCACTAAGCCTGCTGGAACTGTTTCTGAGCATTCAAGGCAGTGTGTCTTCTCCAAAAGCAAAGTGGTGCAGCTGACATGATATACGTGGCCACATTTCAGCTTCAGACTAAGGGTGTAATCATCCTGGAATGCGAGCCCACATGTGGAGCATCTCTCCTCATCTCTAATTGGCAACCTGAATGGCACAAGATAGATGCTCACAAGCTGGCCAGCTCTCTTTGTAAGTTCCCTGAGCCTGTTGACATTCTGTAAATGCTGCTGGGCTTTTGCAAGCTGCACTTCATTGTTTGCAACCTCAGCAGCTACAGTGGCCACCTGTTGAACTATCCCGTCATCTACTGGGCCACCCCCCATTTCAACAAGGGTTTTGAGCATGTACTCTGCCATGTCTTTCTCTCTCTCTAAGCTCAGTAGCTCAGCAGAGGCACTAGCATCAGAACCTGTCAGGGCTTAAAGACGTGAGATGTTGTCTTTTATTTTCTGCATTTTTTCTTGTGAAGCCGAGAAGAAAGCTCCCTTAGCCTGGGACTGGACAACTAGCTCCTTCTTGGAGACTAAATCAGCCTGATGCGTGTTTAGGGTTTCCTGCAAAGCTTTGCACATGACTTCCAGGCGTGATATGTTCTCCCCATAAGCTGTGTAAGCTGTTGGGCACATTGCAACGCTCCTAATGGACGGCCTCCCTTCTAATTTAATACCAGTGCCTCCTGAAACTTGCCTTTCTGCTATGCTTTCAGGTGCTGTGGTTTGCTGAGATTTGCTGGTCTCTGCTCTGCTTGCTGGAGCACTGCTGGTGGGTTCACATTTAACCTTGCTGCTACTCTTTGCTGCAACTGCTGCCCAATTAACCTTGAACTTCTCTGGACCCTGCTTTGCTCTCTAGCAGTTATTGAATGCAAATAGGTATGATACTGTCTTTCTAACTTCTCTGTTCTTCAATCCGTCCGGGTATATTTTGCTCAGAAGTTCAATTAGAGCTTCTTCGTGCTCTGGCCTTACCTTGTCAATAGAAGTTTTGCCAGGAATGACCCCGTTGGTATCCCAAACTTCATTGTACTCTGCTGCAGATATGAGGTCTGTTCGAAATTGAGAGGGATGAACGCCCTCGTTTGGCAGACCCGCATACGCATGGAAGTCTTCTTCGGTTCGGCAATCAGCCAGGTCTGGTCTTAAGGGAACGTTTCTTCTGGCCTGGAAGAATACAGGGACTCTAAACCCATAGAAATTTTGTTTAGTTGCTTTTTGCTTACCCGGCGCATGGCCTCCATTGGAATTACTGCTTGAGCGGGCGGATCAATCACCTTCTTTACCATGGTTGATCTGTTTGTTTATTGTGGAAATCCGAGAGCACGAATTCGCGGGTTGCTTGGCCGGAGTAGAGAAAGTTGGGGAAGAGAGATTTGGAAAACTCAAATTCGAAAGTTAGTTTGTCTACTGGTTATAGATTGCAGGGGTCGCATTCATTACCGCGGGCGGCAAACAGGTAATGATTGTATAAACGGGTACGGGCTAGACGACTAGACGGGCAGAAACTATATAGGTGAAGGGTGGGGAAAAAATGTATGAAGGGTGGAAAAAAATGTATTTTGGGTGCTGGTGCTGGTGTTGGGCTCGCGTTTATTTGCTACCCACCAGCATACTTTTACCCCATGACGAGAATGTAATGTACCCATTGCGGGCACTCTAATATGCAAATGGTGCCATGTTGCATGCTTATGCTGGACAAGACAGTTGTCTCTTCATGCCGTTTCGATCTAAATGATGCCATGGCGCCATTTCGACAATGAATGTGCTAGTGATAGGTTGACCGCTATGGGGACATGGTGCCATGGCACCATTTCCTTCATATATTGCCCAAATTTTCCCTTCTCATATTTCATATGCTGTTATAAACATTTTTGGTTTGCTTAATACAGCTTCCAGTTCCCCTTGTATAACTTGTTCCTTGGAAGGACAATTGTTGCTAGGAGTCACATTTTGAATAAAACCATTCTTCATGGCAAGAGCGTAGATCCTTTGAGCAATAGAGGTCACGAATTCTGTGGTCCTATCGATTAAACTTCCAGTCACATTTGGGGGGGAGGGGGAGGGGGAGGGGGAGATAACAATGGTGAAGCAGTAGGCATATTTATTCAAATGCTAAAAAGGGATGTAAAACATGTCAATTGCCCTTCAAGTGAAGATACATCTTCGGGAACATCTCTCAATTTGCCCTCTTCAGAAGAGGAATCATCTAGTAGCCCACCATCTGCCAGTAGCCTGCCAGACATCAGTTTCACTACCCACTTTGGTGAACCAAGCAACACTACAATAAGTGAGGAGGATGAGATAGTAGAGGAGATTGGAGGTCATGAGAATCTAGGTGCCTGTCTTGTTCTCCTGCATCCTTCACTTGGTTTATCGTGCTACATGGTTTGTCATGCTACGTCCTCCACTCCTGCAACGATTCTAAATATTCAGAGGCAAACATAGTTTTTAGTGATCCTCAGGATGCTATAGATGATGAGTTCTTGGGTGTATCAGAGGTCGGGCTTACAATGGGTAAGATAATGGATGCAATTGGGAACTAAAATATGAGATCATATTATGAATGTAACGATCTCTGGAACTCGGTGTTGTTTTCTAGGATAGTGATATTTAAGATTATAAAATACATTAGCTAAGGTTATTTAAACCTTTAATATATTTAACGTTAAAAAGGTGAGCACTATAAAATAGGGGAGCTCATGGTATAAGTTCTATGTATTGCGTTATTTTGCGGTTGCTTTGAAAGTAAGATGCATGGAATTGTATGGTATCTCGTATTGCACCCTTTGTAGGGTTGTGGGTGATATTTTATCTTGTAAGGTTCTTGATGGATAATATTGCATCTTGCATTGAACGGCCCATCTTCGGAGGGGTGGGGCGGTCGTGTGACTCCGCATCCGTCGCAACCCCAAGGGGAACATTGGACTGGATCAGAGATCCTAGGCATATAGTGATGCATTTAGACTTGAGAGTCGCTTGAGATTACTTCTCTAACCTTTTGCAGGATAATGGACGAGGTAAGTAATTATTGCCATGTATTGGACCTGACTAGATATTTTATGATTACTATGCTTGTTGGTTCCTACCCTAGTGTTCCCCACTTAGTCCCTGTGGACTAACTCCGTCTTGCTTGCTGTATGTTGCTAAAGATGACACGTCCGGGTGAACCCAGCATCACGTTACACCTAGATTCCTTCGTAACGTGGTGGTTCCGAGAGACCGATGATGAGCCAGAATTGGTGTCGAAACACCGAATCTATGAGCTGCTGATTAACCTCTTCAGGCAGATTTATTACGAGTAGAGGCAACCGCAGGTTGACCTCTTGGATAGAGAGTCTGGAGAGGAACCCTCAGGAGATTCTGGTTCAACAGGGTCCTCTTCAGTCACCTCGGATGGGACATCTGAGTGATTTGCTATGTTTTGTTGTGCAGACATCTGTGGTTTTCGTTTGGACATGCAGCAACATATCTTTTGTATTAGCCTTGAAACTATATTTTGTATAGTATCTCATGTGATGATGTGATCTTGTAATGTGTGCTCCTAAACTATGTGTATTTTGGAATCTTATGAATATCTCCTAGACGTTTTGGCAGTTCTCTTTATGAATTTGTATTGCCACGATAATTAGGTTATCTTGTTTTAAGTGTGCAGTATGTTGTAACGCGGCCGACAGCCCAGGCCAAGGGGGCTGGCTCCATCTCAGTTTGGTATCAGAGCGAAGGTTTCTGACACATGGGATAAGAATCTGGGAATTCTACTATAAAGTAGAATGGTTTGGCGCGGGAATATGAATAACCGTTATTGTCCTTTTCAAACCCCAGAGCTGCTAAAGGCAACTATTGCTGATATATTGCTGACTGGACCTGCTAAGATACGGTGGGATGAGTATAAGAAAGATAATCTTTTGGTTCTGAGCCAAATTTCATGGGATACTTTTAAGGATGCTGTGACGTTCCCCTAAAATATACAGTATGTATACGTATATTTTGGGCCACGTCACCACTTGATTAACCTTAGGAAAGGATATCTCCACGTGCCACTACCTGATTGGGGTAACCGGCCACGTGTTCGCATCCCATTGGGGTAACCGGCCACGTGTTCGCATCCCATTGGGCAAGGTGTCAACCCTAACCCTAACTTAGCCTATAAATACCTAAACCTAAACCGGAAGACACTTTTGCTCCTCCCACTCTTGAGGCTATTGTCACACCCGAAGTTCAGAATCAAGATCCAGAAGCTGCAGCATAGCACGGTTTAGCGGCCCAAGCAGCATGGACGTGTTAGATTCAGTTGCAGTGATCTCGAACCTTGAAGAATCGATGGAGACTCTGGGAGCAGGAGGCAATGCGTCAGGAGCAGGTATTTTGAAGCAGTTTCAGCTATAGGGATGAAGTAGAGTCATGTATTCTAGTAGAGCCTTCCTAGAATCACTATTTCACCTCATGAGCCGAATCAATGAACCCTAACTCCCTAGTTAGATTCATGTGATTAGGTTAGATCTTATTCTTATTGTTCATATGTTATGGATATGATATGGTTGATCTCTTGTTATGCTCCTCATGTATTGGGAAGGGGGGTAGAGACCTAGCAGCCTTGTGTATGATGCTTCTAGATAGACCCATAATACCTATTATATGCGGCCTGTGCATAGAGCCCACCGGACTAAGGGATTGACTGAGCACCAGATAACGGGATCAGTGACGAGATGGTGGAATAGTCCCTGCTGAGCGCGGCTACTGGGGACTTGGGGCGCACTAGGCCTATGGTCGGTCACTTCGTGCGGGCCGGGCATGGGTTCGTCACCCCCTGGATCAATGGTGCCGCCCTGATCCTGAAGAGCTGCAGGTGTCGGCCTGGTTCTTGCTTTGGGGGGGTTAAAGACGTGAACGGACGTGTGTCGCCACGATCCTCTAGTCGCCCATCGAGTCACTGATTTTCGGGAAGGGGAGATGTAACCCGACCTTGCCTCATCGAACCAGGGAGATGCAACCTGGAGTAGTCTCTTCGGGTGATCCCAAGAGATTGCGTATCCGGCAGGCTACAGTCACGCCATAGCTCGATTTATCCCTTCTGCAAAGTATGCACAGGAGGGGCGAATGGAATGGTCAACCCTTAGCCATTGTCTTATATCCAGCCCCGCCATTTTATACTTCCGTCTGTATCTATCTTGAGACCCTAGCCGTCAGTATACTTTCCCCATGAGTCAGAGCTTGGGTAGAAGCTTTCATGTTTTATGGTATATTGATCCTTCTGACGATTCTATGGATGGATGGATTGAGCTACCCTTCGAGATAGACGTATTATTATTGTTGTTAGTTGCTAGTACTGACATTTAGTTTATATGCTTTTGCTGATGTTAGGAGCCCATAGGGGACGGGCGCGCGAGACACCTCCGTGTCCCTTACCGTTCGGGCCATCCCCAGAACGGGATAGATGGAGGGCCCATCCAGTAGACGACACTGGGTGGGGGATTTTCTGTGGAGTATACAGCAGATGCCGTATATTGTGTAGGGAGCATCACAGATGCTTTCAAACTCCATTACCTACCTGCTGGGTTTGAATTGGAGCAGATGAACAAATTCCAGAATCTTGTTCAAGAGGACACTTTGGAGGGATATGCCAATAAGTTTAGGGCATTGCAGCCATATGGACCTACTATGACTGTGGCACAGTTAGCCGATAAGTTTATTCGTGGATTGAAGCCCGAGCTAACATTGTTAGTAGGGGGAGTGACATATCCTAGCTTGGAAGAAGCTATAAGAGTTTCTAAGTTTAAAGAGCAAGTCCAGGATAGGATTAAGCAGAGTCAGGAAGAAGCAGCCAAACATTGGAAACCTGCAAGGGAAAATTTTTCCAAGAGAGAGGGGTTTTGTTGCTCCTGGTGGTCCTACAGGAAATGTACGTCCTATGCCTGCAAAGCAGACAAATGCACCAGCTCAGATGAGCCAGGAGGAACGAGAATGATGCCATCGGGAAGGATTATGTTTCTTTTGCAAAGAGGTTGGGCATAATGCGGCACGTTGTCCCCATAAATGGAGGAACATGAATAATGCCGGGCAGCAGGTTGCTGGAACTGCTGAGTATGACCGAAATGCCACACATGGGAACCGTGGTAATCAACAGGCTAGTGGTGGAACTTCAGGAAATTGGAGTCGACGAACGGCGAGTACGCAAAATAATGCTGGTCCATGAAACGTTCAAGCTGAGGAGAGGCCTGCACGGGCCCAAGCTGTTACTCTGGAAGAATCAAAAGCAGAACCAGATATGTGCCTATGCTATTGGTGGAGATCCTCTGGAATACCTTGCTACCAACGTTATCCATCTTCCAGGTAGCATTCAAACGCAATCTTTCCATTTTCTGATTGACAGTGGTAGTACGCATAATTTCATTTCACCTAGATTGGTTCATCAGTTGGGTTTGCGTGTGATCGCACGGCACCCTAGATCGGTAGAATTAGCTGATGGTATGATTAAGATGTCAAATGGTTGTATTTCCTCGGTTGGAATTTAAACTCTGTGGAATAGTATTCCGTGCTAATTTTGAAGTACTTGATCCGGGAAAGTATGATGTAATTTTGGGGATGTCATGGTTGAGAGCCGTAGGTGCCTATATATAGATTGTAAGGAGAGAGCTATCCTCTGCATGTTGTCGGACGGGTCATTTAAGAAACTGGGTAGTCGTCCTATGATTTCTGGTCCTCCTGTGCTATCGTGTAAGCAGGGCAAGTGCTATTTGTGCAAAGGAGAAATTATGTATGTTGGAATGCTGACCAAAACTGCGGAAGTGCAAGAAACTGTCGTCCCTCAGCTTATTCAGAATGTGTTAGAAGAATTCAAGGATGTGTTCCCTGATAAGCTTACAGAATTACCTCCTTTTCGTGAGGTGAATCATGAAATCGAATTGTTCCCTGGATCTGCGCCACCTTCACGACCTCCTTACCGTTTTAACGTTGTAGAGATGGTAGAATTAAAGAAGCAATTGGAGGAATTAGTGGAGCAAGGATTTATTAGGCCTCGTACATCTCCATTTGGAGCTCCTGTCCTATTTATAAAGAAAAAAGGATGGCAGTTTGTGCCTATGTGTTGATTACAGATTGTTGAATCAGATTACCATCAAGAATGGTTATGCTTTGCCAAGAGTAAATGATCTGTTTGATCAATTAAGTGGTAGTAAATTCTTTTCTAAGATTGATCTGCGCTCTGGCTACCACCAAATCAGAATAAAGGAAGAAGACATTCCGAAAACTGCTTTCCGTATAAGATATGGACATTACGAATTTGTAGCAATGCATTCAGGCTTACCAACGCACCAGCCACTTTTACGAGGCTTATGAATGATGTTTTCCGGGCTCAGCTCGATCACTTCGTGCTCGTGTTCTTCGATGATATTTTGATCTACTCTAAAATGTTAGAAGAGCATGTGGAGCACTTGCGTGCTGTTTTAAATCTTTTGAGACAACATAAGCTCTACGGTAAACTTTCCAAATGCAGTTTTGGTCAAGAGCAGTTGATTTATTTGGGCCATGTTGTCTCCAGCAAGGGAATTGAACCAGATCCTTAAAAGGTGAAAGCCATACAGGAATGGCCTCAACCTCAATCTGTAAGGGAAATTAGAGCATTTCTGGGTTTAGCTGGATATTATCGAAAGTTTGTGAAGCAATTTTCCAAGAAAACAGCTCCTCTGACCACCCTGCTTCAAAAGGATTTAGCTTTTCAATGGTCTGAAGTATGCCAGCGCAGCTTCCAATTTTTGAAGGATGCTTTGATGCATGCACCTATTCTAAAGATTCCTTGCATGGAAACAGAATTTTGTGTAGTAACTAATGCCTCGGGCACTGGCATTGGGGGTGCTTTACTGCAAGATGGCCATGTGTGTGCGTATAAATCTAAAAAGCTCAGTCCAGCTGAACAGAATTATCCAACACATGATCTGGAGATGCTTGCCATTGTTCATGCTTTGAAATTATGGAGGCATTACCTCTTAGGTAAGAAATTTCTTCTTAAGACAGATCATCAAAGTCTTAAGTGCTTTGTAACGCAGCCACAACTGAATAATCGCCAGAAGAGATGGATGCAATTGTTGCAAGAATATGGTTTTACTATCATGTATCAGCCTGGCAAGGATAACGTGATCGCAGACGCATTGGCCCGACGATCATATTGTGCTGCAATTAGTATTGCTATTAATCGGTGGGACAGCAACTCAAGTTAGTTAATCCAGGAAGATCCTCATTATCGACCTATAATGGCAGCGCTTGAGCAAGATCAAAGCAAGGGTCCTTATAGATTAGAAGGGTCTAAATTGTTTTATCAGAATCGACTATGTATACCTGATAATGCGGAGCTTAAACAACAAATTCTAAAGGAAGCTCATGAAAGTCTTGTATCAGGTCACCCTGGAATTCAGAAAACACTTCGTAAAGTTCGTAAACAGTTCTTTTGGCCTGGCATGAAAAAGGAAATACTAAATTATGTGGCGAGATGTCTACCATGTCAGAAGATAAAAGCTTCTCGCCAGATGATTACTGGTGAGTTGCAACCTTTGGATATCCCAGACGCAAAATGGGAAAGTGTCTGTATGGATTTTATTGTGGGTTTGCCCAGAACTCGAGCAGGATATTGATTCCATTTATGTTGTAATGGATCGTCTCACTAAGCAAGCTCATTTCATGCCAACCAGAACTACGACTACTGCGGCCGATATTGCAAAGATATTCATCAAGGATGTATTCCGTTTGCATGGAATGCCTAAGGTCATTGTATCCGATAAAGATACATGTTTTGTTGGTCAATTTTGGCAAGCTTTGTTCCAAGGATTGGAACCCAATTGCGGATGAGCACCACGTATCATCCTCAGACGGATGGCCAGGTGGAAAGAGTTAATCAAGTTGTGGAAGATATGCTTCGGATGTATGTGCCAGAACATCCACATTCTAGGGAATTTTATCTACGTTTAATCGAGTTTGCCTACAACAACACATATCAGGATCCCATAGAAATGATCCCATTTGAGGCAGTATATGGACAAGAATGTAGATATCCGTTGACCTGGTGTAGTCCGAAATGTAAAGTAGATTTGGTTCAGACTATGGGAGAAGATATTGGAACACATCTCAGGATTATCAGACATAATATTGCTACAGCACAAAATAGACAGAAACAAATGCAGATAAGAGGAGGAGACCCTTAGAGTTCCAAAAAGATGATATGGTATTTCTTAAGATCAATCCTAAGCAAGGTACTTTGAGATTTAAGAAAGCTGGGAAGCTAGCACCTAGGTATGCAGGGCCTTTCAAAATTATCAAGCGTATAGGGAATGCTGCATATCGTTTGGAATTGCCGCCTGAGATTAAGGTGCATAACGTTCCATGTCAGTAACTTACGTAAGTACCTGCCCGATCCATCTCATGTACTGCCGCGGGATAATCTCGTTGCAGTCGAAGAAACTCTCGCAGTCAGACCTCAGAAGATTCTGCAAGTTGACACTAGAATACTACGAGGCAGAACCATCGAAAAATATTTAGTGCAATGGGTAGGATATCCGCAAGAAGACGCGACCTGGGAGGACTCTATCACGTTCAAGGAGCTCTATCCGTCCTTCCCAGTAACTCATGACGACATGAGTTGAATTCTACAAGTGAGAAAGTAACGATCCTGGAACTCGGTGTTGTTTTCTAGGATAGTGATATTTAAGATTATAAAATATATTAGCTAAGGTTATTTAAACCTTTCTTATATTTAACGTTAAAAAGGTGAGCACTATAAAATAGGGGAGCGAGGCTCGTGATTCGTGCCAAGGGATGCCATGCTAAATCTGGCACACCGTTCTGATTAGGAAGATGCCTAATCGAGCCTTAGATGCTTGGCAATATGATAGATTGGCAACTGTGATAGCATTTAACCAAGCTATAAAAGATTTGGTCATTAGAGTAATTTAGACCAATGGGAAATGGGTTTTGCCATGTGGCTCAAAATGTATATAAGCAAATTTGATAGATAAGAACGGGACAGAAGCAGCTTGAAGCAAGCTGAAGACGGAGGAAGGAGGAGAAAGGAGCTTCAAGCAAAAAGGGAAGCAAAGCGATTATAAGCAAAATCGGCCAAGATCTGAGACCGAGAATAAGAAGAAGAAGAAGAAGAGATTTTAACGTCACGCCACAAGCCAGCATAGAGAAAACTGGAGTCGAATTTAAGAGCCAGTCGGTATGGGAATCAATTGAACCATTCCCAATCCTTTGTCTGCCAAGGAATTCGGCCAAAATCTGCCAGTCCCAGCTTATCTCTGTAAAAATTCATCCTTATGCCGCCGAGCCGACCTCCCTGTTGTTGGATATATCAATACTCCACCTCATCTCTATAGGCCACGTCATCCAGTGACATGGAAATCTATCTAAGAGTCGCATCTGTTCATGTAGGAGTCTATATATTAAGCTACGTGAGGAGCTTGTCCCACGGTTTTCTCTATTGAATATATTGCATTATATTAGTTATCTCTGTCCCTATTTTACATGGTATCAGAGCTCAGGCTCTGCATTTGATCCTGGGCAAAGAAGCAACGATGAACAAGGAAGTAGGAGAGCCTCCTCCACAATTTAAGATGTGGAAGCAGAAGAAAATCGTTTCATTAAATACCTTCAAGGAATTTGTGGTAAAGGCTCATTCCGTTATAATCCCATGCTTTTCTATGGCATGTCTTAATAGATGCGATACAGCATATTATCACAAGGCAGAGACAGAAGAGGCTAAAGCCTCATCAATTCTGGTTCTCCAAAGGCCAAAAATAATGCAGATGAAGAAGGCCGGTGTCCAGAGTGGCTTTATGATAGAAACCCAGGCATGGCATCAAGAAGCTGCCGTTAATTCAGAACCTAAGGTCGTTGCTGTTGGAAAAAGGGCCGTGATGCAGTATGGCAGTGAATTGCCAAAGGGCTTCGTTGAGGAAGCAGGCCCAAATTTTGCTGCGTTAAAGGGGCTGATCACCCATGCAGCAGGCATCGAAACCCCAGGGCCTGATAAGATATCTTATTATGCAGAAACTGTGGCAGTTGGAGATGATGCCAAGAACAGGGCCGCTGGAATTGCCTCAGAGGACGAAATTGATGCCCCAAGTTTAGAAATCAAGGAAGATAAGGCATTTTCCACCCATTCTATTAATCCAAGTTTTCCGTTTCATAGCAATTTTACATGGCATGAAAACGTTGAAGACCCATTGGTTATGAATGGCTTCAAGAAGAACCTACGAGCAGTGATTGCAGAAGATGTCGATAGAGTTCTTATTGATGTCTTGGAAGACCAAATCGGCAGCCAGCAGGGATCGTTACAATCTGAGGCAGTTATGAAGGATTCAAAACCTGACTCTATGGAAGACAATTTCGTGGAAGAACTTTATGCCGCTGCCCAACCAGAGAGGAGATTTCCAACAGACTTCGCTGTGCAAAATCACAGGAAAATCCCAGAAGAAATTGGGGTCCAGTTTGAAGAAAGAACCCAGATAAGCGATGGGTCTATGCAAGCAGTTGTTGACTCTGTTAGAGGAGAATTAAGAGGAAAATCTGCCTTCGATAGGGTCGGAATTGAAGCCCACAGGGCTGAGAAGCATGAGAATGCCAGAAATTTGAATTGGAGCATGATACAGAATGGCCAAGAAGACCAAAGCAACAGTGCAGACAATGAAATTCTCAATGCCAAAGATGCAATTTCGAAGCTCCATATCCCAATTGCCGAAGACTTGGAATCAGAAGATGTTCCTTCCAGAGAAATTTCCAGAAATTCAAATTTCATTATGCTTTCACGAAGCAAGGCTGGAGAAACTGACCAAGGAGAAGGTTTTGAAGCGGGAATTATCTATGAAGATCCAGAAGGTGCAGATAAAGAAGCCATTGCTGCATATAAAGCCAGTGGAAGAGATTCTCTTATGAATATAGAATCGGGCAATCATACAGACTCAAAAATGGCAGACGCATTTGGAGATTCAGAAAAAGAAAGCTATGCCGCTACCAATGAAGACCCATGTAATCCAATAAATGCTGCCTTCAAGATTTGCTCGACAGATCAAGCAGAGAAAGATTCGAGTACTTATTTACAAGGTAATTTGATGCTTTGTAATGAAGCTTTAACTTTCAAGGAAGGCAGCCATGAGGCAGACACACTGGTGGAGCAAATTATATCAAGAGAGACTTCGACAGGAGTAATTTTGAATTCAATCTCCAATCCCAAGCAGCTAGTAAGTGCTTCAATTGCAAAACAGCCCATTATGCTTGAGATTGAGGGAGGGAATCAAAAGAATTCAAATCAAGATCAATTGGCATTTGCCAATGATGGTTGCAAGAAGGAAAACGCAGTTAGAAATGATCAGATTCAGGGAGGGCCCAAGACTGGCTATGTAGACCAGGAAGATGTACATTTGATGAAGAAATGCACCTTTCATAATCCCTATCCCATCCCTGATGCACATGATGCAGTTGAGGAGGCTAAGATCAAGGGAGAGCCCAAGGTTCAGATTGCAGATCAAGACCAAAATGAAGATGCTTATTCTAAAGGTACCAATCTGATTTCTAATGACAATGGCATAAGATTTAGATGCTCAAGGGAGGGAAGATTAGATGATGTGAGCAATCTAAATATGAGCATGGAAGAAGACCTCACTCCCTTGGCACGCAAGCGAGAGAAATCAGATCTTTGGGATATGTGTTATGAATTTGCAGATGATCCAGATATGATGCAATCAATCATGGAAAGCAGTAATATGAATTTAATGTTCACGGAAGTTGTAAATGTCTTTGATAAAATTCCGCAAGCTGAAACTGGAGAATTTGAAAGGAGAAATTCGTACATGAAGAGAAAATTTCCTGATGCATATTCCAAGAACAAGAACATTCAGAAGAATATTAGAAAATACAGAAAATGCCAGAGATGGCTAACATATCAACCTGGACATGATGATTTTGGATAGCTGAGGTGTTCATATTGAAGGAGGGTGTTGGATATATCAATACTCCACCTCATCTCTATAGGCCACGTCATCCAGTGACATGGAAATCTATCTAAGAGTTGCATCTGTTCATGTAGGAGTCTATATATTAAGCTACGTGAGGAGCTTGTCCCACGGTTTTCTCTATTGAATATATTGCATTATATTAGTTATCTCTGTCCCTATTTTACACCTGTGACAATCGCTGATCCCGATGTTTCAATCTGACTCTTGCTTGAAAATTACTTTACTTAGTAGAAATCCGGCGTCTGAGATAGAACGGGAAGCCTTGTTGACGGAACCAGAGTTTGTGCTGGTGCAGAGGTCTGGAACCGAGCCGTTTGATCTCGGAAATACCTGGCCTATTTGCTGCTGTAATCACGAGCTTGTTGCCTTGTTCCTTCAGACAAAATACAAAATATAGAATCGGGAATTATTCTCTGAAACACATGCGCTGCTGTCATAACCCCGAGCTTCTGCTTCGGTCACAAGGCTCTATATATAATGGGGATACCAGGGGCCAGTATTCCCCTGCCATTAAAAGTTAACCTTATATAATAAATTAACCCTTAAGATCCTTTTGAAGTAGTAAATCTTTGGGGCCTTATACAATCGTGGTATTTATCAACCACTGTCATGTTTGAACCAAAAAAAATACACGAGGTTTTTGTGGACTTAACGAATTTTTTAGTGAGTGTCATGTTAAAACCACATTGAGAGAAAAAATACACAGAGTTTTTTTTATTTCATGCTGGTTCAAACATGACAGTGGTTGATAAATACCACGATTGGGCCTTATACGTTATAAAACCCAATTCTAGCTAGTAACTTGAGCATAAGTATGGAGCTCCTAGACCTTGAAGGTTACCGGAATTTAATAGTAAAGCCGTAAAGAATTATTTGGCCTCCTTACAAACTAGCCCGTAATATAACTTGCTCGCCGCATAATTATTGGACCAAACTTTCCGTTAGTCATAAATAAAAGTCTTAAGAACAGAACGGTGCTTGATATCTGGAACCCTAATAGGCCACCGTGAGGCTATGTTGTTCTTGGAAATTCTTGTTGTAGTACTATGGTTTAAGGGTTATTACATGGAAGTCGTGATTTTTATAGGTTAAGGAAGTTTCGTATTTTATTTAAGATTTTGCTATATGATGCTGTCATGGTTTAAGTTCTATGTATTGCGTTATTTTGCGGTTGCTTTGGAAGTAAGATGCATGGAATTGTATGGTATCGGTTCTTGATGGATGATATTGCATCTTGCATTGAACGGCCCATCTTCAGAGGGGTGGGGCGGCCGTGTGACTCCGCATCCGTGGCCAGCGGGGGAGGGCTAGACGGATGAGGCCAAGGGGAGAGCCTCCTTGTGTTAAGGCCTGTACGTACAATGGATTGGAATATGTCTCCTTGGGGTCGCGACCCAAGGGGAACATTGGATTGGATCAGAGATCCTAGGCATATAGTGATGCATTTAGACTTCAGAGTCGCTTGAGATTACTTCTCTAACCTTTTGCAGGATAATGGAGCGAGGTAAGTAATTATTGCCATGTATTGGACCTGACTACATATTTTATGATTAGTATGCTTGTTGGTTCCTACCCTAGTGTTCCCCACTTAGTCCTTGTGGACTAACCCCGTCTTGCTTGCTGTATGTTGCTAAAAATGGCACGTCCGGGTGAATCCAGCATCACGTTACACCTAGATTCCTTCTTAACGTGGTAGTTCCGAGAGACCGATGATGAGCCGGAATTGGTGTCGAAGCACCGAATCTATGAGCTGCGGATTAATCTCTTCAGGCAGATTTATTACGAGCAGAGGCAACCGCAGGTTGATCTCTTGGATAGAGAGTCTGGAGAGGAACCCTCAGGAGATTCTGGTTCAACAGGGTCCTCTTCAGTCACCTCGGATGGGGCATCTGAGTGATTTGCTATGTTTTGTTGTGCAGACATCTGTGGTTTTCGTTTGGACATGCAGCAACATATCTTTTGTATCAGCCGTGAAACTATATTTTGTATAGTATCTCATGTGATGATGTGATCTTGTAATGTGTGCTCCTAAACTATGTGTATTTTGGAATCTTATGAATATCTTCTAGACGTTTTGGCAGTTTTCTTTATGAATTTGTATTGCCACGATAGTTAGGTTATCTTGTTTTAAGTGCAGTATGTTGTAATGCGGCCGACGGCCCAGGCCAAGTGGGCTGGGTCTGTCTCATTATGCTTGTGCAGAAAGAGCTCCACCAACAAGTATAATATCTTGGGAGAGCTGTGATGTTTTGCTTCATGATGGTAGGACAGTTTTCCAACATCTTCAAGCTCGAGCTGCTCTTGAAGAAAATGAATTAGAGGTTGAATGCATGGAAGCTCAAGTTGAGAAGCAATTCAAGAGGAAAAGGAACTATACATATGCGAAAGGGTCAGGAGGGAACCAAAGGGGGATATCAAGGAGGAGAGGATGTGTGCTTCCAAGTCAATCAAGAATGCTCTCAAATCAACGTGCGGCAAGGAAGATTATCCAAAAAACTAACCCAAAAACAAGTATATGCGTTAAGAAAATAATTTTATTCTCAATCAGGCAGTGCAAGGATTACGCTTGTTTTTGACGTAACTTATAAAGGGCACTCAGAGGGGAAAGTAGTAGTCTTTAGAGTCTAATGCTGTAAATTCTCATGGCGATTGGCCTTAGGAGTTCCTCAGTCTACATTTTATCATTGGAGGAAGAGGTTTGAGTTAGGTGGAAAAAGAGCAGAGCACGGTAACAAGGGATCCAAGAAGCCTCGATCGGTTACACTAGCAGAAAGTGTGCTTGATACCTTCATTAATGAGAATGCAGAGAGCATTCCACATAGAAGCAAAAAGGAAAGGATGATATAAGGGAGAATGTTCGCAAATTTCCTCCTATCCTTAACAAAAGGAGCATGCATAAGGAAGTGAGTGCCGTGGTGGAAGATTTGACAAGAAAAAGTGTAACTTTGCCTTCTTTTTACACTATTTGGAAAGGGAGCTTTTAGATGTCAGCTTAGCAAAAAATACAGAATTCTTCAAATGTAACACATATGTAGTCATTAAGCAGAAATTGGAAAGATCAAAGGATACAAGGAAGAGGTGCAACCTTTCAATTCAATGGCGAGCACATATGTTGGAACAACGTTCCTGTAGGGAGTCAATGTTGATATTGGCGTGCATTATCACATCGCTTACCAGAAATTCACCTTTGCATAATACATGACAAGATGGATCATGTCGAAACAATCACACTAAGAGGTTATAATCTTGCAACATCAATTTGGAGAAGGGATCACTTAAAAATCATTTTGACGAGTGCTTTGGCACATGGTCATGGTGGAGGGGCTTACAATCATTTCTCTCTTGATCTTTGAAAAGATGACTCAAACATCCATGTTGGATCACTTTCTAGGATCCAAAGACTTTTTTTTTTTTTTGAAGGACGTCAAGCTTTATTCACCAACTAGAAACCAGAGCAACATAAATGCAAAGACAGGATTATAACCCCAGTGGACAAACCGATCCAACTGAGCACAACCACCTGCCTATGCAAAAGAATGAATCTGAAGGTAAGTATGCCAGATCAGTACTTTCTTCTCTTGATCAAGAGAAGAACAATTGTAAGCCATAACAATTTTATCTTGCGCCCACTGAAGAACAACCTCATCTGCAGTATCTATGCCCTTAAAGATAAACAACCTCCTTCTCTTCCAGATTGACCATAAAAGCCAGCCACATGCGAGATGAAAAGCTCGTTTCCGTTGTTTGGGCCAAGCATCAGGATAGATAGCAAGCAAAATTTGCTGGCTAGATCGAGACGTGCCAAAAAGGGTCAACAACCAAGACCATGCCTGCCGAAGCCTCTCACACAAGAAAAAACAATGCTCAATACTCTCAACCCTTTGCTGGCATAAAGGGCGAGCTCAAAATCCGATTATCCATTTTATGGACTAACCTCGTGACTCTGAGGCATCTATGGATCACTTGCCACCACAAAACTACTACTTTGGGGTGAAGCAGCTTATCCCATACCCATATCCAAACACTTTTCCATTGTGGCTGAGGGACCTGAAGATGCCATCTATTAGATGGAGGCAGGATTTCAGAATGCACAAGCAATTTATACACAGAAGACACAAACCGCCCTGGCTGGATATCCTGATGGCAACCCCATATGACTACCTCAATCTGTGGACCGTAATCCTCGTGGCAACAATGCAAAATATGATTCCGTTACTCTCGTCCCATCTCGACAACAAGAACTTTGTTCTAAATGCTTCCCATGACATGAGATGATCGACTCATACCAAGCTGCAATAGTATTGATACCACCGCTACCCATCGCCGTTGTGTCTTTGGATGAACAACCACACTTAGAGGCACATTCTCCGAGTGTCCCGCAAAGGAATCCACCAAAGATGGAGTGGACAACCAAGACATGCCTCAGGATTAATATGGAAAAGAGACCTGACAGTGTCCCAAGCCGCAAGCAACCCCTTTAGAAAGGGAGAAGCATTAGGATACGGATGCATATGATAAAGCAAAGCCCAAGGAAGGAGGGGCTTAATGGAGGCCTTATGAAATGGGAGACAATGCTGAATCGACTGCACCAACAACCTCAGGCCAGGAGAATCATCCTTACCAATGAAAATCCTCCAAATGAACTTTGATATCATCACCTTTTGTCAAGGGATATATCCCCGACAAGGGCCAATGCCTAACAGGCCATATCGACCCATTACTATTTCGATTTAAAGTGGATGGAAAACGGCCCATTATGTAATATAAGATGTAGCCAACCTATAGAAAGTGGATTCCAGGAAAAGGAATAAGAATGTAGAAGGATGATGAAATCGGTGAGCCAATGTTACCAATAGGGGTGCCTAAAAAATATATCCCTCCAAGGAAGACATTAAAAGATCTCCCTAGCCTGGAGGATAGCATCAGTAAGTACATAGCATTATGGAACTCCTTCTGTAAAAATCAAGAAGGTAATGGGTATTCTTTTATGTTTAGAAGATGTCTTTACAAGATGACCTCGATAACTTTTGGTTGCATACAAGGCAAGAACCTCTACAAGCAGCCTTTACTCCAGAGATCGATGAAGCGGTCGTTGTTGTAAGAGCTCTGCCTTCTTATTGTGGACCAGCAGATAGGCGTCCCGTATTGCCTATGGATGAGTTCGATCCTCATGCACATGTCACGAAAGCTATGTATATTGTTAGTCCGAACTAGAGATGATGAAACTCCAACGTGGTTGAGCTATACAGAAGAAGATGTCATAAGAGTCTACCAATTATGGTCATATTTATGTATTATGGTGGTTGCCTATTGGTCGTGACTATACAGGTTGCTTAACTAAACGTTGGTGACCCAATCCATCATATCCATCAAGCTATGAGAAGTTAGATGCTATACATTATGCTTGGGATGCAAATGGCAAAAGACCGAAGACTGTTCAGATTCTAGAATACATTGTTGACATGTGGGGGGACATAGCATCAGCTAAAGGCTCTCAATCTCAGTCATGTTCTCGATAATCCTATTTGTATGTAATTTCTCTTGTATGCTATATTAGTATGTGTAATGTATGATACCATGCTAATGTATTTCATAAGGTCTTCTATCATACATAACTATGTTTAGATGGTGGGTGTATGATATCGTGTTAATATATTTTCTAAATATTCATGTAGTGGACACAACATATGTATGATACAAGGGTACTGTGCAAGTGTATACAACCCCTGCAGAAGGTCTATAATAAGAAAATTCCAATTTATTAAAAAAATTTCCAATATAATGAAATTGTGCTTTTATCATTTTTATATCTATTCAACATGATCCTTCAGGTGCACAGATATGGTTTTAGGCTCTCATTGTTTCAAAGGAGCATAACAGTCTGCTAATGTGACAATAATTATATTAGTGCATTGACCTATCTAAAGTATTAAACATATTCTCGTTTCTCGGCAAACTTGAGGTTTTTGTAGGCCATAAATCCCATGACATGACTCTGTATTGGTTCCTAACTATCATTTGTCTTGCTTAACAGGGATAGGAAGATACACCCCTTAGCAGGCATATACCATTTAATGGCCTATCAGGCTTTCCTATGCAAGCTTCTTGAGTATTGGTACAAAACCATAAACTAGTATTTTGTTATTGTTTCTTGATGATATTTCACCATTTCATATCTTAAATAACATCTCTCTAGCATACATGCTGCATCTTTGGCATGTACTAGTTTGCTGCGCTCCTTATGGGTCCCATAGGCCGATTGGCCTCAGTGGACGATAAAAAATCATTCTCATTCTCATTCTCATTCTTTCTCTAGTCACCTTGATGACATGCCCT
Organism: Isoetes taiwanensis; assembly: GCA_021234155.1. Lineage (NCBI taxonomy): Eukaryota > Viridiplantae > Streptophyta > Lycopodiopsida > Isoetales > Isoetaceae > Isoetes > Isoetes taiwanensis. Next base: position 517,353 of record JAJEKV010000181.1, read on the forward strand.
TAGGTAGGTTAGAGTTCAGCCTATTTTTTGCCACAAAAGTTTGGCCTTGCTGTAAGTTACTATCAGTAAAGTATCATATTGTGGTTAAAGGGTTGACGTGTAAATCATATAAGTGTCCAAATAGTTAGTAAAGAGACGGTAAACTGCTGTGCGTCAGTCTGGAAAGTTGAAACTTTAACTTCAATATCAAGAGGTGCATGAACTAGAGTGTCAAATGGTTAACATGATTGATATATTTCAGCATGCACGTAACAAGGTATACTCATATAATCCCAAATAGCTAGGTAGTCAAGAGATTTTCCTACAAACTTACATCAAGACATTCATGCTCTAGTTTTTTTTACATCTTTCTACTTGATCCTCTCCATGTTCTCTAGCTTACGCGTTTTAAGAACTCAACTAGTTTATGATATGGTACATGAATTATCAATAGTAGGTAAAAAACTAGGAGATACATACTGGTATGCATTGTCATACTGCCATGTTTCTTCATTAGTAGTTACTATGAGAATACCTTGCTTTCAGAAGTGAAGAGCAAAAGTATATCATTGACGCAACAAATGGTAGATGATTGTCACTTTATAGAAATTATTTGCAGCTTATGTCTATACTGAGTAGAATAAAGCTAAAGTAAGTTGAAGGCTCAATTCGCTAATTAGAAATTTACTCAAGTATAACATAGCTAATGGTTTGCCTGCAGTTAACAGCCTTGCACGAAGAAGCACAAAGCTTAGAACTATCTACACTTCCTCATGCGAGTCAAGGCTTCTCACATTCTGCTAGATCTATGTCAATGGCAAGTCCTAGCTAGGGGTGCGAATTATACCCCTGAGGTAGATCGCAGGATTGCCAAATACGGCCAGCACCCTCAGGTAAAAAGAAGACTTAATCTTAATGCATCCTGCAAATCATTGGTAGCAAGCTTCAATATGTAGCAAAATAACAGGGGGTTCCATGGGGATTTGATATGGATGTAAAAATAACAATTCATGAAACCATAGATTATATATCCCTAAAACAATTGAATACGTTGTCATAAAAAAAAAAAAAACCCATAGATTTAAGATAAAAAATAATCACATTAGCTCACTGGGTACATTGTTTAAAGTAGTCTTATTAGGACATTAAGTTATTTTGGTAGAGGTTCGAACCCCCGTATTTCATATTCTAAAATCTTAGGCAAAGCCGGATAGAGGTTCGATATTCCCTCAAACCCTTAGACGAAATCATATTTCATACTTCAAAATCATAGGCGCCTCCAATTATAAATGACTATAAGCGAAACGAGAGGTGTCCAGAGGCCCCAGGGTGCACCTTCTTTAGAATATGTAGCATGCTTGGTTTGCAAGTTGGTTGAAGACGATAAATGACAATACAATTTGGTTAGAATCTCAATTTGATTGCGCTGCATTTGTCAATGTGATTCTGTGGTTGTAAATAGCCATAATAATAGGTAAATCACCTTGTATCCTTGATCTATAGTCTAATCATACAAAGTGGTTGTCTTACCATGACAGAAGACAAAATTATATACATGTTGTATTGGCAGTCAAGAAACAAATATAATGATTTTAACATTATGAAGATGACATCATATGAGCAAATTATCTTGAAGGGTATAAGGTGCACATATTAAATATCAATTAACTAGCTCTTTTGTTCTTTATGATAAATTGATAATATTCTCGTTTAACACCACATGGTTCTGAATGTAAAGACAAAACAAAGGTTAAGGAGCAGAGGATTGTGCACATTGTTTGGCATACAGAGTCTTTGAAAGGGCACATTAAACATCAACCTGCAAGCTCCTTTGTTTTTCGTGATTTGCTTAACAATATTTCAATTTTTTATTGACTAAAAAAAAGTCGGCCTCTGTTGTAACACTATATGTCGTGTTGCATTGAGAACTTTGCCATTAAAAGCAGCCAGTCCTATATGATATATATTATAGACGATGGGTTGGACTCCATTAATGCCGTTATTGACATACATGAGGTGGCAAAAGTTTTATTTCAAGCAATTGCGTACCACAACAATCTTTTACATTATGCAGATGATGACAATAAGGTTTGCACAAAAATGCTAGATGGAAAAAAAATTATGGACAAATTGCACTTCATATTGCTTGAAGACGAGCCTCAACATGGTTTGTAATAATTCTTTTCCAAACTGGCATATCTGCTAGCATTATACCCATTGATACTGCTAAGAAACATGGCCATAATGTTAACAGCACCAAAACCAAGTAAGGATGCAAAAGAAATGAGATACTACAGCCTTGAGATCGTGAAGAATGTCAAGTCCATAACAGCAATTTTTGCAGCTTGACTGATGGCTAGGCATATAAATGATGTTTCAATCTAGTACCGTACTTCATTTTCATCCATTGATCAAGAATTTATATGCATGAGATTCTCAGAGTACTTTTGCAGCAACCCTGTACATGTTTTAGTTCCCAACTCACCTCCCAATTTCCTATGCTACAAAGGAAGTGATGCCAATGTATCTTCACTATAGACAATGGATACAACTTGCCTTCAAGCAGCACATTTTGTACATTGGAACAACTTAAGTATAAAAGTTGAACCTAATCATTTGAAGTACGAAACTGGACAAAAGTTCTTATCTAGTATGAGCATCGTTTCGTACATATTAATGTTACATGTCGAGCATAAATTCAAATAATAATAACTTTTTAGTAATATTCTGATTTGGAATCTAGCTCTAGTCCAAGCCATGTAACTTTATCTATGGGCGTCTTAGCATGTGGCCATTTTAACTATAAAAATAGGCCAGAACTTTTGACACCACTGTCCTCTTTACCTACAATTATTTGTCATTGCTATTTGCCCCAATGTCTATCTTGTTCTAGTTCCACAAGAATAAAGCTAAACATTGCATAACATTAAATTTATGGAAATTCTCCCGATAGTTCCCCTCCTTCAAAAGAGGAAAAAGAAGCTTTATAGACATTAATTACAACGAATGGAAATGAAATATTGGTTACATTAGGCAACATATTGCCCAAGGATTGAAATTGATATCTATCTCGAATTGCCATATTTAGCTTTTGGAGCATGCTTTATTTTATTATCCAAAGTTAGGTGCGAGAGATTTTTTTAACTACAAAGCTTAGAAGAACTAAAGAATTGCAAACTAGGCATTTCATAGTTTTCTAACAACATGGTCTATAGTAACCATTGTGTTGGTGAAATTAAAAATACAAACATGTCATCTAAGCATCACCTTTGTGAACTCCCATTGAACCAGCAAGTGAGACATTTGTCGATCACAATCTAGACAGTTACCTTAAAGTTTACCATTGAAGGAAGGAAGGAAAGAAGGTATTTTTATCGTCCACGGAGACCAATCGGTCTATGGCCACCTAGAACTAAAGCGATACTAACTATCCTTATTTCTAAGTTGCCTGACGTCCTTTCTACATGTTATTGCCTTTCCGATATGCATAAAGTTCTACTTTTTATCTTTGCAAAACCATTTCAAACTCTAGATTCTGCATATACTCGTCCTCCTTCCCCAACCATCCACCCTTTGTGATACGATTCATGTATATTTGGATTGTCGTAATAACACAATCATAGAACCCACAATAAAATAATAAAACACTGGACTAAAGAAACTTTATTCATGCACAATTGATATGGCAACATCATTAACCACCCAACCGGATCCACTGGGTTATGGTAAAATACAAGTTCTATGGCAAATACAAAGCTCTGGATTCTGGCTATTGGCCCTCCAGGCTAGTCTCGCTACTCCAAGTAGCCACAGATCAGAAAGCAACTGCAAATCTGTAATGGCATTGTAGCAGTAATTTGTGACCCCTTGTCACGTTTTCGGCCATTTCTCCCTCATATGGATGAACTACGAGATGTGCCACCTAATTCGAAAACTAGACTCCGAGCCGGTTCCAATGAGGTAAAAATCGCCTCCATCGGAGCTCTGGTTGCGGAGATATCTCTAACTGAAATTTAGGTTTTATTTATAGATCTCTCCACGACTTTAGCCTTTTTTAGCAGGCAGTTGCTTTTTTATATCAAAATAGCTCTTTATCTTTAATTAGATAACATAACTTATCATATGGGATATTATCTATGGACTGCTCCCTCAACTAATAATCATCCCAATGATAGTGCCTCGACCCCTTCCATGAATATCAATGGTTCTTATAACTGTGTTAAATGTTTCCCTTGATTTTGATGTTATAGCTCAGCCCCTTTATATTATTAGGTGACTTAGGAATAACATTTACATAATATTTTCCATATTCCAATAACCCATTCGCCGTGGACCACTCCCCTGTGCTTGCTCCATATCACTTTGCCCCCAAACACCCTTCTTTATCCCCCCTCCCCCGCCCTTTTTTGTGTGTGTGTGGGCGGGGGGGGGGGGGGGGGGGGGAAGGGGTTTCAAGATTCAGAAGATAAGAATGACATATAATAGAAATGTTCAAAACTTGTGAATGAGGATCACAGAGATTTAGTTTTAGGGTGTCTCCCCTGTGGGGTTTTCAATGAATCAAAGAACATAGCTAGAAGCGAGAAGAATATATGTATGTTCTTGCTTCTTATCTTATCAAGTGTGCCTTGTATGAAGGGTTATTTATAGAGTCACAACATTGTGTGTATGCAGGCATCTCATTTCTTCTTGCCCATGCATTGCATCAAGCCGGAGTCATATTATATTGCACCTTTTAGTTTTTTAGGATTTCATTTGTAAGCATATATTGGGTTGTAGGAGCTGCATCCATTTGTCATCTTCTTAAATTTTTCTTCATGTTGTTGGGCATATGTTTCTTGTGATATTGTATATATACAAGGGAAATGATGGTCACCTTCCATATGATTGTCGAGAAGAAGGGAATACATGAGTTGGTAATATTATCCATTATTCAAGGTTTTGGTGAAAGAAGATATTATTTTGCGGACAGAAATAATAAACAATAAGGATTGGTGTTGGCAAGATGTTCCACAATCTTATTTGGTTAATCTCGATCACACTGGAAAATGAAATGAAGTTAATGGCATGCAAGCTTCCATCTTAAGAATGTAAGACGTATGAACCTTAAGCATAAAAGCATTTCAATATTATCGTCCTTGGCAAGAAAGTCCTGTATTGGACCATCTTGTCATAAATGAAACAAAAATATCTATCGTGCTACATTTGAAAAAATATTCTCTATTGCCAATATAGCTGCCTACATGATATTTGGTCTAATTGGTGATCTGCAAATTGCTCTGATTGCCATCCTTTCCTTTTTTGTTGCAATTGATGCAAGTGTATCCTTCAATTGAATACATATGTTGCACTTTGAGAATGGCATTTGTTGCAAAATACACACCTACTTTTATGAAACATGTAACACCTCTTCCTTATCATCAATGGATGCTCACCAACCACCAAGTCTTCCACGTAACCTTGGTGGCAAGTTTTTTCCATCTTTGTGAGTAATGTGTCTAATTGGCCATCTTAGTTGGGCTTGAGACTCAACCAACCCAGAGCCTATAATGCATGGGACATGAACAAGATTGCATATTAAACGGGAGCAAATCATTGAAACGGGAGCAAAAGGAATATTCCTTAAAGATTCCCTTTTTTTTCCAAAAAAGGAGCTAAAATGAGGTAAAAAAAAATTTTTGATCATAAAATTGTATTTTGACCCCCCTAAAATCACTCATTTTTTTGTGCAAAGAGAAAATTGACTATGTCAAAGTGACATTTTTTTCTAACAGTTAGAATTTACCTGAAGTGTGTTTTTAGAGAAAACCACTAATTTAAGTGTATCTCCTACACAACATTTTGTAAGCTTGGATTATATTCCAAAAAATGTACTTTTAGGTTACAATGTGTCATTTTTTAATGATGTAATATTTCAAAGTACCAAAATTGTAATCCGGAATACACTTTTGCTATTCCAGGATAACAGAAGTGTATTCCGGAATACACTTTTGCTTTTCTTGAAAGTCAAAGTGTATTCCAGAATACACTTTTGGTTTTGCTCGAAATCCAAAGTGTATTCTGGAATACATTTTTGTTGTACAAGGTTTTGAGACTCAACAGTGATCTTGGGGTTTTTCAGGTTTTCGACATTTTCAATGACCTCGCAACTTTTTTGTTTCAATTGATTTGAATAACATTACGATTTTATTCGTTTTTTATATGGGGATACATGAACAAAGTTCTAAATAATAAAGGGATTAGCGAAAGGGAAAAACAAACCAACAACAACTAGATTTTCTAGCATATTCAATTTATTTTGATGACCTTTCAATAATTGTTTTTATTATTTTGTGTGGATACAGGGTTATGGTATTAAATAATAAAGGGATTGTGATTTTTTTGTTCTTAAGGCTAGGGATACTGGGTCTTGGTTTCAAATCATAAGAGGGAAATGTATTCCGGAATACACTTTGTATTCCAGAATACATTTTTTTTTTCTAGGAGGACAGAGACGTGTTTTTTTTGCCCTTTCTGCTCTGGCGATCTTTGTCTACAGACCTTGCGCCACCATTTCATGCTCAGATTGGAAAAGGCTATGGTGTTGGCTAAAGCTTAAGCCAAGGCGCTGGTTAAGCGCCTTTGAATTTTTTTTTTTTTGCATTAGGGTCGAATGCCAAAATATAGGGTCGGATGTAGTAGAATCAGATCGGATGCCAGAATAAGGTCGAATGTAGAATCGGATGCCATGTCGCATGTAGGGCAAAGAGTTTTTTCTAGTAGGGTTGGATGCCAGAATCAGATGGCAGAATGTTGGATCATCAGGTCGGATGCCAGAATCAGATGCTTTTAGATGCCATATCGAGAAGCAAAGGACTGCTGGCAAACAAGGTTTCGGATATGCTGGGTGATTTGGAATGCTGGCAAACAAGGTTTTCGGATATGGTGGAGCAAACAAGGTTGTTTTGGTGGCTATGGTGGCTATGCAGCAGCGAAGTTATGGTGCCTCTGGTATTTTATATGGCATGGCTGCAGCGAAGCTACAATGGCAGTGAAGCTACGGTGGCAGTGAAGCATGTCGTCCAAAGTAAGTTGCATAGTTTTCTTTTCCTTTTTTTTTAAACTAGATGAGCAGGTCTGACCATTTGAAGCAAGGAGATATTCTTGATTTGCCCATGATGTGTCCTCTATGTTTAAACTGGAGCTTCTTTTCGCATTGTACATTGAAGCTTTGAAATAACAGCTGAGAAATATGGTCTGGCCATGCTTTGCACTGTAAAAAAGAACATTGATGAATGAGAGTTTTGCTGTATGAGACCTTGAAGCAGGAAAATGCTTTTGTGGTACCTCAGTTCCATCCCCATATTATGGTAAGATATTTTTACATTTTCATGTTTTTTTAGTTGCCATTGCTAACTTTTGTCAACATATCACTGTTAATTCTTAAGTGTCGATTTAATTATTCTCTCATTTCTTGCTGATTCTTAGCATAGAGTTCTGTTTTAGAGTAGGTTTGCATGACTATTTTTTCTAGCCAAGTTTAGCCAGTTGGTTGCATTTCTTTTTACTGACTGGAATTTTGCTTAGTTCTTTTTAGCTTTGAAGATCTTATGTTAACTGTTTGAAGATCTTATGTTAACTGTTTGCAGGTTCTACTTGAGTTTTGAGAGCAATTCCTCACAATATCTTTTCACCTTCCTTGAACTCTACATCTGGAAGTGCTGAATATAAAGTCATAGAATCGACGAGGATTTCATCAAATTAGCATGAGATTTTTAGTCACTGAAGTTGGCATGTAAAAAACATTATTAGCAGAAGAAGACCACAATGGCTCATACAAGTTGTTGCTATTTTAATGAACTGGAACTGAGGTTGGAACTGAGGTTGCAAAATGGAGCAGTTTCTGCATATTTCTATAATAATATTTACATGAAATGTACATGCCTTGAAAATAAAAATAAATAATATGAATTCTTATTATATTAATGTCTACTAGGAGTGTGTCAAGGCTCTTGCAGGATGTGCATCAATGTTTTTAATTTTCATCCTCAACAAAAATAAGGAGGTTGCATATTAAACGGGGTCTCTAAATCAAAGGAAATAAATCCTTCACCAAATTCAAAGCACCAAATCATCTTAAAGCTTTGTCTGATCTTAGAACATGCTTTTTTGGGGTGCAATAGATGCTACCTTTAGATTTGAGCAACATTTGGCACGTTGAATGGCCTCTTAAACATAAGGTGTATTGCAGGGATTGGAAACATGGGTTCCAATTTGTATTCTGGAATAGCATAAGAGTGCAAGGTGCTATTCCGGAATAGCGCAAGACTTCAAGATGTGGTGCAGGGATTTGAAATATGGCTCCCAATCTGTATTCTGGAATAGCATAAGAGTGCAAGATCCTATTCCAGAATAACGTAAGAGTGCAAGGGCAACTGACAATCCTATTCCAAAATAAAGTAGGAATTTTGAAAACACTGATTAGGTTCTTCTCTAGACAGATATTGGTATGCTCGGGTAGGTTCTTCTCCTCATATCATAAAACTTTATGTTTACTTCTTCTTCATACCTTGCACTTATTGTGTAATGTTCATGCTTTAACTTGTGACCTTTTACAAATTCACCCCTTTTTGTCATGTCTTCATAATAACCCGATGCGAACAAAAAAAAAATGTGGCTGAAATAGTGCATACTAAATCATACACCATAATGATCTTGGAATTAACCTCTAAAAATGCCATTTCAAGTGATTTATATATTGATCCAGTAGTAAGAAAATAATTTTTTCCCTAAAATAGCACATTTTAAAATGTAATCACCATGATCTTCTGAACACAACCCCTAAAAATGCCATTTCAAATGGTTAGTACATTTTAGAGAAGGGAATCTTCAAACGGGAGTGCTGCAACACTCCCGTTTAATATGCAACTGTGTTCATGATGGTATCAACATGGATAAGCAGCTTCCAAATACCAACACCTAGATGGCCATCCCCAAATCTCTGACCATTCACACTATCTGATGGATCCACTGTAGCTATGATACCCCCTGCAAAAATTGCCCCATTGCAGGGGAGCAGCAACAAGCATTATAACTTCCTCCACTCCAGCCTGGGGCATTGTTTCACACTTGCATTGCAACTCTCTACTTCAATTGGAATAGTTTTCTCTATATGTACCAAAACATCTTGAACATGGTATATTAGAAATGACATCTCAAGAATTGCCCCATCTATTGCTCCATCATTTTACCCGGGGGAGGGGGGGATGATGAAAGACACGAGTACAATCACATAACTGTAACTAGGGAATTTTTTTTCTTAGGGCTTTTTTGCTTGGGCACTTTGTTCTTTTATCAACAATTGAAGCTTGTAAAAGTGGCCAAAAAGAAAGAAAAAGCAGCCCCAAAGAAAAAAATTCCCAAGAAGAGTGCAATTTTATGAATGTAAATTTGCTTTCAAGGCAGGTGAGCCACTCCTTTTCTAAATGAAAGGAAGTGTTTTATATTAAACATAATTGAAACATGGTAAATAATCCCAAAATGCTTGTAATTCTACTTAAGTTTTTGCTCAAATATCTCAAAATACCAAAAATACTACTGGTCTATGGTAGCTTCATCGTCTATGTATATGCATCGTTGTCGTTTGCCGTCTTTGATTGTTGATGATGCCATTAGTTGCATTCTTTTGGCTATACGCTCTGCATAAATAGGTAGAATGCTGCAACAGCGAAAAAACGTCATCAATGCCAACCTAAAAAAGGGAAATTCAAAGATTCAAAGTGGTTAACTCACTGACTAGTCCGAAGGTTCCTCTACTTCCTCAGCATCGACACCCTCATACTCATCCTCATCCTCATCCACATGTATCTCATCTTTTCTTGTGCATCCACGTCGTGATAGCACTAATTCAATCAAACCTTCCTCAATATCCACTCCATAATAATGAACACCTTGCACTGCACATGCTTCCATCATAGAACCCCTGCCCGCAAATAGATCCAATACAAAACCACCCTTAGCACAGAAGCAATGTAAAAGAAATTCCATGAACCTGGTGGAGCGTTCCAACCCAAATCTGGAGTGGGTAGTGTCATCCAAAGGCAACCTATCCGTAGGAGAAAGTTTATGATGAAGTAGGTTACTGTTCTGATTCAAATCCTTAGTACAAAACACTTCAGCATTGTGATATCCCATGTCTGTGCCAATTCTGCCATAGATGATAAAGTAACACCAATTTATTGCCATATGGCCCATAACATCTTTTGAAAAACCAAATGGATCATTGCTTGTCACGCAATACAAGCGGCATTTCTCAAGACCATACTTTCTCGCTTGACCGTCCACCATGCCTAATTGGTTGGTCGAACAAAGACACACAACCATCCCCTCATCATCCACACATAAAGTTGCCAAGGTGAATGCATCTGCAACCAATTGCGGAGTACAAACGTTCCATGAAGGCAATGTAGAACGGCGGGATATATTGGACAAAGTTTGACAAATTTGAGACAGTCATTCTATACACTCCATAGAGGACATCTTTGAGTTTTGTATGCACAATGCCTGCTTCATTGAACCTTTAAAAAGAAACGACAATTCAGAATATAAAAATATCTTTGGAAAATTGTAGAAAAATAAATGAATACATACTCATTGATCCTGCTCATTGCCCTTATTAAAGCTGCTTCCTTTTGTGTATCAATTTCAACAAAGGTTGATTGGACTGAAAAATGCATACTACGCATTAGTGAATAACGATCCTTGATCTCCTGCATCCATGCATCTGTGCGATGATTTCCGTCCCAGCATAAAAACATTTTTCCACTCAAGTCTTTCCAATCATCATTATGTTCAAGCTCACACTCAAAACGTTGATTCTCTTCCTTCCAATACGCATCCCATGTTTGCATGATCTCATCTGTTACTGGACAATAACTCCCCACTGTAGTGGTGATAGATAATATGAAGCTGCCTTTTTCCAAGACATAGCCATCAACTCGAAGAGTCTCACGAAGGGATTTTGCTTCCTTACTAACAATTCTGACGGCTTGATTAAGCACTATTCTGCAAAGAGGTATCATTGGAGGTGGTGTCTTGCGGACTATTCTTAGTTCTTGTAAGGTTTCCGAGATCATTTGCAAAGTAAAACTCCTGGGAAACTCTAAAGATTGCAGATCTTCATCTTCTTTTGTTTTCTTCTTGCCCTTTTTTTCCCTTTAACTGTCTCCTTTTCCATCTGAGTGTCCATCTGATCCTGAGTGGCCATCTGATCCTGAGTGTCCGTCTGATGAACCTGAGTGTCCATCTGGTTGTCCATCTGATCCTGAGTGTCCATCTGAGGTAATGGGCCACTATCATCAGGCAACTGACTTGTATTTTCTACATCATCATCTCTGCAACATCCATTTTTTTTTTATAAAGCCCTCCTCGGCTTTTTTTCCAAATACTTGTAGACGAAGCTAGAAGCACTATTTCTTGTTTCCACCATGCCCGTGGACTACATCAGATAAAATAAATAACCCCATCAGCTAAAATAAATAACCTGCTTTTTTATTCTTTTTCTCTGATCTGAGAGGCCCAAGAGACCTAGACAATGCAATAACCTATTTGAAATCTAATGCAAGACAATGCAATAACCTATTTGAAACAATGCAATAACCAGTTGGAATAAGACGTCTCACAATGCAATAACCTATTTGAAACAATAACCTATTTGAAACAATGCAATAACAAGTTGGCAATAACCTATTTGAAACAATGCAATAACCAGTTGGCAGAATTTTGTAAATTGATTCTAAAGCTGTCTCACAGATATGTAACCAATGAACTAAGGGATCTTAGACTCTGCATAAAACAAGGTATGGTATAGATATAAAAATCCCTGCACGTTTTTCTTAGAAAAAGCCCTGGTCAAGATATCATCAATTTGGCCTGCTCCTCTGTTTAGGATCTAAATGAAAGTATCTAAGGACCCAGTCGGCGCCGACCAATGCAAAACAATGCTTACCTATTTGCCACAAAGCTGTCATTTGATCCTTATTCGCTTTGCAAGAAATGGGCCTGCAAGAACCAATACAAGCAAAATAGGTACATCTCAAGCCAGTCGGCGCCGACCATTGAAATGCATACAAATCTACGCTTACCTTATTCAATCCAATAGGCCTAGTAATGGTTCGACCAATGAAGAATATATGAAGCCTGAGCAGAAAAGGTTCGACAGAGTCAGTCTGTGAGTTCTGTGAGTTCAGTCGGCTGTGAAGAATGAAGAATATATGAAGCCTGGTAGCTGTGAAACTCTGAAAAAATACCTCTGATAACTCTGATAATCCCTGGGATATGGCTAAAGGCAATGCATATCCAACTAGTTAAGAGCAAATTCTTAGGCAAGGAAATTAATGGTAGGCAGTATTTCAACACCCTGAATCCCTCTTCAACGAGCAAGAGATGACAAAGTCTTCAGTTTCAAATTAGAGGTTTTAGACTATTAAAGCAGGCTACTAATAGCTATTAGGAATCATTCTGAGGCAGCTATTAAAAAGCTAGTTAGGCATATATCTTCAGGATCCATACAATGATGGTTTAGAAGATTCACAGATGCATTAAAAGGATATAGTTAATCATCAACAAGTAATACTACTTTTTATCTTCAACAAATAACAAAGAATTAACTATCCAACATGAATACCACTCTCCATCCTTTCTTTTCCTCCTGCAGTCTTAAAACAAGGTTAGTCACTAAAATTTCGATAACCCAAAAACTAATTATCCTTTTTGGCTGATTTTTGTTCCCACTTAAACTAGACTTTAAGATCTTTCTAGCAAGCTTTAGATCGCATGAATCTGATCTATATTAGAAACGTTATGGCCTTCCAAAGCAAGGCTATCGTTTTACTCCATAGCTGCGACTTTCTACTTCTGCTTTTGTATCAAACATAAAACTAATGCTTATAGACTAATGCTTATAGACTGTACAACGAATCTGGCTCTGATACCATGTTAGAAATATGAGACACACAAAACTTTTCCCACAAGACAAGATCATGTTTCATTCATATGAGATACATATTTATACATCAATATGCGCCACAATTAGGCTAGTGCCACAATAGGCAAGAGTGCTATTGAAACACGTGCTATATATGGCAAAAGGTAAAGGTGCAATATCTCCTATAGAAAGGAGATTCCAAACACTCTGATATACTCTGATAACTCTGACAGCTGGAAGAATCCCTGTGGTTTGCTCGAGCCAGCCTATAACCAGTCGGCGCCGACCAGACAAAAATGGGTTCAAAAACAATGAAAAACTTAAATGTAAACAATGAAAATACCTCTGATATACCTCTGATACTTACAGAAAAGGTTTCGGAAATGCGAGTCGGCGCCGACCAGCTCTGCCAAGAATCGATTTCGTCCCTTTTTTTTTTTTTCCAAAGCCTCTCACGTTTTTTTTTTTTTTTTTTTTTTTTTTTTTACGTTTCTTTTCTCCTGGTCCACAAATAAAAATGCTAAGGCATTATTTTCGCTTTTGGACATTAAAAAATTCTAAGGTTAAAACTTAGAAACATGTGACGTTAAGAATGTTATTCAAAACATGTATGGTCCCTAAGGCTTGTTAAGAAATATATTCAAAACAGGTGACTAAGGCTTCGCAATGACTAATGTATGGTCCCTAAGGCTTGTTACTGAACGTTAGGAATGTATACTATTAAGAATGTACGGTGCCTAATATTAACGTTAAGGAATGTACGGTGCCTAATGCTTGTTTGCAAACGTTAAGAATGGTTATTATTACAAATGTACATTATTATAACGTTTAAAAATGAATGGTAAATTTTTTTTTCTCCGTTGCAACGGGCATATTATTTTAAAGGAATTCAATTAATGGCTTCCTTAATGGTTTTTTAAATTCAAATATCCATGTGCTCCGATTATCCTTGTACATTCTTTCAGTTTGTTCCTTCATGGAAAGTCGCGTCACGGTAAGAGGATGGGGAAGAGAACATGAAATGACAATGCCTTTCGTGGGTGGAATTTGCAATCTAGAGAGCAAAGCTTTGGCATCCTTCTTTCACTTCCCCATAGATGCCTTGTGTGTTGTTCAAAATGGCTATGGTCCACAATGTCTTTCCAATGTGTTGGAAGAATGTAAGAATGATGCAGGTCACCATTGTTACAAGGTTGATGCATGATATGGTAACACAGTAATTGTGTATGGTGGCATGTTACCTGATAAGCCCACTAGAATAATAAATTTGGAATCGCCATCTTCTTCTTCATCAGGTTCAATGAAAGGCTACAACTCAACCTTCACAAAGATGTTACTTCAGAGTGGTAATAGCAAGCTTAAAAGAATCTTGATGGAAGTGAAGGAACCTAGGAAGCTTGTTTGTTTGCCACCTTACTATGATGGTAGAATTGTGTTTGAATTGCCTAGCCAACAAGAAGCGGGGGGTAGCATGGAGGGTATGCAGCAAAATCAAGATCCACATATGTGGACAACTTACAATCACACTAACACCCCTGCACTTGAAGGTACTGTAAGACTTGCATATTGTGGTGGCTACCTTCAATGTCAGAATCCATGTTGTGATTACTTTCTTAGTAAAGGTGAGCATAATTCCTTGCAGTGGAGTGGTAGTATTCATGTTAGACCAGCTGTTGGTCCTATATGTGATGCGCATGGCTCAGTCACTTGTGCATACTGCAAAGAACAACCACATTGTATATCATTATGCGATGCTATGATATTCTATTGTCTTCCAAAGTGTACCACGGATACAAGACTTGTCATACACACAAGTGCCCATTCCCATCCAATCAGACGAGGACAATCAAGACTAGAAATCAAGAAACTTAAGAATGTAGTTGATATCACCTCAACTTCAGTTCGTTTTATGGGACCAAGACAACTGCAAAATGAGATTGCCATGGACAAAATATGCAAAAGCATGTTAATGGAGGTTGATGTGCAAGAAGTGGACAAAATGACTACTGAACAAGTAGATGTTCTCTTAATGCAGCTAGAACCATTGTGCAATCAGAGGAGGTAAGCCTGACAAACAACTTAATTTTGCAGTTAAACATTGTTTTAATCTAATAAGTTGTTATGTTCTGCAGACTTAGGAAGTGGATTGACGATACAAGGATGAGAAATAGACAATCCCAGGATGAGATAAGTGGACTGTTGTACTTGAAAAGGAAGTGCCGCTATGAATTCTTACATGGCTCTAAGTTTCCAGACCAACTACACAATGCCTCAATTGAGAGATGTTATGTTTTTAAGATGTCCACAGTTGGAGCTGGTTCAGGAGTTGACTTAGTGAACCGCATGTGCCCTTCAGGAGATTTGGCAAAAATCTTGGGTTCATTTCGACCATGTGAAGCGGATAAATGGATGGACTACAATGGCCTGTCATGTTTATGATCCCATGTAAGTATTTTTTTACTGCTTTTACTTAATTGCTTTCTTCTCATGTTTATTCATAATAGGATACGAGGTTTGCAAACTATTGCCATATGTGAGATGAAAACAGAGGATGTGTCATCTCAAAAGAAATTTTGGAGAAAGTTAAACAAGGTATTGCAGTCCAAAGGCTTTCCTCCAGCCCAATTTCATGGATTCATGGCTGACGAGGCCCAAGCTAATTGGAATGCCATTCGAGATATCTTCTTTGAAGGTAAGACATACCCTGAGAAAGAAAGATCTTGTGTTTTTCACTTTGAACAATGCTTGCAAAGGCAGACCAAGAAGCACTTGAGCCCTGAGAATAGGCAAGTGTTCTTAAATCAATGTAGATTATGGAGACTTTGCTCGAGCCAAGAGGAAGCAGAAGCCATATATCAAAGCATCCTAGAGTGGCTCTCAGTTTTGGCATCAAGTTCTGATGTCATGGCATTGTCTTCATGGTTGGCATGGTGGCATCAAAGAGCCAGTAGGTGGGGGAACTTCATGAAAGCCCAGAGCAATATAAATATTGCAATGCATATGCCTGATACAAATCTCTCTGAATCCAGACATGGAAGCTGGTTGGCTGCCACTGGCTATAGAAGGAACCTCTCTTTATATGATGCTACTCTATTTGATCTTACAGAGGCTATCTTGCAAAGTACGAGATACAAATCATATTTGGAGTGCAATTATGTAGGAACGGGCCCAGGACTTTCCACATTGTTTTCAAGGCTACAGGGTAGACTTAATAGTGGTATTAAGCCTTCTGAGATGTTGTGACGTTCCAGGGGAATATACGCTATAAATACGTATATTCCTGGATCCGTCACCATACAAGTCTACTTAAGCAGCCTTGTATGCATTGGAAAGTGGCAAGGGGTGCACATCTAAGTTAATTGTTTAACTTAGATAACCTTAGGATAAGACCCATTTCCACATGGTTTTATCCTATTGGGCAACTGCCACACGGCCTCATCCTAGTGGTGCCACGTGGCATCCCATGTGGACCCACACCTATATTAGCTCTAACCCTAACCCTAGACCTTTTTTCCCTGACCTAGCATCTAAACCCTCATCTACGCGCCCGAAACTCCGTTTCGAGCACCGTTCGTCGTAGCCTAGCCTGGAGCAGCAGCCTCTGGAAGGTGTGTATGATCGTAGAGCGAGCCACGTCAAGGAGCATGGAGACGCCGGGGATGGGAGGAAGCGCTTCTGGAGGAGGTAGGTTGAGTAGAGTCCATGTTAGTTCATCTGGGAGTTAGCACTCCAGATGGGTTAGTATTTCGTAGCTAGAGTAGAGCCACCCTAGACCCTTTGTTGAACATCTTGAACCCTAATCAATGAACCCTAACTGATAGTTAGATATGTATGATTAGGTTAAGATGTTCATATGATATTGTTCATGATGATTATGTGATGTTGGTTGATCGTGTTTGTTCCTCTTGTGTTGGGAAGGGGGGTAGAGACCTAGGGCCATATGTAGTATGCTCCTAGTATAGATCCCTTAGTTCCTATTATATGCGGCCTGTGCATAGGAACCCACCAGGCTATGGAGGCTATGATGTGACTCAAAGACCACACAACGGGCTAGAGGCAATATGGAGGGAGGATCCCCGCCGAGCGGGGGCTACGGGGATCCCATAGTGGGCTAGGCTTATGGCGGGTCACTTCGGTGGGGCGGGCATGGGTCCGACACCTCCCCGGGCGAAGGTGTTGCCCCCTCTCTCAAGAGTTGCAAGTGTCGCCTTGGCTCTTGTTTTGGGGGTTCACAGGCACGAATCGTGTGTCGTCACGATTCTCTAGCCGCCCGTGGAGCCTCTAGACCCCGGGAAGGGGAGATGCAACCCTTCCTACCTCAACGGACCAGGGAGATGCAACCTGGAGTAGTCCCGATGGGTGATGCCATGGGATTGCGTATCCGGAAGGTTAGAGTCATGCCAGAGCCTGATCTAGCCCATCTGCAAAGTATGCACAGGAGGGGCGGATGGAGTAGTCAACCCTAGCCATTGTCTTATGCCAGCCCCACCATTGTTATGACTCGGTCTGCTCTATCTTGAGGCCTATCCAGTCGGTCGACTTCCTTATGTGCCAGATCCACGGGTAGGAGCTCTCACGTTTTATGGTGTGTGGCTATGTTCTTTGCACCTTTGGATATGTGACGGACTACCCTTCGAGGTAGTATTTGTATTGTTGATGCTAGTTCTGACATGTTTATCGCTTCCGCTGTTATAGGAGCCCATAGGGGAAGGGCGCAAGACACCTTTCAGTGTCCCCCCCGCTAAGGTCACCTTAGGTGCGGGGTAGACGCGAAGGGCCTGTGGCGGTTGTTGAGCCGGATGGGGGATTTCTGCCGAAAGTACTACGGCCGTAGGGTGCCGATGTTTAGCGGGCGTCACAATGGTATCGAGGCGATGTTCTTGGTTGACCAGGAACTAGCACTGACCATAACCTTGAAAGTAGTCTAACAAGCTTATAGGGGGTGTGAAATAAAATTTTCCACCACCGAACCTCGAAAATAAGGGAAAATTTTCTCTCTTAGGTAGTGGGTCCGAAATTAGTTTAAGTGTTAGACGAAGACATGAATGAGTCAAATTCATCCTCTAGTAAATTGGTGTGGAAATTATGTATCTGCATCAAAGTTCACATAAAATGGGTCGAAGAATCATGCCAATCGGAGACCCGAGTGAAAAATGGCGCAAATCCATAATTAGCACTTCAAACCGTTAGGAAATTCGAAAATATTAAAGTATAATACGAAATTAATACAAAGTTAATATATACATTAATAATTAAATAATTACTAAATATGGTGTAATTAATAAGGGAGGCTATAATAATTAGGGGTAATTATGGTGGGAGAATATTCCTAGGGGCCCTCCTTTTTAAATATATCGACACCTCATTCTCTCCAACCATCCCCACCACCATCTCTCTTGATCAGCCTTACGCCACCCATTTCCCCGAACCGTAAGATATGGCACGCACTAAACAAACCTACAGAAGCCTGGCCCTAGGGCTAACACCTCCATGGCGGCAAAGCAGCAATGGGCGGTCATGGCAAGCGATACCACCCCACCGAGACCCAACCTAGACGAGAGGGACGAGCCTTCATCCAACGACACTCTTCCACGACGCCAAGAGAGTGCACCTAGCCCCCGGCCGCGCAGCTCTTCATCGGCAGCACCCGTGAGAACCGGGCGAAGTCCCGCCACTTTGGGCCCCTCGGACGGACACCGAGGTCGTCGCAGGAGCAAAGTTGAAGAGCGTGGGGCGGGCAGCAGCAGCAGCAGCACCAAACTCAGAGGCAGCCCCCTTCAAGCACCTAAGAAGAAGGGCAAGGAAAAAGTTGCGAGTGGGCGTGAAGAGAAGGCCGCTAGGAAGAAGAGGGAACGCGAAAGGGAGCTCAGCGACAGGAGAGAAGGACAAAGAGAAGAAACGACCGCCTCAAGGACCGCCGTTATAGAAGAGCCTCGAAGAGGAGGAGGCCCCGAAGGGGAGACGGGCGAGGAGGAGGAGGAGCAGCAGGGGCCTTCCGCTAGACCACCTTACCCCCCAAGTGGGTCGGAGCCACCAAAGGTGGTCAAGAAGCGTAAGGTGGAGAACGGGAATTCACGCCCGCCGATCGCGGAATTCATGCGTAAGATGAAGGTATACCAGAGGTACCTCCGTCGCCGACGATGCAGGTACAACGACTGGTATTGCCGTCAAGAGGTGCAGCGGGCCGTGGAGGGCGGCAGGCCGAAGAAAAATCAGCCGAAGCCACCCCCACCTAGACCGGAAAAACCCAAAAGGGTTCACCACGGGCCGAACAGTGTGTACGCCCGGGTGTTTAGGGAGATCAAGCACTTCCAGATGTGCACAAATCTCCTCATAAGGAAGGCCCCTTCGCGCCTCCTTCGAAGTCATGCGCCAGCTCCGGACCGATTATAGGGTTACCCCTCTAATGACCCGGGCTCTGCAAGAGGCTGCTGAAGCAGAGCTGGTGCAGCTCTTTGAGGAAGGGAATCTCTGTGCCATCCATGCTAAGAGAGTCACCCTTATGCCAAAGGACATTCACTTAGCACGGAGGATTCGCAGGGAGAGGCCCTAGGCCTTAATTTTGTAAATTTTGTTAGAAAGTTAAAATTTTCATGTACTATGTTTTCCTATTAATATAAAAGTTAATTTCCTCTGTAAGTAGCAAAATGTTAGATGCTTGAAATCTAGGAAATTAAACCCAATTGTAGTAGAATTCCTTATAGCATGCTTAGAAATACCCTAGAAATCATGACTACAACGAAAATTTTGGCAAAAAAATCATCCAAAAGCAAAAAATCGGGCCAACCGGGTGAGACCGCGCCAAACGCGTCTGCGTTCGCGACGCGGAGGCCATCCGCGCGGACTCACCCGAGTGCGCTGAAATCATGCTTTTAGGTGTCAGTTTTGTTCAAAATAAGTTGCTAGTTAGGTTAATTAGCCATGTTAGCATCTTCAAACTCCCAAAAATGACCAAAATTGGTTCCAAAATCGGCCAACCGGGTGAGACCGCGCCAAACGCGTCTGCGTTCGCGACGCGGAGGCCATCCGCGCGGACTCACCCGGGTCAGCCCATTTTTGACTCAAATTAGCCAAATTTGACCAAACAAACTGCCATGTAGTGTTTCTTGCTTTGCTTTGCTTAGATTTGCACTTCATGGTAGCTCAATTGGATACCCAGAGCCATAGAACAAAGGTCTTCCCCATCTAGGAACCTTTTGCACGAATCCCGAGGTCAACCATAGTCTATAAAAAGGGCCTCATTTGTCATTTTCCCTTCCACAGAACTGCTCCCAGCCACTTAGGCGATTTTCTGACTCCTTATGATCTTTGCAAACCATTTTCTGCACCCTTCTTTGCTCAATGGCGCCCAGCAACTTTGAAAGATGGTACAATGCTGCAAACCATATCCATCAGCTCCCTGCTGACCAAGCCTTCTCTGTGTTTGACCACTTGTTTGATCTTCATGCAACTCTGTCTAGAACACCATACTACACAGATATCATGTGCCAATACGACCAAAGCGCCACGTGTTGCGTCAATCTGTCTGACAACCAACAGAATTAAATACATATGGCGCCATAGATATGTGATTCCCCTAGGGGAGGGAATTGGGTTTCTCTTGAGACACTCACCCAAGCCTTAGGTCGAGAGATGGGAGGATCCAAAGGCAAGAAGCAGCTATGGGATAGGACTAGGACCATGCCAGATTACATGACCTGTAGACATAATAGGCATAGGTACCTTTCATCTCAGACAGCCCTTGCCCTCTTCATGCACTATAAGTCAATCAACAAAGTAGGGGAACCTTCCGTTCAGCCCTTAGATCTAGCTCCACTTAATACCCGTAGGACCCAGGAGCAGATTCTCAATATAGAATCCTCCGCGTATGAACACCATGGCACGACATCGGGGCACCAATTCTGCAGATAGACGAAGACTACGAGCAACTGGGGGAGCAAAACCCAGAGTGGGAGAGCAGGGAGGCAACAAGAATGAAGAGGTACATGTCGAGGCACGACGACGACATCAGAAGAGCCACCGAGCCACCGGTCGGCATCACAGCTCTGTCGCCGATAGTCATCGACGGAGAGGAGTACATTCTAGCAAATGACATCCTCAACTTGTCATACTGCCAGGAACAGGGACTTCGAATCGACGAGCTTCTAGGCATGATAGCACATGGGAAAAGCACGGACCTCATCGACTATTCATACCAGGAGATTCCAAGGGAGCTGGCGGAGAGACATTCTTATGCTGGGGAGACAATGTCTGACATAGCGGCCTATCAGCAGATAAGGGAAATCTATCGACAGCGGGAACCTGTCATTTCAGAGGAGGAGTTCCAGCAGATACAGAGCACACTGTACAAACCAGGGAGGGGCCCAAGCTCCAGCCGGACAGTTCGAGCCAGGAGCATGAGGGAAGGGTCCAGTAGCATCAACTTGGACAATGCAACCAGCATGTGGAGAGACCATGAAGACCTTACGGCAGTAGATGCCTACGGCGGAGCGGCTCAAAGGAAGGGCACGGGATCGCGAGGCGCGGGTAAGGGCACGGCACTACGCTACTATCTTCCAGCCCTCAGCCAAGGGCAAATGGTAGTCTTCCACAAGGAGTTCAGTCCAAGGTGGAAGAATCAGTAGCACTTCTCATAGCACTTTCGGGCTTCGGGCAGCATTCGAAGATATACGCCCATGAAGATCACGTCATCCTTTTCAAGAGGTCTGTGGCCCATTGCCTCGACTTCGCTTAGGGCCACCTCGGGACGATCACTTTCAGTAGTAGCGGCAACTCGCAATCTCTAACTCCCTGAACCGAAAATGGCGCGAGCACTCGAGGGAGGATCGACGAGGAACATCCCCACATCTGCAACCCTCGCAAAGGCCTCCGATTCGAGATGTGAAGAATTTCTTTAGGCTTTCAGGAGGCCATTGATCAGTTACAAGATTTCCTTTTAAGCTTTAAATTGTATTGAGTAATCTCTTTGATATTATCATGCAATGTACTTCTCTATAGTAATGACTTATTATCATCTTGACTTGTAAGTGAAATTTTCACATGATTTCTTTTGTATCTAACAATAAATTAATCGTAAACGGATATAATTGATATGTAAAACAAATAACAAGTATTGATGATCAATCCTTGCAAAGAAGGAACACCGCTCAGTTCCCAAGGCCGGCCGACAAAGATCGGGATACCAAGGAACCTATTCTGACGAGATCGATGACAACAACGAGGAAATGACGCCGAGGCAATCAACGCAAGGCTGGTACAGATGAGGAATCGATGCATCAGCTGATCCATTGGGCCACCCCATTGATGAATGCCCAAGAATATGCACTGCACCACCTCCACCTCCACCACTACCTCAAAGAAGGCATGGAGGAAGGTCCACAAAGCAGAGGGGCAAGAGAACCAGGGAAATGTCAGAGACAGGAAAAGGAAGAGGAAAAACAGAAGATCTCCAACTCCACCTAGCTCCAGCTCATCGGACACTTCAGACACCCAGGACAGTTCTAGCTCGGAGAGTGAGTCGGACACTCCACAGGTAAGAGCCAGGGCAAGAAAGGCAGATGACTATCAAAAGAAGGTTGACAGTGCTATGAGCAATGTATGGAAGACTAGGAAGTTGGGGCAGTTCTCAGGAAAGGATAGGTCAGGCATGGAAGCGGAAGCATGGCTTGACGAGATGGAGGATTTTGGCAACTCTTATAGCATGAAGGACAAGGATATAGGGAAAGTTGCTACAGCAAACTTGATAGGAGCAGCTAGAATCTGGTGGAAGGGCTATGCTAAGTCTAACAAGCTCAAAAGAAACAATTGCAGATTTAAGACCTTCAGCAAAGCTTTCCGCAAGCACTATGTGCCAAGATCGCACACTAGCAGGCAGATCCAGCAGTTCTATAGGTTGAACCAGGGTACATTATCAAACGGAGGAATTCATGCGGCTCAGGCTCTATGTTCCCGGAGTATCAGAAAGGCAAGCGGTTGATACCTACATTGAAGGGTTGAATAGCAATATCAAGAGGCTTGTTAGAACAATCAACCCAAGGTCAGTGGCAGAAGCGGAAGACAAAGCTATAAGTTTGGAGGAAGCACCATCAACTCCAGCAGAGAAACAGTCGGCCTTCAGGAGTAAAGCTTCAGGGCAGTACCAAGGGCAGTACCAGAGTAAGCAATCAGCAGCTACGCCATCAGGAGGCCAGCAGCAGGGAAGAGCTCAAGGTAAGACCTTTGGGGACCGTAAGCCGCAGAATACATCAGGGGGCAGTGTGCTGAAGCGTATCCTAGACAGTTTGACGAAAGAGAAAAGACAGGAGTGTATTGAGAAGAAGCTTTGTTTCAGGTGCTTCCAGCCAGGGCACCGAACACATGACTGTCCATTCGTCATGCAGGCAGCCTTGGCAGAACTTATGGATTGGGATTCACCAACAGAAGCAGATGAGGACGACGACCAGCATGAGGCCCAGGACTTCATAGATGGTGAGTGCCACATTTGTGCAAACATTGAGTCAGGTGATATTGAGGATCAGTCGACAGTCATTGCGGCTGATGGGATCATAGATAGTAACCCATATGTAGTCCTCATAGATACAGGTAGTTCTCATAACTTTGCCTCCCCTAGGTTGGCTGCCCTAATGAAGAACAATGTATTGAAGTCTAAGCCAAGGCCAGTTGCTATGGCAAACGGCTCCATTCGGCACATTAAGCGGAGGAGGATCACGTTCGACATAGACCTTAGTGGAAGGAAGTGGCCGATGGGAGCAGAAGTCATGGAAATTGGAAGGTATGACCTTATAGTGGGCATGGAATTCTTGAAGCCAGCAAAAGCCATGATTGATTGTGATCGCAACGAAGTCGCCATGACGGCACCGGACGGCACCAAATTTATAGTAAAAGGTAAGAAGGCAGCTCCTTCTATGCAGTGTATTTCTTTGAAGCAGCTAAGGAAAAGTATAGAAAGAAATAAGGTGGATTACATTTTGAGATTAGAGGCAATTGAGCCCAATAAGCAAGATGGAAGTGATAAAAAGGGGAGTCAGTTGCCCAAGCCAGTAGCAAGGCTCATCTCAGAATTTAAGGATGTATTCCCGGATGAAATCCGGCAGCTACCACCTTATAGGGGTGTGGAGTGTGAGATCACATTAGCACCAGATGCTAAGCCTACCAGCAAGGCACCATACAGGATGAGCACCCCAGAGTTGACAGAGCTCAAGAAACAGCTCCAGGAATTGCTTGAGCTTGGTTTTATTAGAGCAAGTGTGTCTCCTTTCGGAGCACCTATACTCTTTGTGAAGAAGAAAGATGGGAGCTTAAGAATGTGCATAGACTATCGCCAGCTCAACAAGCAGACGATTAAGAACAAGTATGCATTGCCAAGGGCCGATGATTTGATGGACCAGCTCCAAGGAGCAAGAGTATTCTCAAAAATTGACTTAAGGTCAGGGTACCATCAGATAAGAATTAAGGAAGAGGATATCCATAAGACCGCCTTTAGAACGCGGTATGGTCACTTTGAGTTCACAGTAATGCCCTTTGGATTGTCGAACGCTCCAGCAACTTTTATGCGCCTCATGAACGACGTCTTCAGGGATTTTCTAGATGAGTTTGTCATTGTCTTCTTCGACGACATTCTAGTCTACAGCAAGTCCATGGAAGATCACGATCAGCATTTGAGGAAAGTCTTGGAGAAGCTGAGACGCCATCGCTTGTATGGCAAGCTCTCCAAATGCCACTTTGCTACCGAAAGAGTGGAGTACTTGGGCCATGTAATATCGGCGGAAGGGATTTCCACCGACCCCGCAAAGATAGAGGCAGTAGTTGATTGGCCAGCTCCAAGGAATGTAGCAGAAGTAAGAAGCTTTCTCGGGTTGGCGGGATATTACAGAAAGTTCGTGAAGGACTTTGCTAAGTGGGCGTCTCCTTTGACGGACCTCACTAAGAGTGTTAAGGTGAAAGATTGGAGAGCACATTGGTTAGAGAAAGTCCAAGTTTCCTTTGAGAAGCTCAAGGAGGCCTTGACAACAGCTCCAGTGCTCGTCCTTCCGGATCCGAGTAAAGATAAGCTCGTGGCTACGGATGCAAGCAAGATAGCAACGGGGGCAGTCTTGATGCAAGAAGAAAGGGTAGTCGCCTACGACTCAAAGAAGATGAACGACGCCGAGCAACGCTACCCAACCCATGATCAGGAGCTCTTAGCCATCGTCAGAGCATTAAGGATTTGGAGGCATTATTTGCTGGGAAGAAAGTTTCAGTTAGATACTGATCACCAGAGCCTCCAGTATCTTTTCACCCAACCACTCCTCAACCTAAGGCAAAGGAGGTGGATGGAATTCCTTGAGGAGTATGATTTTGATATAGTATATAAGCCGTAAGCTTAATGTTGTGGCGCATGCTCTCTCTCCAGAGACCGCTTGAGACAAGAACGCGATTGTAATCGCGATTTCCACTCTTCGAAAGTGAGTTTGGTAAGAAGATTGAAGAGACCCTGCCAATAGATGAGGATTTCAAGGAAGTATGGGAAAGCCTTTCTAGGGAGGCTAGAACAGATAAGGAACGGGAGGCCTTCAAGCATTATAAGAAGGAAGGCAACCTGTTGTATCATAAACATAAGTTGTGTGTGCCCGAATCATCAGGGGTAAGGAAGCTAATTCTTCATGACACACAATAACAGCCCAATAGCGGGGCATGCAGGGGTTTATGAAGACCTACTTCAAGATTCGAAGTAGTTACTTCGGCCGTGATGAAGAAGCGATAGCCGTATATTCGGGAATGCCAGTTGTGTCAGCAGACCAAAGCAGAGCAGCTTCGAATTCCGGGTGCCTTAGAGCCATTGGGGGTGCCAAATGCTAAGTGGGAGGTCATAAGTATGAATTTTATCACCGGACTCCCTAGAACTCTTCGAGGCAAGGATGCATTGATGGTTGTCGTAGACAAGTTATCTAAGATGGCACATTTTGTGCCTTGCAGAACTACGGACACCGCATTAGATACTGCCAAGCTATTTGTAAAGGAGATTTTTAGACTCCATGGCATGCCTCGGGAGATAATTTCGGATAGGGATTCCAAATTTATATGTGCCTTTTGGCAAGACCTCTTTAGCACGATTCAGACGAAGCTCTCCATGAGCACGGCTTATCATCCCCAAACAAATGGTCAGACGGAGCGGACGAATCGCATCATCGAGGATATGCTTCGAAGTTATGTGTGGAATAAGCAATCCAAGTGGGATGAGTTCATCCACTTGGTGGAGTTCGCCTACAATAGTGCCAAGCAGGAGTCATCTCAGATGTCTCCTTTCATGGTAAATTACGGGTACCAGTGCCTAACCCCAGATACTTGGCACAATCCTGTGTCAAAGGTGGAAGTATCCCAGCAGATGCTTGGGGATATGCAGCAGTTGGTGGAAGAAGTAAGGGGTTACTTATTGGCAGCAAGAAGTCGGCAGAAGAGTGTAGCCGACAGGCACAGGACCGTAAGAGAGTTTAAGGTAGGTGATAGCGTGTGGTTGAAGATCAAGGTTAAGCAAGCTAAGCTTCGGATTGGTAGTTGCAAGAAGCTTGCCCCTAGGTGGGCTGGGCCGTTTAAGATTTTAGAAAAAGTGGGCTCCCAAGCCTACAAGTTGGATCTCCCGGCCCATCTCAAGGTTTACAAGGTTTTCCACGTAAGTTTATTAAAAAGGCACAATCCTAACCCTGAGGAGGTTTTGGATACTCCAACTTTGTTGGAAATGACGGAAGAGCAAGTGGAAATCGTGCCTGAGTTACTTCTTGATAAGTCATTCAAGAAGACTAGGAGATCTCAGTTCCTCCAGTATTTGGTCAAGTGGAAACACTTGCCCGTGGAAGACGCGACTTGGGTATTGAAGCAGGATTTGGAGAAGCAATACCCAGAGTTTATGAAGGAGTTTGATGGGCGAGTCGTCTCCGACCTGGTCGACCCCGACTCGCCAGGAGGTTAGCTTAGTATGCTTCTTAGTTAACCTTAAGTTCGGGCTCATGTCTTCTAGTTGGTAGAATACATGTGCCAGAATCTTGGAACGTGTGGGCGATGATGAGATAAGCCTTTAAGGCGTTCTCTAGGCCAACATGCACCAAGAGGTGCGCATGACCAATAGGGTCATGCGAGAGAGAGAAGGAAAGGCATGGTGCGCGATGATGGGACATCAGTCGGATGCTCCCTATGCCACGATGTGGGGGTCGCACACCTGGCCGTAGGGGGGGTCATGGTGAAGGTCAAAGTGATCATGCGCGATGATGGGATCGTGAGACGTTCCCTAGCTTGAAACCCTTGGGGCATGATGCACTAGGGGTACTCGGCACCGGGTAACCGAGTACAAGGTAGCACTTGATCATGGGCGATGATGGGATCATCTTAAATGGTCCTTAAGCTCAAATCCGGAAGGGCCATGATCGAGTGCAAGGTATTGGTAAGGGGGATGGTCCCCTAAAACCACAATTTTATTAATTAGACTAACGTAATGTGCTCCATGTGCAGGCAAGTGAGAAGGAGCATCGAGGTGGAGTGCATTACGAGAAGATGGGGGAACCATAATTTAGATTATGAACCCTAATAACTCTTATAATAATGTTTTTGGATTATTGTAAGAAGTAATCTTGTTAAGGCTATATAATTTTGTATAAATATAGCCTAAATTTTGACATTTAACTCTTTAATAACAAGTTGATCGTTGAATTTAAGTAAATGCTTTGTCTTGTTTTTGCAGGATTGAGTAGCCTCGTCACCTTAGCGCAATGCTGAGGACAGCATTGTTCTAAGGGGGGGAGAATGTGACGTTCCAGGGGAATATACGCTATAAATACGTATATTCCTGGATCCGTCACCATACAAGTCTACTTAAGCAGCCTTGTATGCATTGGAAAGTGGCAAGGGGTGCACATCTAAGTTAATTGTTTAACTTAGATAACCTTAGGATAAGACCCATTTCCACATGGTCTTATCCTATTGGGCAACCGCCACACGGCCTCATCCTAGTGGTGCCACGTGGCATCCCATGTGGACCCACACCTATATTAGCTCTAACCCTAACCCTAGACCTTTTTTCCCTGACCTAGCATCTAAACCCTCATCTACGCGCCCGAAACTCCGTTTCGAGCACCGTTCGTCGTAGCCTAGCCTGGAGCAGCAGCCCCTGGAAGGTGTGTATGATCGTAGAGCGAGCCACGTCAAGGAGCATGGAGACGCCGGGGATGGGAGGAAGCGCTTCTGGAGGAGGTAGGTTGAGTAGAGTCCATGTTAGTTCATCTGGGAGTTAGCACTCCAGATGGGTTAGTATTTCGTAGCTAGAGTAGAGCCACCCTAGACCCTTTGTTGAACATCTTGAACCCTAATCAATGAACCCTAACTGATAGTTAGATATGTATGATTAGGTTAAGATGTTCATATGATATTGTTCATGATGATTATGTGATGTTGGTTGATCGTGTTTGTTCCTCTTGTGTTGGGAAGGGGGGTAGAGACCTAGGGCCATATGTAGTATGCTCCTAGTATAGATCCCTTAGTTCCTATTATATGCGGCCTGTGCATAGGAACCCACCAGGCTATGGAGGCTATGATGTGACTCAGCACCACACAACGGGGCTAGAGGCAATATGGAGGGAGGATCCCTGCCGAGCGGGGGCTACGGGGGATCCCATAGTGGGCTAGGCTTATGGCCGGTCACTTCGTGTGGGCCGGGCATGGGTCCGACACCTCCTGGGGCGAAGGTGTTGCCCTGCCTCTCAAGAGTTGCAAGTGTCAGCTTGGCTCTTGTTTTGGGGGGTTCGGTCGGGTACGAATCGTGTGTCGTCACGATTCTCTAGCCGCCCGTGGAGCCTCTAGACCCCGGGAAGGGGAGATGCAACCCTTCCTACCTCAACGGACCAGGGAGATGCAACCTGGAGTAGTCCCGATGGGTGATGCCATGGGATTGCGTATCCGAAAGGTTAGAGTCATGCCAGAGCCTGATCTAGCCCATCTGCAAAGTATGCACAGGAGGGGCGGATGGAGTGGTCAACCCTAGCCATTGTCTTATGCCAGCCCCGCCATTGTTATGACTCGGTCTGCTCTATCTTGAGGCCTATCCAGTCGGTCGACTTCCTTATGTGCCAGATCCACGGGTAGGAGCTCTCACGTTTTATGGTGTGTGGCTATGTTCTTTGCATCTTTGGATATGTGACGGACTACCCTTCGAGGTAGTATTTGTATTGTTGATGCTAGTTCTGACATGTTTATCGCTTCCGCTATTATAGGAGCCCATAGGGGAAGGGCGCGCAAGACACCTTCGTGTCCCCTCCCCGCGCTAAGGTCACCTTAGGTGCGGGGTAGACGAAGGGCCTGTGCGGTTGTTGAGCCGGATGGGGGATTTCCTGCCGAGTGTACGGCCGGGTGCCGTATGTTTAGCAGGGAGCGTCACAGATGTGCTCCGCTGTCAACAAGGAAGTATTCAGACATGGTGTTTTCTTGCATAACACGGGAACAGGAGGAAATGATCAAACAATATTGAAGAGAAAAAACTTATATGAAACTGCTACTATTCACAGTGAGCATGGAACACATCGACCAGACAAGGAAGCAAGAAACATACCAAGAGTAGCTAAAGATGATCATGTGGTAAGAAATTTGTTTAACAGTAGAGATATTCTTGTGAGGGAAAAAGAAGTTGCCAATACAAACTGGGCAATTCGAAGAACTACAGCAGATAGCAAGATCAGATGCCAAGGGAGAGTGAGTATCAATGGCAAAAAATGTGATAAACTTATCAATAAAAGTTTATCATCTATCGCAGCCCCTTCTTTCTATGGAATCAGGTCATACAGGGGTGGCAGTTGTGAACAAGTCTTTTGGTTTTGTGGAGATAATTTGAAATGCACATGGTATGCACATGCTAGCATACTTGAGGTGCCTCAGAGACCCATTTTATGGCCAGTTGCAGTGGGCATGAACCTCAAACAGGATGAACTTAATATTCTTCAAAATGGTGGCTACAACTTGGAGGCCACCATTGCGACGAGATGGTAAAAGAGTTAAGAGAAGGTCAAAACTGAGTAGGCAATGCGAAGTGAACCTAGAGAGGAGCAAAGATATGGGTGATGTAAGAATGAGCATGAATGTGGTAGAGGCCAAAAAGCATGTTGATTTCCATTTGGAAAGGGAGAAGAACATATACACAGTTAGCATCAAGAACGAGCCTGCTTGCACTTGTCCTGACTTCCAAGGCAAAGCATTGAAGAACAACTATACACCTTGCAAACATATATTCTATGTCCTTACTAAGATCTTCGGGAGAGATCCAGTGGTTGACTTGACTTTGATCCAGCCTATTCTACCTGATGCTATTCTGGACAAACTTCTACAGTAGTACTTGCATTATAATAACTGTTTTTTTTTAGTTCACAAATTATCTTCTATATTTGGTGGTACTTTTGAGAGCACATGACTTGTGCCTCTTCTATGCATCAATATTCCTGTTTTGTGTCCAATATGAGCAAATTGTAGTTTATACCTTCGTTTTGTCTTCTTATTTGTATCGAAATGGTAGAAAAAGAACAAAACGCCCAAGCAAAATTGCACTCCTGTAACTATAATAATAGCGCGATATCCTCGTATAAATATAATCGGTAACTTTAGTCCAAGCTGAGTGTCGTCCCCGTGTTGCATCTACTGACGGGGCATACGAGCAAATTGTATGTGTGCTAACATTATACAATATTAAATATTGTCCGGCTCGAGGGGCACCCCATCTTAAGTGTTGTCTATTCAGAAATCTCAACCACTTTATCAAACTTCCTTCCTTTGCCTTTCTTCTTGCGCGACATCTTTTTCCTTTTCAAACTTCTTCTTCTTCTTCTTTTTTGTCAGACTTCTAGACGATCGAAGCAAACCTTGCCTGGCACCTTCTGATACTCTATACATGACGACAGTCTGGTCGAAGGATAGAGATGCTTCATACGACACGAAGGATCGCTTTTAAATAACGATATAATTTAAGAAGCGAGCAAAGTTTAGTAAATTTTTTGAGTCTATTTAGCTTTGTTTTGGGATTTTGGACTATTCTTATTTGCTTTCTATTTTTATAGTTTTTAGAGCGTCTCACTATCCCTTTAACCCATTTCTAGTCTGACAAATCCTTATTCCAGACCTGCGAGCGGTTGTTTGAAGATCAAACTGGATATAGATGAGGCTTCTTGTTCCATCACATCCACTAGGTATATTATTAAAGACTTTTATTGAGATGCAATCTGCTTAGGTTTACTATGTTTAGATAATTTAGATTTAGAAACTCTGTTTAGATGCACTCTTTTTTTTTTGGGAAACAAGAACCCTAAAGAAACAAACGAAATTAAAAGTGGCAATTGTAGAAGGATGTTGTGGAATCTTCAAATCCAAATGATGTCATGCCTTGCAGAAATGGCATCATGGCATAGAGACTCCAGGCTTTCTCGACTGGCTAGTCGAGAAAGCATAATCTCGACTCAAGAGTTGAGAATATGCCCCCACCCAAATGAATGCCCTCTCCTTTGAAGATTCTCGGGTTTTCCAACTGGCTAGTTGAGAAGGCGTATTGTTAACCCCTAGTCGAGAATGCATCTGCTTAGACTAACTCCTTCTCTCCAAATTTTTAGAGGGAAGGACCTAGATTGAGTGGACTAAACCCCTTAAGCTATTCCAACTAGCTAGTTGAGGAGGCGTGTTCCTGACCCGCTACCTATTAATATGCCTCTTTTCTAACCGCAATGATCCACATCTGTTTGAAAGCCTCTGCAATTTCTTGCTTCCTTGCTCAGCATCTTTCAACATACAGAGATTCTCGACGTTAAAATATGTTAAACAAGGAAATAAACAGTCGAACGATCATTTAAATGGTTCTATCTAATCAAAACTACCTATCAATGTGCCTTCTTTCTAACCTCAAAGATCTACAATTGTTTGAAAGCCTCTTATTACTTGCTTCTTTACTCAGCATCCCCCAACATAGAGAGATTCTCGAAATTGAAATATGTTGAACAAGGAAACAAGCAGTCGAACGAGCATTCAAACAGTTCTATGCTAGTCAAGCCTTCAATGTATTTAGCATTCAAACAGTGCAATCCATCTAACATTTAAACGAGTTCTATATATTAAGCATTCAACTGTTCTACCCACAACATTCAACAGTTCTATCCACCCACAACTTCGAAACAAGAGAACAAAAACATTGTTAAAACTCACCTCTGCTCGTAAATATTCTCTGGGCCATTGTATAACAGATCTCGATGCCTCTCCAAGGTCTTTGCCTCTTCCGTTGGCCTCATCAACAAGGCATCTTGTTGCATAACTTGTATTAATGAAATGCTTGTGTATCCCGTCTCTATTGCGGTGCAATGAACGACGCATGTGTTCTCAAGCTCCTCTCCACTGCTACTTTGATTCCCCGGG
This sequence comes from Isoetes taiwanensis, assembly GCA_021234155.1. Taxonomy (NCBI): domain Eukaryota; kingdom Viridiplantae; phylum Streptophyta; class Lycopodiopsida; order Isoetales; family Isoetaceae; genus Isoetes; species Isoetes taiwanensis. The sequence continues at coordinate 549,697 of JAJEKV010000181.1, forward strand.
CATCAATCAAAGCAACTAAACATATTAAAAACTTGTGTTAATCCAAGTTTTTGATTCATGCAAATATAGAAGCTTACATCGTCTTAGTGTTATTGCAAGCGACAGAGCGAAAGGTAGTCAAAGGCCTGACGATAATTAAAGTTGCATTTGCCCGCACAATAAAAATGAATAAGAGGAAGCTCGGCAATGGAATAAAACCATCATCATTAGAAAACACCTACAATGGCTACATTACCTCAAATCCAGATCTCATATGTATATTAAACAATATGCAAATGGATGATAGAGCACTGGTGGCTTCATTATGTTTAGACCATAATCCAGATATTATTAATCATAGCTTTCCTGAATCATATATGTACGTAAGCATCAGCAACACTTGGTTCATCATTCTTGCCTGGACTGAATCATAGATGTACTTACATGTCAATCCAGGGCAATGTCTCATATTGTGGTTCCTCGCATACAACAATTGAATTGACTTAAAAGCATCTTATACTTGTGTAAATATTTTGATTAATAAAAGATAACATTTTCTATGGTACAAAATTTAGTAAAATACTACAAAAATGACTTGAATTATAATGGAAAAAATACTACATGGATTCATTGTATCCCGAAATAAAGTTAACCTAATCTTACCATCTTTGACAATGGTGTCACTACAAATGAGCAACTATTTTATGACACGCAATAAAAAATTTAAGATCTTATGCTTACTCTAAAATGATGCATGCCAAAAATCCATATCCACCTAGAACCATTCCCAAATTACGAAGCTCGAAATGGTATATGGATATCTCTAGCAATGGTATTTCTTAGTTTTTAAACACGAAAGAAAGTCTAAGGCATAATGAATTGTTATCAATAATATCAATGGGTAATCACTTCAGATCATAAGTTGATAGCACCGAAAATCATGTCTCTAAGTTACACATAACCATCCTCACCATCCTTTTCGTAGAGCTCAATATTTTCAATCCATCCTTTAATTGAAAACTTTAATTGAAAACCATCCTTTAATTGATGCTTTCGAAACATCTAAAGGGAACCTCAACTATGCCAATCTTACCCTGCAAAGACAGAATGTTCTGCGTTGTCAGTTCAAGATCTTGGTTGCACCACAAAATCGGTTCATTCAGAGCGTAAATCGGCCCATTTCCATGCCGAAGAACAATCCACTTCAGGTAAGTTTCATCTCCAGCATGCTCTCCTTCAAAGAAAATATAAGCACTGAAGAAAGAACCATGCCGAAATGCACTGTTTGCGCAGCTATGGCGTGTCTTGGACAGATGTCGAAAATAGGGGCATCAAAAAATGAAAACAAAAAAAATTAAGGTATTACGTCCGCTACACATTTCAACGCATTCGCTCCTTGCTTCGGGTCCCATTCATGTTTAAAAAATTCCACGATGTTTATCAGAGCAACTCTAGGTCAAAACAATGCCAACGAAGTCTATCAAGGGATGTGGCCCATCGATTCCGTGGACATCAGAGAGGTAAAATTTGGCTATTTTTGTAACTTTCAGTTTAATGTCAATCCAATTCAGTTTTCAATCTATGTTAGTGAATTCATCTAGAATAGTCCACTCCTAATTTTTAAATTGTGTAAGTAGTTGTGGTAGAGAATTTCAAGCAGCAAAAATTCACTGTAAAATAAAAATTCAGAACTAGTCCTATAACATTTACTATGTTTAGATTAGGTAATAGAGGATAAAATTTATACCAAGCAGTCGAAGTGTGTGTTGTAGAATGTAACATGTAAGGAAGCCCAAAAGACAAATCGTCCTCAATTTGTATATTCAAAAGGAGCTAAAGCTACAGCAAGCCAAGCCTTTGTTTACATGCATTAAAGAAAGAGTTAATTTGTGCTTACCTATTGTGTGTGTAACAATGGATTAAATTAACACTAAGCAGTTGAATGTAAGGAAGCCTATCATTGTGTATCGAACAGAGAATGAGTTGCATTCAACTCGTTCTTGACTGATCTCATCCTTAAGTTATATTGCAAGTGTTAGTTCTGAAATGTAAAATTCAATCTGAGGCCTTTACTGAGTAAGGCAGGCCTTATTTTTGGATGTGTGTCTCTCAGCCTCTGTGTTTTTGCTCTGTTTTCTCATAATGGATCAGCCTTGGGTAGCGGCTGCAGCACTGATCTTCTTTGTTCTTGCTTATGCTATTCTTAAGAAACCAAATAGGAAAGGCTTACTTCCATCTCCTCCATTGCTCCCTCTTATTGGGCATCTCCATCTCCTCTCTAATTTACCTCACCGTGGCCTCGCTCGTCTTTCGATCCGCTATGGCCCCATCTTCTCGCTCCGCCTTGGCTTTGTGAATTGTGTGGTGGTTTCATCTCCGCACATGGCCAGGGAGTTTCTTAAGATCCATGATATTGCCTTTGCTTCTCGTCCCATGCTTGAAGTGGGTAGGATCTTGTTCTACAACTTCATGGGTATCTCATTTTCTCAATATGGAGATCATTGGAAGCAAATGAGAAAGATTTGTACCCAGCACTTGTTTACCAAAAAAAAGCTCCAAAAAACAATGCATATCAGACGTGAAGAAATCTTCTACACTATGCAGTCTATTAAGAAGGATAGCCTTGCAAATAGAGCTGTGGATTTAAAATCTAAGCTGTATAGCCTTACCAATAATGTAATCACCAGGATGACAATTGGCAGGAAATTTTTTGGTGAAGGCAGTGCAGAAGGTGCAGATAGATTCAAGGATATGGTTCATGAAATATCTGCAATGTTGGGTGCGTTTAACATAGGAGATTATTTGCCATTTTTATCAAGGTTTGATTTACAAGGGCATAGGCGAAAGATGGAAGAAGTGCACTTAAAATTCGATGTCCTGCTGCAAAAGGTTCTGGATGACGAGTTAGAGGAAATTAGAAGGGGCAGAATTGACGAATCTGAGAATTTGGCAAGGGTATTGCTGCAAGAAAAACTGGAACATGAAGCAATCAAGGGGGCTATTCAGGTGAGATGCATATTATGGTTAAAGCAGACTACTTAGAATGTTGTTGAGTAGAAACATAACTAATATTTGTTGGGTAATTACAGGAGATGATACTGGGAGGAACTGATACAAATGCAGTGACAGTGGAATGGGCAGTTGCAGAGCTTCTTCAAAATCCAGAGGTAATGCAAAGAGCCCAAAAAGAATTAAATGAAGTGGTGGGATCAGAGAGGGCAGTGGAAGAAGAAGATATTTGCAATCTACCATTTTTGCAGGCAATTGTGAAGGAAACGTTTAGGCTTCATCCTGCAGCGCCCTTGCTGGGACCTCATGAATCAAACCAAGACTGTAACGTAGCAGGTTATGACATTCCAAAGGGCACCCGCTTGATTGTGAATGCTTGGCAGATCGGAAGGGACCCTGATATTTGGAAGGATCCAGAGGTGTTTAATCCTGACAGATTTTGCGACATCGCGATAGACATGAAGGGTTTGTATTTTGAACTTATTCCGTTTGGATCTGGCAAAAGGATTTGCCCTGGTATATCTCTAGCGCTTGCCATGGTTCATTTAGTGTTGGCTAGTCTACTTCACAACTTCAACTGGAAAGCTGCAGGGAAAATAGACATGACTGAGGGATTTGGGGCTTCAGTATCTATGGCAAATCCCTTGCTTTGCTTTGCGATACCTCGTTCCAAAAATGTGTTTGTCTAGCTAAAAATCTTCCCTTGCATAATGTAGAATACATAAATAAGGAAATGATTCGATTGATATTAATCGTGGGACTTCTATTGTCAGAAATTAAAATGCATAGTAGGACCAAGCATAGATGGCAAAGTCAACATTTCATGGGCATTGTTAGCTGTTTGGAATATGTGGTCCTGTTGCTTGCAGAAGTCTTTACTAAATGACAGTGTATGGCTAAGTATATTTTAAACGAATAGGAAGAGCAATAAGATTAAGAAATCCCCTTCAAGGCGCTTCCGGCTTTTATTGCCATAAAGAGCAGCGGACCAATCAAAATTTCAAGGGGCAGATCACAATCGTAGCCGTTGATGACCTCCATATTTTGATCTTAGACTAGTTGATTTTGTTTTCACACCTTTAAGCATGGTAGTCTACGTATATTTACCTAAGCTCGATTTTCATTAACGGCATGTTTCAAAATGGCATGGTCTCACAGTTTCGAGGCGATAACATAAAAAAATTTGAAATTGCTGGCATTTTCTACTTTAAAGACTCCCATACGACAACCACAGAAAAGCTAGTCACTAATTTTTAGGAAGGAGAAATTTCACGCATCTTGAAATTTCTCTAGGAAATTTTGAGTTGATCTGGCGGTCCATGAGCGGTATGGTTGTCGGAAGAATGGCTCAGTTCTGTCTATGCCGTGGTCCACTATTTAAACCGTAACCTAGTGTTGTCTATGAGAAGAAAAATGGTTGGTAGCTGCAGATTTTTGTCTCCAATCTCAGATCCTATGGCAAATCTTCTTTGAAATCATAAGATTTTGGCATTTCCAGCCAGTCCTAAAAATATGTTGAACTGGGAAGTCACAAAACAGAGATGAAGATGCAGAGTAGAAGCCGACACTGTGCAGAAAGAGTAGAAGACGGCGCCGCCCAAAAACGGCGCCACAATTCAGAAGGATTCTTCGTTATATAAAAACTTGTTGAATAATGGCGAAATGTTAAGGTGTTTGCATTCTTCCTATTGTCATTGAACTTTTATTCTACCTGGCAATATGAAAATTCCACGGCAAAAAATAATGTCAATTACGTAGCCACCACAACTAATGGAAAGAGGGATGAACAACAGAATCAAACGTGGGGATTTCCTATTGGCTTCTATTTTAAATGAATATTGCCACTGCCATTAGGGGAAATCCAACCTAAGCCGCACATGTTATATTGGTCATTTCCCTTCCTTTTGTTATGGTATTACATGTGTTGGCATATACAAATGTACTGAGAAATGACATTAAGTTACCAATGGTTCAAAGGGCAGGTTCCCTGATATAATACGTATGGAAACAAATACGTAATGGTTTAGCTGGAGCTCCCCAGCTAAACCATGACTCCACACGAATCTCTGATCAAACAATATGCATCCTGACATGTGAAATAACTGCTAATAGATAATGGGTTTGGAAGGCCATTATGTTGATTTGTATAGAGGCCATTGGATTTATATTATGGTATATTGCAATAGTATAGAAGAATATATTGGAGTATACTAAAATATTGAAACCCCCAATGACTTATTCAGAGGGTTATCTGTCTAATGCATGGTATATTCTATAAAATATGCTTGAGAATGCTATTGTGCCTACTTGTCAAGAGAATGTCCAACCCCCTTGAATGCTATGTTATACGAATATGCCAAAATACTTCCCATCGGCCCCTTAATATGTAGCATAATAACAGGGGGTTACTTTTGTATTTTTGTACGCTTTTCACTAAGGTTTTGCTATGATTTTGTGGTGTATTTCAATTGATGTACTAATGCGTACATCTAGAGTGCGCATACGCTTTCATTATTTTTTATGGCACTTAGACAATGGTTTGACTCCTTGAAAAAAAAAACTTTGTAATATAGCATGCAAGGCTCGAGAGCTGTCACTTTACGGTTCTCCTAGAAGTAGGGTGCTTCGGATTCCGTCCTTTGGGTAGATGAAGCCAGGTTTCGGATTAGGGCAGATCAAGCAACGCAGCTCCTTTGGGAGTTCACGAAATATTCTTTGGCTTCCAGGAGCTCCATGGCAGTTTCGCAATGGCAGAACCATGGAGGGATTAGACGGCTTGCGAAAATTTAGAGGTTTGGGGGCATCTTCATATCTGTTTTTTACAGCACCTTCCTATCTCTTATTATTATAGGGCAAGGTTTAAGGTTATGGCCTCCCAGTAGCCGTACTATCTGATGCGGCCTATAATCAGGCTTGGCGTAGGGCTTCTGTTGTTCAAAGCTGGTAGGTAGGAGGTCGCTCAACAGACCTGAGGTTCAGGCTCTTGGAATGAGGTTTATTCTTTCCTTTGCCTTAGAAGAGAGCAAGCTAAATTATTTAACGATGTTCTTTGTGAAATCTCTTTTCAAATTTCAGATGCAATTAAATGAGCTCTTTGAAGAAGCTGCAGATGCAAACTCTGAGCTTTTACCTTACTTTAAATTCAGAGGTCAAAGGCAGGCTGTGTGTAAGATGAATTGAACTCACAGATTTGAAATTGCCTTTGCATGGGCCTTCGCTCTCTGGGTATGTGCAGCACGTCATGTTCTTTATAAAGCTTTTATACACTGCTTTAATATCACTAACCATGGCTTTTGCTTCATATCTAACCAGGACTGCTTTCCCAATACAGTCGTTTGGCCAAAAGGTATCTGCACCTGACCCAACGCTTGACAATGGACATATCTGGAAGAAGTTAAGCCCTCAGTTAACTTCTCCTAATCAACCTTATTCATCGCGAAAGGGAACTTCAAACAGAGCTCTTAGAGAGAGCTCACATCCCTTGCTAAGGCAGAAGCTGGTGAGTATAGCTTCTTATTTCTAGTATTATTCATTTAGTTTCTAAGTTTATCCAAAGTGATGGATATAATGGATCACATGTCATGCTTCAGAGATAATATGAAATGTCCTAATTCGTCTTTTATATTGTAGGAAGTATGGGAGAAAAACTTGAGTGCAGCAGTAAGCCTTCAAGTTCTTGAAATTGCCGAGAAGTTCACACATGTGGCTGCAGTGCATAGCATTGCCACAGACTATGTGAAGCTTGATTGTGTTACTGCAATATTCACAGGTTTTCTGAGTCACAGTCAGCCATTGACCTTCTGGAATGCATTTGTTCCAGTCTTTAATAACCTCTTCAGCTGTCATGGAGCCACATTGATGGGTAGGGAGAATGACCGCTTCTTGAAGCAAATAGCTTTCCATCTTTTGGTATTGTTGCAGTAGAGGTACATGCAGGTAAGTTCCATGAATCTGCATGTTAGAGCTGGGATACCTTGGTGCTATACTACCTTTAGCAGATTAATATAATTGATAGAAGGAATAAAGAGGCTACAACTGGAATTGGAGCAATAACTTTCGTGAATGAGAATGGTATGAGTTACCCTTTTATTGCCTGTTATGTACATAGATCATGTTCTTTGCTTTAGTTGCATAGATTCACAAGCAGATTTCAACTGCTGCTCAGCCATTCGCATTGCGCATGTCAAGCAAGGTTTTAACTCTTTCGTTATTTTTTAAACCTGTGTTCATTGTAAAACATGTATATCAAGAAATAAAAATGCTGTTCTTCTACGCCCCAGATATATTACATGGCTCTTTAAACACAAACATTGTTTCGTATTTAAAGCTTCACCATATATGGCGGTTGCAATATCAATTTGTGTAGTACCTCATCCTTATTTATCCTTATTTGATGAAGATATAGCTGGTATGGTTTGGCAAGATTTAAGCACTACTATTTTGCAAGGATGCATTGGGTTCAAGTCCCTATTTGCTCTTTAAACATCAAATTTGAAGCTTCACCATCTACGGTGGTTGCAATCTATGGTGGTTGCAATATCAATTCCTATGGTCCTATGGTATCTCATCCTTATTTGCCAAACATATAGGTGGTATAGTTTTGACAAGATATAGGCACTATGGTTTTGCAAGAAGCCCCATATTCTAAAGTTGCTATTCATTACCTGTTTGTTCCATTGCACTTCTCTTATGTTTGTTCCGTTAAACTTTTCTTATGTTTGATGTCACCAATATTTTTCTACACGAGATATTTTGCCATCTCTTTATTTTCTTAAGGGCCCGAAGGGCCCAAAAAAATTTTTAATACAACAACCAACACACAACTACCATTAACATTAATTAACTTAAACCATTGCATCGAACATTTTTAGATTACAATCCCCCTGAAACCCCCTTTGGTTTGGGTGCATATTCACACGGGGGGTTACGTAGGGCAGCGAGAGCCCCTAAGAACTTACAATACATGTACAAAATTAACACCATTAAGTACATTCCCTCAAATCTTATAGTATTTTATAAACCTCAATATACCGTATACAAAACCTTGTACATGCATACCCCATAAACGAGGATCGCTATGTATGGTCCAGATCAAGGAATAAAGGGCAAATATGCCCATCCGACAGCTCTCGATGCCCCAACATATTTCATCATTATAAATCCACAAACCTTTAAACTTTCAAGGCTTGTCATATGGCCTAAATTGCACTTATACCCCTCAAACTTGCAAATATTCAAAAAGCTCAAAAAGATGTTTTTTTTGGCTCAAATAGCAAGAACATTTTGCGATCAATCATTTAAGAAAATGTCCTTCACAAACCCTGTTTGAAACACTACAACTTCATTTGTCATTGGACAAATCTTATTCTCCTTTATAGGTGTTTTAGAAAACAAATCAAATGGGCATAACCTATCAACTACAAGAATGTGTTTGGTCTTGTTGGAAATATCGTATTTTAATTTGCAATTCACGAAGACAACTTTGGTGGTGATTGAGCATCCTTCTTCTTTGGCAATTCCCTTCTTCTAGTTTACAATTTGAAAAGACACTTTGGCATCTTTCTTCTTCTATTAGGATAATTGTGGTATATCTAAAAATGCAATATACGCACCTGATGATGATTTAATGTGAGCAAAATATTGGCATCTTCATAAAAGGAACATATTAGTACGTTCATCGACCATTAATATCCACAAATGCTTACCACTCACGTCAAAGTTATTATATGTAATGATTCATATGATAGATAGATAGATAATAATCGGAATGGTTAGATCAATTTTTTCTTAAGATGTGGCATTTGAAGAATAGTTACTGTTAGCATGTAACTATAGAATAGGATTTGTTTTATGTCCAGAGAAACCAAATTGGCCTATGGGAATCTGAATGTACGAATATATCTATGCACACACATACAATACCACAAGCAGAGATAAATGACAAAATGTGAGTTAAAGATTGAACACTCAAAACAAGATATCATCATCTTGAGATCAACTTCTTGTTGTTCAGTCTATAAAAATTGTATATCGAATCGATAGTTATCACAAATCATTATGCCAACCAAATGCTATGGTATGCCCTCAAAAACCCTTTGGAGTGAGTTTGATTAATTCTAATAGTAATCAAATCACTGATGGATACCAGGTTAGTGTTGTTCTATCACCACTGGAACACCAAAAAAATACCATTCGGCATTTGACATGGGTCTCCGGATCGTGCGGATTTGCCGCCACCAGGAAACACCCACATCATCATGTCATAACACCAAATTGATAGCATCATCATCCTAGTCATCAAAATTTCCACATCATCCATATTTTACCTAAAGGTCAAAAATTCTAGGGCAATGCTGCTCTCTAGCGCTAGACACCACCATTAGGTAGCAAGACTTTGTGGCTCTGTCACTGTTGGTCACCTATTTTGGGCACCAGGACAGTGTGGCTCTGCCACAGCTAGGGGCATCAAGATGGGCACCAAGATGTATTCCAGAGTAGTGCAATGGACGCAAAGATAGACACCAGGATAGTGTGGTTCTACTGTCATTGTTGGTCTTTGAAGCTTAGCTCACTCCATGCATGTACGGCCATAGAACCCTTTCAATTTAATTCGGTACATTGAGTAATATTGGGCATAACAAAACTAGTTCCTAGACCATGTTACAAGTTATAGAGTGGTTTTATCAAACTATACTAGTTTTAATGAACTACTATAGTATGCATGAACCAATCTCATAAACCATAACTAGTTTTAACAAACCACTATTCTGGGAAGGGACTCGCGAGAGACACAAAACCGGCCGTAGATAGGCTTGTCATTCATCACAGCAGCAGTATACAATGTGTGAAAAACTAAGGAGAGAGAGAGAGGGGATAGCCGACCATAGGAACAATATCGGACTACCCCCTAAAAAGAAATGTGCCAAGGCAAAATAAAAGGGTAATGGCGACAACTTCTCATCGGGATAAAAAACCCCGCCCTTTCGGGTTTTCGAGGAAAACCCTAATGAGAAATAGTCGCCAACAACCTTGAATGTGTTGCCTGGAGAACGGAGAGAAACGAGTTGATGGCTTAACGCAAAAATAGAGCACGACCCGGCTAAAGTGCCCCCGAATGTGTCCATGGAGAACCGGCGAGAGGGGTGATGGCGAACGAAAAGAACAGACCCCAGCCAGACGGTGGAAAACGACGGAATCCCGCAAAAGCAATACCAACAAAGCTCCCAAAAAGAACACCCGTAAATGGTCGAGAAAACAAAACAAAGACAAGCGGCACCAAGGAAGTCCGAAAATAAAAACAGAGGAAAAAAGAACATAACGTAAAAGATAGCATCACCCAAATGGGTGGAGAACCATTATGTAAAAATATGCATCACCCTCGAGGTGGAAATAAACAAAGATAAAGCATCACCCAAATGGTGGAGAACCATTATGTAAAAATATGCATCACCCTCGAGGTGGAAAATAAAGATCACCCTGAGGTGGAGAACAACACAACAGAGGGCGATGGAACGTAAACATAAGAATAGCAACACTCACGTGGAGAACAACAAAGAGGCATGAACAACAAAAATACAAATGAAAAGACTCATGCGCCAATCGCCGCCAGGAAGGGAAGGGAGGGGAAGCCACGAGGAGAAGAAGAACTGGCCAGGAGAAGACGCCGATAACCGAGCCAAAACGTAAAAGGCCTAATATAGAAGCCGTCCCTTCCTCAATGGCGATCCGATGGCTCGGATCGATGGGATTCTCGGAAGGGAATCGCGAGACACAAAACCGCCCGACTACCAAAGGACTTCCTCAACTATAAGCCTAGTCATCGCTAAAACCTCCAGCTTAAGCCGGTAGCAAGAAGACACTCCTGCCACCACCTCCGAAAGCAAAATGGATAGGATAAAGGACGCAGAGAAAAGGAGAGGAACGAAAAAGAGGGGGCGGACGGAGTATCGAGGAGATGATAGGAACCAGTAGAAATCAAAAAAGGACGAAGGGATCGGCATGCGAATGAAGGCAAGCGCCGGGGGAGAAAGTAAACTAGGATCCAAGAGTATGGTTCAAAGCGAAGGAAGCTACACGCTGATGACGAAACTAGCAAAGGCGAGCGAAAGCCGTGGGAGAGAAAACGGTCAAGAAGAAGAGCCGAAGCGCCTGCTACGGACGACATCACCAATGACCGAAAAAAGGAAAGGACATTATAGAAAAACAATGAAAAGAGAAGTACGCCGCCACGATGACGAATCTAAGGAAGCTCCGGATCGGATGGCAATGACCTAAAAAAGGAAGGACATTTGAGAACAAAACAATGAAAAGAAAGGGACGCCGCCGATGACGAATCGGGAAGCGCCGGCATGCCAACGAACGGCAACAAGGCGATGACAAAACAAACCACGTTAATACGCATAAATGCACATATGATATGAATGCAAGTCAACAAAGGAACCCTTCAACATGGATCCCCAAAAAAATAAACAATAACGATAAAAAAAGAAGGAAAAAATACCAAGTAACCGAGAGAAAAAAGGCAAAGAGGAAAAACCTACGATAGGAATGTAAAAATGCATAGATATAAAGATCTGGACGAGAAACATGGCGAGGTTGAGTAGAGTCGCACACCACGAAGCGAAATAGCGAGAGAAGACGAGGACCGCCAAGAGTCATGGCCATGCCAATTGAAGGCAAGGTCTGGTGATGCGCAAAAAGCCGCAAAGGAAAATACGACGAGCAAACAAGGGCCGAGAGGGAAAAGAAACCGCTGGATGCCCAAGTGGAGAACAAAAGAGCCGCATACGCCGAGGCAACGAGGAAAAAGGTACGAGGGGGGCGAAGCTCGACGAGAGGTAGACCGACGAGCCAAAGAGGGTAAAGGTAGAATGGCGGAGAGGGAAGTTGAAAATTTAATGAAATTCGCGATGATGACGAAACTGCAAAGAAGACGAAGCAGCCGTGGGGAGAAAACGGCCGGAGGGAGAAGAGCCGAAGTGCCCGCAAATAGACGGCATCACCAAAGGACCCGAAAAAGGAAGGACATTAGAGAACAAAAACAATGGAAAGAAAAGCACGCCAACTACGAGACGAAGAAAAAGGTCGCCTCCATAAAACAAGTCCTTCATGATGACGAGTCGAAGAAGACACCCCAGCAGGCGAACGAGAAGGACAACAACGAGAAGAAAAGAAAACCATGTTAAGGTAAAAATGCAAATTTAGCAAGATAAGGCTCAAAGGAGGAAAAAGATAAAGAAGAAAACTTATCCTCGGAAAGTGTGGAAGCGGCATACACTGGGCATAGGGCAGACAAAATACGCCACAGAGACAATAACAGGAAAAATGAAAACTCAGGAAATGTCCTGTATGCATAAAATGGGAAAACAACACGAGAAGAAAAACAAGCGAGGATATGGATAGAGTGAATAAAATGAGGCCCACATATATGCAAAACTAAAGAGCACAGATACAAATGACGTGTAATACTAAGGTCTGGTTCAGGGTAGCATAGGAGAAATATGTGGTGAAGCAGAAGATAGATAGATAGATAGATAGATAGTATTTTTACGTCAATACCATATGCATAAAGCCAAAACAAATACCATATGCATAAAGCCATGAATAAAGGCCTCAATAGGAAAAACATACTTGGGCAAACGAGGGACGAGATTGAGGAAGAGAATGTAGACATACCAGCACCGCGCAAAAGAATGGTCGAGAAGGAAACGGAAACTAAAGTTAATTCGGAGCACAAGGAAACGAAAAAATGAAGCCCAAGGAAACAACACATAGGCCACAGAAAGAAAATAAAGTAAAAATGCGGCCAGAACATAAACAAGAAAATCAACTGGAATAACCCAGACAACTGTGAAAGAGTGTGGGGCATCAAAAAACAAGATAAACCACAAGTGCAAAAAATAAAATCCAACAACTATGGGAAACCAAGAATGTAGAAGATAATATCACCCGAATAACGTATACCACCTAATAAGCACAACATGGAAACTAATTTGAGACACCGTATATAGGAAAAAAGCAAATTCAAATGATGCCGAACATAAAAAGTCAAACAACCATGTAAACACATATAATGCAAAAACATGCCAACAGAAAGCGAAACCATATGGTCAACCATATAACAACCATGAAACATCTGGAAACATATAGAGGCAAGAACGTGAAAAAGCAAATGCAACCAATGTAGTGCCCCGTCTGCCCAAAAGAGGAGAACAACGTTCAAGAATATGAAAAAGAAAATCAACCCTCATAGTGCATAATAAGCACAACGTAGAAACCAAGTGGAGACATCGTATAAAGGAAAAAAGGCAAATTCGAATGATGCCGAACATAAAAAGTCAAAATAGATCACGTGAATGCAACATAGGGATAATATCAAGGTAAACAACAAGAATGACGCAAACATAAGGTGCCAGAGATGAAAAGGACAATACATGTAGAATAATATGCCACACGGACCAGATTCGCCCCCTATGCTATACACGTGCAAAAACACACCTTATGGAAAAAACACTTTAATGACCAAGTTAAACCCATACAAATGCACCCATAAGGTCAAAAGGCCAATGCTCTCCCATCGTCCTAAAGAAATTCCAAACCAACAGGAACGACACATGTCCAGACAAAATTGAATATGTAACAAGATGAATCGTAACAAATAACCCCAAAATATTATGCTAAGGATTACGAAATGAAATGGACATGGGAGCAAATGCAGAAAATAGGAAACATGCTAAAACCACATTTGCACAATGAAAATCCATAAGGTCTATTCAGATATGCCAAGGTAGAAAACCCGCCAAGAGTAGTTACCGGGAGTGTTATGTGTAGTAATGTTCAACCTCAAAAGCACAAATGAGAAGGAACCGAAGAAAATAAAAGAGCACCACAAGATTAGAAATTGAACATTGGCAAAATATGAGCACGATAAGTTTGTTGTCCGAATCTAAATTGTACATATGACAAGAATTGAAAGTTTCCATATGAAAGCAAGTCATGCACCATATTCACCTCTTTATGAAATACACATGCAAGAATGCACCTCATGAAAACACAATCCAATGATTAATCCGTAACCATACTCAAACGAATTAATGCAAAGCAATATGGATAAAACGAATACCCCACCTGGGACTCAACTTATATAAAAACACGACAAATCCAAATGATGTATGCCCCAAGTCCGAATCAAACAATGCAAAAATTAATCCCTATGGCAATAATATACGTAATATATAACCGATGGCATGATGTGATGGAGGTAAAGGATGGAGCTCCCAAAACAGAAAAAGAAAAAAAAAAAGTAATTAGAAGCTAAAAATCGATGGAGAGGACAAAAAAATAGCTGTCCGTGGCAACCTGGATCCAAACGGGGACAAACACAAGAACAACGGAAAAAACCTATAATTCGAGGCGCTAGAAATCCATCCGAATAAAGAGAATGCCAATCAAAGTAAGAACAAATCAAGCTAGGCCATTGCGGAAAATGCATAACACGAGAAGAAACTCAACTATGTCAATGCGTACAATGCCAAAGATGCAGCCCCTTATGCAAAACCCCCAAGTCATCATGAATGAGAAATAACTTAATACCAAAGCAATAAGATGAAGGGGAAAACCCCGATGGTAACACGTATAAACGTTAAAAGATAAAGGCAACCTCGTCGATGATGAACAAGAAAACACCAAGCCAGTGAGGCAACAGAATCAAAAACACGACATGGACAAGAATGCGAAAGGAACTGAAACCACCGTAATGTGCCGTATGCCTAAAACAAGGAAAACAACATGCGAGACCAACCTTTCAAAGGGAAAATACAACAGGACAACAAATGAACTTAACCAAAGCACAGTCAAGACGCAAAGGAAATCGAACGCCAATAATGTATAGTACAAATAATGTCGAACTAGTGTGATACAATGCAAATTCAAATGATGCCCAACAGAAAACATCGAACAACCTATGGTTCATAAGAGGATGCCAACATATAAAGAAACCTTCATTGTCAACCAAATGTGGAAAAAAGTAAAAAAGCAACACAAGGAATGAGATAAAAGCCCAAGTCCAAACCCATAAAACATCCCATCAGAAAGCCCCTATAGGTGTGCCATACACGGCAAACAACAAGAAGTATGAAAGAAAGCACATATAGAAGCTTAAACCCACATGATTTTGGCGTGTAAGATCCCACACCGAACAATATAACATTAAAAAAGCAAAACAATTGTCTTATTCCATATTATTCAAGAGATGGCATCAACACCCCTACAATGCCAAACCACAAAACACAAAACACGTCTCGCAGAGATCAGGGACAATCACCTAAAATTTCTATTGTCTCACGAATGGTGACCAGAACCTGCAAGCCGATTGAATGGAGGCCAAGAGGGGCTGGAAAAAAGCATGCAAGAACGAGTGGCAGCCAAAATCCAGCAAAACTAGCGAGCCCAAAGGGGAACAAGCAAGAATACAACAGAATACCGGTGGAAAATAAGCGAAACATACCAGAGGAGAGCCAGAATTGCCAGATTTTGTCGGCACAGCAATAAGAGGAGGCAAACCCGACCAGAAACCTGCAAGCCAAGGTTGAATGATCTCGGCAGACAAATCCATGCCCCAAGGAGAGGCGCGTAAAACCCCAATTCGACCCTAAGGGAAGCGACTCACCTGTGAAGGAGGAGGAAAATCCAGGAACAAAGGCGAAAGCGTAGGTCGGGATAGCGAAACGGATCGCAAAAAGGCGCATACGTAAGGGCAAGATGAGATAGAATGAGCAACGCGTCCCCGTGCCGCCGCCATGACAGAGAGGCTCGAAGACGATAGAAGCCGAAAGCGAGGGAAACACCGAGGCAAAAGAGCAACCCATCCAAAATTTAATAATGCAGGGTAAGAGGCGTAACAAGAAGCCGAAACGACGGAATGAGAAAGAAGGGAGCATGAAATGTAACCAAGATCACCGATAAGCCCAAGGTGAAAGGGCTCAAGAGAGGATGAAACCAAACCGAGAGAGCAAGGGCGAACCGAAAATGCGTAAAAAGAAGCCCGCTAAATCGCCCAAAGTGAACCGTGGAATGGATCAAGGGAAATCAAGGAATAGGAAGAAGCATGCAAACCAAATACCAAATCCGCCTAACACGTAAAAAAATTGCTCCACACAGGAAAAACCCAGAACATACAAGGGAACCCGATCAAACCATTCAACAGAACTCAACCAAGAGCCCAAAAACGAACCCATCAAACCCGAACATCCAAAATATAACTTAAGCCCATCATTACACTTCCACCACGGCCGTCTCATAACCAACAAAGAGCCTATGCACCAAAAACTCAACATGCGAATAACCATAGAAGAGCTATGCGATGCCAAATAGAAACAACAGAAAGAAAGAGAAGCCATGCATGATGAAGATAAACTATAGAACAAATCTGGAGAATCAGGCTGAGCATGTAAGAGAAGGGAGCGTACCGCCCAAAGGATGATGAAGAAACTCGCCAAGCAGGTGCAGGCGGCGAGGAGGTGAAAGACGAGACTGGTGGAGAAGCTGGTGAAGAAATCCATTAGTTGAAGGGCCATCGAAGCCACGAGACGAGAGGAGAAGAAGAACTGCTGTGAGAAGACGCCGATAACCGAGCCAAAACAGAAAAGGCCTAATATAGGCGCTCGTCCCTTCCCAGAATGGCGATCCGATGGCTCGGATCGATGGGATCAGATTTAAAACCAACATTCATAACCACTATTGATTCGAACAAACCACTAGAATATGTGGTTTTTTTTTCTATACAATAAAATCATGCATAAAAACCACATATATCATGGTTTTTGGAGGATTTGACATTGGTTAAAAATAATAAGCTATTTCTGGGTTCCTTGTGACTCGGCGAAAAAAAATTGGCGAACAAAAGAAACAAATACTATCCATTTGAACCGAATGCCCTTCCATATTTATGAGATGAACTCCCGCATCAGTTGAAAAATATACCAACCTATTATGAAGGTGCAAAGGGAGCCAGCCACCAACAACGACTGTAGCTGTCATATTTGCTCTGTATGGCAATGAAGCAGCAAAGCCAGCTGCGGCAAATGCGCCTAATACAAAAATTATGGAGCATGCTAGTAATAAAGCTGTGTAGAACATTCTTTCTCTAATGATCTGTACGGCGGTTGATATATTGACCTCCCAGCACCTGTAAGAACTGTCGCAATAGCAAAGAAAAAGGACAGACTATTGAAAGCCCAGAATACTCGAACTTCCATATGATTTTTATATGGTTCTGTTGTATCAATGATCAACTTTACAACGTTGCCCACCCTTAAATAGGCCTCCAACCCTTCCAATTAAGGGGATTTTCTTAGGAGCCATTATTTATAAGAGCAACAAAAAAATTTGCCCTTCACCATAAAAGGGCAAAAAAATGAGGACCCTTGAAAATAAGGGCATCAATTTGAAAAAACCTTAATATGATATATTTAACAAAATTTGGACTTATTCAAATCTAATAAATGTATTTTTAGCTTTTATTGATTTTAATAATTTGTTCTGTTTATCTTTAGATAAAAAAATATGATACTATTTAAAGTTTAAAGTTGCTTTCTAAACTAATTCTTGGTTCCATCTATTTAGAATTAATTTTTCATCTAAAATAACCCTGTATAATTAAAATGCTATTTTTTTAAAAATATTTAAAGAAAGTTTTACATTGAAATTAATTAAATGATTATGTTTATGTTTGATTAAAATATTTTTATTTTCATCAATAATAAATTATTTAATAGTTATTATTAAACCAATAACTTTATATCATTTAATTAATTTCAACCTAAGACCTTCCTTCAAGTATTTTTAAAAGTATAAAAGTTTATAAATTGTGAAATTTAATAGTTTTAAGTCAATCGCTTATCAAACCATTAGATTTCATTTAATTATCATGATTGCTAAATCTTGAATCTGTTAAATCAATAAAAATTGAAATTTTTATATTCTTGAAATGTCTAATTCTAAATAGATTCAAATAAAAATTAGTTTGAAAATCAAGTTTATACTTTGATAACCATTACAGTTTTAATTTAAAGATAAACTTATAAAAATTATAACAATTAAGAAGAATTACACAATACATATATTCTTATAATGACGTTCTTGAAGTGTTATCTATTAAATCTGAATAAGTCCAAATTTTGTTGAATGTATCATTAATATTTTGTTAACGAGTCCTCTTGATACGGACCTTCTCTGAATATAGTTTTATACTTATTTATTTGTGTTTGTTATATTTACTATCTTATCTACTATTGGGCTTAAAATAAGTTGCTTTTTTTGTGATCCTAGTTAAAAGAAAGGGCAATTTGAATTGTGCACTTAAGGGTATACTAAAGTTTGCCATGTACGAATAAGGGCACATCAAAATTTGCCCTTAAAAAAATATATAGACCCTACCCTTATAAGTTAATCACAACTTGTATTATTCAGTGGTGGTTGTAGCTAGCTTGCGAATGTCACACTGGCAATCAAGGCTGCACCAACCAGAATTGCGTTTGCTGAATCTATGTATAGTTGGCGATCCCTGTACAATCTTTCAATCATAGATTGAAGACCTTTTATTTCTAATAACACTTTGATGATATCTTTGTTTCCTGATTCTAATGCATACATGAATGCAGTCTTGTCATACATGTCAACTAAGTGCGGAGACATATATTGCTCTAATTAGTTTTGCAACAATTTCTGTTTCATCCAATCTTACTGCCCAATGTAAGGTTGTTCTCTCAAATAATATATCCCTATCATTCGCTGCCATTTTATCAAACTCTTGGATGAACTTAACAATGAAGTCTTGTCCCGTTTTCAAAGCTACATATAGAGGCGGCAACTTTTGTTCGAGATAACTTTTCATGTATATCAGAAATGTAATCATCAGGAAGAAAATCACGCTCGTATGGTGATAGTACATAAGAAATTGGTAACCTCTCGCGCAGTATACATAACTTTGGTACCAAAATGCGTACACAATGTTTTGCAAACCCAATAGGGTCGAGAGAATGCGGTAATCTATTTTTAAGTTGTCCTTGAATGGCATTCAATTTCCCTGTATCTGTCCAATGTACAGGATTTTCTTTGGAGCATATTTATGACAGAATGAGCAAACTCATGCCGTTGATAGGATGTAAAATAACATTGTGGTTGCTGAGAAAAATATTCGTCTAGGTTACCAACGGCCCAAGAAATAGCTTTGGCGGAGTCATTGAACTTTAGTAAATCTACCAAATTAAAAGGCATCTTGCCGCGTCTATTTGGTTCCTTCTTATTTGCTCCCCATTTCAGCAATGTCTCAACAACATCAACTGAATGCCCTTTTAGAGCCCAGTGGAGCGGTGTATCTTCATCAACACTATCTTTTGCATTTACATCAGCTCCATAAAGTAGCAACCATTCTACTGTGCTCCGATGGCCATTCCCGGCAGCAAGATGCAATGCAGTCACACCACTGGCAGTGATTCTTTTGTTTATTAAGATGGTTATGGATTCATTGTCTGGAATTAACTCTTCCATGATAGAATCGTGCCCATTGATTGCAGCCATATGAAAGGGCAATGTACCGTTTTCATCAGAAGCATTCTTATTTGCCCCATGGTCTAGAAGGAATTTGACAGCATCTAATCTACCATGGCAGGCAGCAAAATGCAAGGGAGTTCCTGACTTACCGTTGACGCAATCCAAGTTTGAGTTTGTCCAGGGAAGAAGAGCCCGCAGGATTTGGATACTACCAGACATGGCAGCCAGGTGCAGGGGTGTGTTGCTTGCAGCATCTTTGTAGTAGATGGATTGAACCTGGGCGCCTGATTTGAGAATAGTTTTCACCACGCCATAATGGCCATTGGCTGCCGCCACATGTAATGGTGTTTGGGAGCCGGAGTTGGCCACCATCTCTGTTGCATTCCGTCTTTGCAATTGTTCCACCGATTCAGATATTTCAGACGATGATAAACTTCCAAATGAGGATGCCATTTCTGCTAGTGAGCAAAGCGGCTGATGATGGAAAGGCAAATGACCCGTTGAGACGAATTAGTCACTTCAAACGTGATTATAATATTTCAAACGTCACGTGGCCATATAGATGCGTGCTATACTTAGTCTACCTACTTGCAATTGGGGATGTAGTTTTTTATTATATGAAGATACCTCTCAACTACAGTCTGGATCCAGCAACTGTAGGGACTGCAGCACATTCACAGTAACTTTATTTTCAGGCATTATGTACCACTTAGGCCTCTAGTTATTATGAAGTTTAGGAAGTTTTGCGGTCAAATCCGTGGGATTCTTCATATTTTTGGGCTAAAAATTAGGTTTTTTATTGTATAATGTTCCTTGCTAACTTAATGATACATGAAATACCTTGTTTCGTGTAGTGTTTGTGGCTTGCAGGCATGTTTGCAAAGGGTCAAGAAAAGACACGTGACTGTCAAATCTAGCTATATATGCATTAGACAATAAGAATATTATAAGGCATTATTTAGACTTTTAGACTTGTAACAGGAATAAGATATTACTAATGCCAAACTTCACAAAGAATACATTAATTATAAAATATGTCATATGCCTTTTGTCTTATATAGCCAGTAGTTGCACATGAAATTTGATAAAAAAAAAAAAAAAAAAAAAAAAAGACAACGTGCATTCTTTAGATAATATCATGCCATTTTATATTTCCATCTAGTTGACCAAACAAGTTTTTTATGTTTTTTCTAATTATGTAACATATTTTATCACATGGATATAATGCTCCGTCGCTTCATGAATATGAATTAACAAGTACAAGGAAGCATTGGGTCAAGACTTATGAAACCATGTGAGCGACAAATTAAAGGGAAACTCTTGCACATTAACTTTAAAGAATGTAAGAAAATTTCGAAGAAGTTTCCCAGTCAAATCCATAGGATTTTTCATATTTTTGGGTTAAAAATTATGTTTTTGTATAATGTTCCTTGCTGGCTTAAATAATACATAAATACTTTATTAGGTGTACTATTTGTAACTGATATAATTGCAAGAGGTCAAGAGAATTCATGTGGCTTTCAAATCTAGCTATATATGCAATAGATAATAAGAATATAATGAGGCATTATTCAGACTTGTAACAGGAGTAAGATATCACTAATGCCAACTATCGCGGCGGCCAAGGTCGCTGCAAACATTTCTTTTGTTCAAAACTGTGCAGTTGGACACCGGTTAACGGCCAACATTTTATAATGCAATACCTAAGTGATTCTGGATTGATGTATGTTCTAACTCTAGTTTAGAAATTACACAGTACAATATTTAGTTTAGTCTTTTAAAAAGTTGGTCAATACTTTTTGTTATTGAAGGTTCATGTGTTCAGAACACATCAAACATCAAGTAGAATTATCAATTTGCAGATCTAACGTCATCTATATGTAGCATAATAACAGGGGGTTTTCTTTATGTTTTTCTACGCTTTTCACTAAGGTTTTCCTATGATTTCGTGATGTATTCAAATGGATGTACTAATGCGTACATCTAGAGTGCACCATTTCTGAGCCATTGATTTTAGCCTTTTTTTTTTCAATGGTCAACAACCAATGGCTCACAACAAAAGCCCTTTTTTTGTGCGTGTGGTGCATAATGGTCAACAACCAATGGCTCACAACAAAAGCCCTCTTTTTGTGTGTGTGGTGCATAATGGGCACATGAAGGGCTTGAAAATCAATGGCTCACAACAAAAGCCTTTTTTTTTTGCGTGTGGTGCATAATGGTCAACAACCAATGGCTCACAACAAAAGCCCTCTTTTTTGTGTGTGTGGTGCATAATGGGCACATGAAGGGCTTGAAGGGCGCATGTAGTGCGGTTTAAGCCCCGCCGAACACATTTCTTATCATAACTTCCGATCCGAGCTCTGTTTGAGATGATTTTTATTATGTTGGAAAGCTCTCTCCGAGATCTTTTTATAGTGTATGATATGGATATGTTTGGTTAAGTTATTTATGCTAAAACAGCAATTTTTCGGTCGGGTTTGGTAGGCTTTCACATCCTACCACCGGTGATTATCTGAGATTGTGCTATTGGATATTGTTTTATGGCTCATTCGAATGAAGCTTGCAAAAATTACCATGCATTTTTTAGATTTTGAGGCAGTTATTAACCAAATTCCAAGGCTTCTAGATCCTTGTGCTAACAAGCAGAAAAGTTTTCCACTTTGGTTTCTCACCACAAGAATCCATGGAGGCCAAAGGCTGCTGTTAAATTCCAGTTGAAAAATGTTTGTGTATGGGTGTTGCAAACTTTATGACTTTCAGAATAATGGGATCAATTTGCTCTATCTTTATGCTAACTTTTACTTATGTTTTATTTGTTTTATTGTGATGAAATTCAAAAGCTACAGGTGATGAAAGCCTCAAATGAATTCTAGTTTTTTTCTGGTTTGAATTCTAAAATTTTTGTTACATGGAGGGGGTGACATCCCTACAAACCATTAACATCCAACATATTAAAATTAAATCCCCCAACACATAACAACCAACACATAACAACTATTGACACTAACAACCAACACATAACTACCATTGACATTAATTAACACAACCATTGGGTCCAACAAATTTAAATTAAAATCCCCCTTAAACCCCCTTTGGTTTGGGTGCATATTCACACGGGGGGTGACGTAGGGCAGCGAGAGCCCGCATAATTGTATTTTGCACGTACGAAATCAACACCATATAGTATTCCGCTTGAAATCTTATAGTATTTTGCGAATCTTGTTATATAGTATAGCAAATTTTGTACTTGCATACCCCACAAACGAGGAACTTTACGTACGGTGTAGATTAAGGAATAAGGGGTGAATATGCCTATCCAACAGCTCTCAACATCACTAGAATGATATTTTTGCAAATAATATAAATTACGAAACAAATCCAAGAGAAGCTCTAACACATCATCTCTTGACACAAAGGCTGGTGAGTTACCAAAGGTGTGCATCCACCATCCATAAAAGTTACCTAGATTTAGCTCAATAATGTAGCCTTCTTTCATCTGTGCCATCTCTGCAAACGTCGCAACATAATTGCAAATCAACTCAAACGTTAACTATAATATCACACAATGATAGAATCCACATACGCATTATGCCAAGATTAAGGAGCATTGATCTCTAAATAATGAAGAAAACGTGGTTTATAGACAACATATTTGCAGGATGTTGTGTCAAAAATTTTCACTTAATTTTTTGTGACTTCTAACAGTGCCACTCCTATTTCTCCTATGCCTATGAACTGATTAAAGAGCATTCGTGATGATGGGGTATATATCAAAGTAATTTATAATAATAATATAACAATGTATGGACGACTCTACTTGTGTGTGTGTGTTTTTTTTTTTTTTTTTTTTTTGAAGGACGATAAGCTTTATTCACCAAGTAAGAACTAGAGCAACATAAAATGCAAAGACAGGATTATAACCCCAGTGGACAAACCGATCCAACTGAGCACAACCACCTGCCTATGCAAAAGAATGAATCTAAAGGTAAGTATGCCAGATCCGTACTTTCTTCTCTTGATCAAGAGAAGAACAATTTATAAGCCATAACAATTTTATTTTTGCCTAATCGAAGAACAATCTCATCTGCAGAGTATCTACGCCCTTAAAAGATAAACAACCTCTGTCTCTTCAGATTGACCATAAAAACCAGCCACATGCGAGATGAAAAGCTTCGTTTAAAGTAGTTTGGGCCAAGCATCGGGATAGATAGCAAGCAAAATTCTTTGGCTAGATCGAGACGCGTGCCAAATAGGGTCAACAACCAAGACCATGTCTGCGAAGCCGCTCACACAAAAAAACAATGCTCAATACTCTCAACCCTTTGCGGGCATAAAGGACGAGCTCAAAATCCGATTATCCATTTTATGGACCAACCTGTTGACTCTGAGGCATCTATGGATCACTTGCCACCACAAAACCACTACTTTGGGATGAAGCAGCTTATCCCATACCCATATCCAAACACTTTTCCATTGTGGCTGAGGGACCTGAAGATGCCACCTATTAGATGGAGACAGAGGATTTCCGAATGCACAAGCGGGGTATACCTGAGAAGACACAAACCGCCTGGCCGATATCCCGATGGCAACCCCATCGACTACCTCAATCGTGGACCGGAATCCCGTGGCAACAATGCGACAATATGATTCCAGTTACTCGTCCCATCGTACAACAAGAACTTTGTTCTAAATGCTTCCCATGACATGAGATGACCAGACTCATACCAAGCTGCAATAGTGCTTATACCAGCTGCTATCCATCGTCGTTGTGTCTTTGGATGAACAACCACACTTAGAGGCACATTCTCTAGAGTGTCCTGCAAAGGAATCCACCAGCATGGAATGGACAACTGAAGACATGCCTCAGGATTGATATAGAAAAAAGACCTGACAGTGTCCCAAGCAGCGAGTAACCCCTTTAGAAAGGGAGACGCATTAGGATACGGATGCATATGATAAAGCAAAGCCCAAGGAAGGAGGGGCTTAATGGTGGGCTTATGAAATGGGAGACAATGCTGAATCGACTGCACCAACAACCTCAGGCCAGGAGAATCATCCTTACCAATGAAAATCCTCCAAATAAACTTTGATATCATCACCTTGCTTTGGAGGTGAAAATCCAACATACCAAGACCACCAGCTGCCTTAGGTCTAATGCATTTCGCCCAAGCTACCCTGACCACCGCTCCTAACCACCCCAAATAAAATTTCTGACGATACGCACAATCTCCTCTATCTTACACTGCGGAGCTAATAGAGCAGACGCCATGTAGACATGAGTATTACTAAGAACACATTTAGCCACAGTGATTCTACCGGGCATGGACAGTTTAGCTGTATTCCACCAAAACAAATGCTTTTGCAACCCACTAATGATTTCGTCCCAAGCATCTGAAGCAGAGACGTGAATTCCAACTTGTGTTTTTTGCTCCCGCTTGCCCTGCTTTTCCTTGACCATCTGATGGAAGGAGCGTCGTATCCTTATATTTCCAGCTTCGTTTTTTACCTTTCTAGCAGATTCATCTCAGCACTGTCCATTCCAGCTATTCCAGGTATTGCACGTTTCTTTGCATTCTGTTTCAGTATTTTATTCTAAATGGAACTCTAGACCTATGTCCTCACGAAAGGTACAAAGTCGGAAAGGGATTATATAATTTGGCACAACCAATCGTAAATCTATTGATAGGGGCTATAATGTATGTTAGTTCGAAAACCCGTATGGTATAGGTTTTTCTACTCCAAAAAGCCGTATATAGGGGTTTTTTTGTGACCCCTCGAACGCACATGCCATCTGTCCATATATAGAGGTGCACCCCCCCGGGGTGCCACCTAGGCTCAAACATGCCAAGGTGGCTCAAACATGCCACCTAGGCTCCGAAATGCCACACGGGCTCCAACATGCCACCTAGGCTACAATATGCCAAGGTGGCGCAAACATGACACGTTGGCTCGACCATGCCAAGGTGGCTCAAACATGCCATGTGGGCTCCAACATGCGATCCCAAACATGCCAAGGTGGCTCAAACATGCCACGTGGGCTCCAACATGCCACCTAGGCTTCAACAGCCAAGGTGGCTCAAACATGCCACGCGGGCTCCAACATGCCACCTAGGCTCCAACATGCCACTTGGCTCAACCATTGCAAGGTGTCTCAAACATGCCACGTGGGCTCCAACATGCCAAGATGGCTCAAACATGCCACCTAGGCTCCAAAATGCCACGCAGGCTCCAATGTGCCACCTAGGGTCCAACATGCCAAGGTGGCTCAAACATGCCACCTAGGCTACGTAATGCCACTAGAGAACTGATAAGAATGTTTCCTTCAACATGCCGGAGAAGCCCACCAGTACTGCAGGAGCTTTCAGGGATATCCTCCAAGCTATCCCTAAGGAGACCCGTGAACAGCTGCGTAAGGAGCGGGCTTGTTATCGGTGCTTCCGCCCGGGGCACCGCATGCAAGAATGACCCTACATTACACAGACAGTGCAGGCCGCCTTGGATGATTTGGATTGGGAAAACACGGAGGACCCAATCCATCCGGATGACACTGCTGAGGAGGACGCGCCTGACTATGTCACAGGTGAGTCTCACATTTATGCTGCCATCGAAACTGGTCAAGCAAACCACTAGCCCTCTGTCATTTCTACAGTTGATTTTCGTATTAAATTGTAACAGACAAATAATAAAGCTTCTCTGTATTTCACAGACAAATCAGACCGTTTTACAGACAAATCCTTACAAAAATCGTGGTAGGAAGCAATTTGCCTTGGTTCTTGCTGAATTAGATGCAAAAAAAAAAAACTCATTGCTGCTAGAATATTTTCAATGAACTGGAAAAATCATTTTTTGGACCGAAAATTCTGTGAAGCGCCTAGGACTTTGCCACACGTAGGATACTATCCGACCTTAACTTTAGGCACAATATCAGGTTGTCAAGGATGAGGGTGGCCTCCACCTCCCTTGACATCCCATTGTTTTAGTATCTTCTCATCTCTAACATATCTTAAACTTTTGTCGTATATATGGTTCATGCTTTGATAGATATTGTCCTCAATTTGGCACCTCTATGGCACCTCTATGTACCTATCTGTAAATAAGCAAAAAATATATAGTGTCGGACACATGATATAGTGCCCTTTCATGGACTAGGCTACAGAAACTAGTTGTCTTCCAGCATCCTTTTTATGAAGGGAAGGTGGTTCATAGATTGGAAAATGTTTCGCAGCTATTTGCTGATCAAAGATAACGATAAAAAAACTACAAAACTTTAAATGTGATTTTAGGTGCTTACATCTAAAGCATGTTATCTCGAGCAGGCAGTCTTGTGTATAACCATTCACTCTCATTTACAACTCATCAAATCCGCAAATGTGACAACAAATGTGGTGCCTGTGGCACCACACTACCGTCTTGTATTAATATAAAATTTCTCTCGTTCTTCAAAATTAAAAAAAAAAGAAGAACTAGTCAAAAGCACGTTTGATTACTTTTTACAGAAATTACAAGTTTTGATAATGTTTTTTTGCCTTGTGATTTAATTTGTAATATGAAGTCCCTTATATCAATGTCATCAAAAACAAGGCTAGTTTTTAGTTACAAAATAAAAAAATGTAGTTTCCATCTTTCAAATGCTTGGCAAAGACATTAATGGTAGGAAAAGGGACTATTATGCCAAACTCATTGCACATGGCAGTCGATGACTTCTGTACAAAACTCTTTATGAACACCATGCAAGAAGTGGCATTTTCTGTCCAAATAAGTCTATTATTTTGTGTATTCAGTTGATTCGTGTATTCTGCTTGTTGCCATGGCATTATCGCTCCATGATTTATCCTTACCATCATCATGTTCTTCTGGACAGTTAATAGGTAGAGGCCAGGATGTTGACTCTATCCTTCGATCCTCAGAGATTGCACATTTGTTTCCAAATAGGTCTTCTTTTGCCTCCTTTAAAAGCATCTGAGTCTGAAACTTATCCACAAGTTCTTCAATTCTTGTTGACCTGTTCGTTTCACCATGAAAGTCTTGCAAGGAGCGAATAGTTTTGCCATTTCCATTAGCCATTTCCCTGCCTGATTTGGCACTTGAATTTGCTTGTGTTTCAGCATGGTATGATCCATTGTCTTGGTTCTGTGCGATTGAAGGTGGAGGAGAACCACGAGCTACAGCTACTTCTATTTGCCAGTCATCCATATTCCTGCTTACTAATTTCTTGAAAAAGTCAGGATTTGTCTTCTTGCCAGTTAAAGATGAGGTCTTTTTTGAATTAACTGATCGCTTATCAAGTGCCTGGCTTGAAGGAGCCACTGAAGATGAAAATTTATCAGGAGTAACTGAGGATCCAGAATTGCGGGATTCAGCAATGACGTCTTTCCAAGATGTCCCAGAAGAACGGACAGTTCCATTTGACACATCTGCAAGTACTATAGGAAATAAATCAGAATTTATCAAATTATTTATGTTCTTCCTTGTATCATCTACACAGGAAAAGATATGCTACCCTTTGTTATCCCACTTGTTCCTGGGGGAGAAGTCTGAGATTCAGCATCAGGAATATTTTTCCACACTTGAAGTGCATCATTCACAGCATCTCTGGCAGGCTTGACCTACAATTTCACATCCCACGTTAACCATGATGACATATCACACTAACTTAGTAAAATCCAAGGAGCAACTAAATGCACATGACAATGGATGACAGAAAAGGAAACCTCCCTTTATACATGATCAAAAAACTACAAAACATCAAATGCATGAGATATGAATCTCTCAGATGCATATGCAATTCAGAAAAAAGCAAAAAAGAGCTTTCCTCTGGTCACTCATGCACCAGCGTTTTTTAACTTAATAATCTGAGAAATGCGCTTACCCTAATGCACTAATAAGAGAACCGCTAGATAATACAACAGAAAAAGCTCCCTTGTCCTTAATAGAATCGGCAGACAGCTTTGCAATGTGATCAGCCAAACTCCACTGCAATTCTTCAACGCTTTCAAAGATCTTCAAGTTGGCATCCTTACTGAGTTTAGAAGAAGTCATTTCTGCAAAACCCAATTTGTTGTCACTGGCCAAGAGAGTGGGCGGGTTGTCTAAAACTAAAACAAGTGCTATGGGCATCACGAATTAGCAGGGCACCGAAGTGAGAGCCTGAGACCCAAGATATAGAGGAAAAAGTCACGAAGAGATATCCAGGGAGCACATAATATGAGAAACTAATATCCATAACAATCAAGAAAAACTGAATTCTTGACAAACCTCTTTGCTGATCCTTTCATGAAGGCTCCTGTTATAAGAAAAATGGCATTTAGAAATCTATTAATTTCATGAGTTATAAAGTGGAGGGCAAATAGATACCTAAAAAGGGACACATGAACTATAGTACCAGGCCACCACATGCTTGCAGGTTCCACCAAACGTTTTATGAAAAGGCCAGCCCAACCATATCCAAACACCTGTATATAATATAAACATGTTAATAAAATTTTGAAGCGAAAATTATTAAGCATAGGCTTTAAGAGTACCTGTGAAGTGAGAACTATGAGAAGACCTACAACAAAACTAATATTTCTTGTATAAAAGACTCTAGCAACATTTATATGCTGCACAGCAGCAGCCCTCCATGTCCAAAGCCACTTCCGGCAGTAGCAAAAATCCTGATCAAAACATGCTCTTTCTTATTAAATGGACATGAATTCAGAGAAAACTTTCCCAGCCATGGAATTTGGATTGATCTGGTGGGCAACCAGTCTGCCAATAGGCGGCCAAGATTGTAGAGCTAAAACTAGGGCGGACGATATAATGAGAGGCTCTGTTCTGTATGAAAAGAACTGACTCAAGAAAGAAAGAAGAATACATGAAACCAATTCGGAATGTCCATACTTCCTTGAATAGCAATGCTTGAAAGCGAAATGGGATTTTACCTACTAAGATCATAACCCAACACTTCAATTTGCCTTCCTGATCGCCAGCAGAGATGGTGCGGCATGAACTGCTCGAGTCATGAACTGCTCACTTTCTTCACCCGGAAAGCTTTTGGAGCTTTATCATTCTCAAAATGGCCTCTTTCCTTTTTTAAGAGAAGCAAAACCAATGGAGATATAGATCATGAAGTCCGGTCTAGACAGCAAAAGTAAGAAAGCCGAAGAGGAAAAGCTTTAACGGACAAGTTACAGCAGTCTGCTTCTGCCTTCGCCAGAGCTTCCCGAACGAAGGCATAACTCCCATGACATGCTGGAATTTCCATCAATTTTTTGTGACCCTCGATCAAATCCAACGACTTTTAGCCCATCCACATGCACAAAATTCTCTCTGAAATTGCTTCAAAGTATCAACTTGCATTTATGCAAACGTGAAAAAAAAAAAACTAGTCAAAAGCACGTTTGATTACTTTTTACAGAAATTACATGTTTTGATAATATTCTTTTGCCCCTGTAATTTGTAATATGAAGTTTCCTATATCAATGACATTAAAAGCAACGTTAATTTCGAGTTACAAAATAAAAAAATGTAGTTTCCATCTTCCAAATGCTTGGCAAAGACATTGGAATCTTTTGAAACATAGACTCTCTAGTACATCGTAACAACACGTTGCAGTAGATCATTGGAAGTTCCCATTCTTTGAGTAAGATCCGAATCCTTTGGGTAAGATCTGAAGCACAAAAAAGAACATGATAGCAAACTGCAAGGGCCTCAGGTGGCTGGATAGCAAAGAAAAGCAAATAAATAGCAAGACCTTTTTTGGGCACACAAGGATTCGAAAAAAAGTTATTAGAATCTATAGCAATGGATACTTTGTCTTTCCATCATTAATAACTTTTAGGAGCATGATTTCACAATTGGCTACTTTGTCACAACTTCAATCCTCTCGTAGAAGTTCCATTATTTTATTGTATCTAGATCGTAGACCCCTAGGTTGAAAATCTATAATGCTTTCAACAGTCTAAAACCTAATGCTAATGTAGAATCTTTTTCCAAATTGTCAGAATCAAATCGTACAAAAAGATGGAATCCTTATGGCTATGATGTGTAATGACATTGCTACTATGGATAGCGCACTACTGATAAGCAAAGAGAGCTGCCTATATCCACCAACTTTAAAACATTTTGTAGCACAACAAATACATTATAATTTTGCAATATAAGATAGACCTTATTAAGAAAAGGATGGTGTATATGAGCAAGAAATTTATCTAGGTATGATGTCATTCAATGGCATTGACTTGCAAACCTATTTCAAAAAAAAAGAGAAAATTCCATTAATTCTAGTAGCATGTTTATGTAAATTAGAAAAGTAACCTTTGTTAAGGAAGTACTTTTCCCATAAACATAAAACACTTAAAACCTTGGACCTTAGCCCTAAGGCCTTCATCAATACACAAAACTTAGCACATTTAATATGATCTCTCATTTAGAATTAGGAGCTTATTACAAACAAAGAGAAGAATGTAACATCAAATAACTACACAAAAGCGAACTTCACAATTTGTTTTTGTTTGTCCAAAAGATTACAACTTAAATACTAGCATCTTGATCATCTAAAGAAAAGCGTACACCAACGTGAGCGAGATAGGGCAAAAACTTTTTAAATACGTAGATCATCTTGATTTTTTATGTGATGTTCCCTCTCAATTCCATCTCGTGCCAAAGTGTACAAAAAATGCTTAATTATGATGGGGCACATAACGTTGCCGGGTATAAGTTCGAAACTTGTGTGACTTGAAACTTGTTCAACTCAACTCCTCGTCATAGTACCAATGGGATCTGAAAGCCCTGGTAAGGTTTTTGTTCGCTCATATTATATGCAGGTTGTAACTTGTGTACCCACTCCTTTGTATCTCAGAATGGCCACTGCTGGAGTTTCCTGCACCCCTACTCTTGCTGATCTTTCAAAAGGATTAACCAATATGTTGTATTGGCCTACTGCTTGGCTTTCATGGATTGTGTATGTCCTACCTGGAGAGATTAGAAAACTGGAATTTGCTTGAATGCTTTCACATAGCACCCATGTTACATGCTTCAAAATGCCTAAAACAATGTAACTTGAATGGTTTATGTCCATCTACTGCATGCTATCAAAGCAGGCTACTGCTTACTATCACATCCCTGCTATGCACCATCAGCATTAATTCATCATTTACCTTGAAATTGTTTGTACACTACTGGAAACAATGCTCATCCGAACATGGTTCTTTCTTGTTGTGTTGCTAATCTAGTCAAGCTGTAACCAGAAGGCAATTTCCCATCAATATTGCAGTTATACTTATAAAAATTACTGCACATGATAACCCTGATGCTAAACACTTCTGGGACGAATAAAGCCTCTGCCATATAAGATAGTTCCATGCGCTTAAGTACATATATATTGTACCTTATACAAGATGTTGTACATTATACCAGATATCCTGTTTGGGTCATCATCAGCGATAAACAATTAATATTCCTTCAAATGCAGCTAAAAATACAATTGATTATTGGATGCAACCCATTTACTACATACAAAATCCTTCCTATGGCTGAAGATGGTAATGGCATATACATAAGAACTCAAATTCAATTTTAACTTTCTCATGCAAAAATATGAATTTTAAAATCATACGAATAAACTTATTTGGAGTTCATGAGGACTGCAAGTTTACCAAAACAACGAAGTATACCTCCACCTCCCTGTCCACAAAGTTAAAATACTGCAGTCGCAACTATTCTGCAGATAGAAAAGAATGCCCAGTGAACCTAGTAAGCTAAGCTAAAAATTTAAGTTGAACAAGGCTCCATTTCGTTTGGCAATGGATCTTCTCAGATGGCTGTGGCATGCGAAATTTAGCATCATGAGACAGAAGGTGCTTAATTTATAAAAACCAGGAACGACAAATGGTTAGAGAATGCTTCCAGCATGGTCTACTTACTCGTTGACTGCCACCGTATAAGTCATAGTGTACCAAAGGTGCTATGACTGAAGATAATATTGATTACAAGGCTTGAGCATCTACTTAACAAGTCTACTGGACTGAAAATACTAGAAATACTACATTGGCAAGAGCATATACAATTTCGTTCAATACGCTGGGCAATAGGAAGCTACCACAGAGGCAAACTGAAAATGCACGTACTGTCAAAGAACCTAAACAAAATTGTACAAATAAGAAAACACAGGGCAAGTTTGCTCATCTGGAATGGCCTAGTCTGAGAGCAAAATCTCTGCTTTTCTGCAGAACAATTCAAAATTAGTAGCAGAACATCTTACAAAGGAAATTTGTCACAAAAAAGGGGCGAGTCTGTTTTAGTTCAATCCTAGTCCCGCTCAATCCTAGTCCCGCACTGCATTTCATGGACTAGTTTTCTTAGCATGAGCAAACTCGCAGAACAGACTATGATATCCTGCACTGCATTTGCTTGAAATTGACAGGCTCCTTAAATTATTATATTACACACACAACCAGTAAGCATTGCTGTCCACGTCACCAAATTCTCTTGAAGCATCTTTTTCTTTTGAAAACTTTTATGGCCCTGTATAAATATCCAACTTACATCCAATCAGGCAAGTGCAGTTCTGTAAACTATGTAAATAAAAGCCAATGCCAAAGCCAAGCAGCATGCTTACCCCCAGTGGACAGAGAGCAATTCATAATCTTAATATTCCTTGGGCCGGATAGATTTTCCAATCATATGAGCCAGTTTTGTAAGCTGGCTCAAACCAGTGGATCTTGCCCACCAGAATAATGTGGCCTTATGATCTTTGCATGGCCCACAAAGAATACCCTGTGCTACTACTTGTTGCCAGACAGAAATAGATTCTTACGTTGGATTTCAAGGCGATTTGACTGTAGGGGCAGAACTCCTCACACTGTGATGTTTTGCATATGCTCCACTCTGACTCTCTGGTCCTCAAGATGCATAACCTCGCATGCTGTCTGTAAAGAAAAAATAGAAGAATAAGGAAACCAAAAAAATCCAATGGATCAAAATAGATATAACAAAATCAATGGCCATTGCCATATCCATGGCCAAGTAAATAGAAGTATAATGTGGGAGAGCCGGAAGAGCTTCCCAACATAAAATGGAATTTGTATTCATGTTGTGCTAACAATGAAAAAATAGGATTGAAATATATAACCAAAGCAAACAATCTTATAAGGAGCAACCACATAAACCTGTGAGCATGGGCCATATCCAAGAACAAATTGCAGATTTAGGTGCATTAGCGCAAGAATCATTCCATTAGATTGTGCATGAGAAGAACAAACGAATCAGAAGCTTTCTGTTGTTGCATCCATAATAGATCCAGGCTATTGCCAAAAACTTTGCCATCGTTTGTGCTTCTCACATATGTAAGCCAGTGCTTGCCATTGTCATATGAAGATCTTGGCATCACGGGTTAGGCTGCACATTTAAATGCTTAGAAGAAACCATAGACAAAAGATCATCGAGCTGGCTTCTGTAACCGTCTCATGGGCTTTCAAACTAAAAACCAAAAAGTTTGCTCATCCATTAGGAATAAACTGAAAAAAGATTTGCTAATATCTAGAATGTTCAAAAGCCTAGTCATTTGCATCAGGATGCAATTAGATTGCATGCAAAGTTTGGAGGGGAATGATATAGTAACTGCCCACCCATAATGAAGTATTGACAAAATTGTATAGAATAGAATCTCTAAAACATGCCATCAAAAGTACATAGAGCTTCAAGTAGATTACCTCGTCAATTTGTTGCTCTCCACCATTTCTTCTTTGCCAAAATTTTTGCTTATAGGTGAATGCGTCTCTATCTTGTTTTCTTTACCGATTCATTCATGAACTGGATCCCGAGTAGTGGAAAAATCTGTGGATGCTGGCTATGGCATGAGCAAGGAACCCAATGCGTTGTTGATTTGCAAAAACGATTCTTAACGGCCAAAAAATGTTCAAAACAGAGATGCCCTCTTCATCTCTGACTCTTTTCTACAAGACCCATAGAACAAATTATCTACCTTACTCGTTTTCCTGGCTGGCGGCCTTAGCTGAGTCTGTTGGGGCTTTCCTTTCTCCTTCTTATTTCGGGGTTCCATTTATGATCTCATTTCTTGTGCTCTAAAAAGACCAAACAATAGTATCAGACAAAAAACGACTACAAGCCAACATCACAGTGTCGAATTTAGAAATCAATCTTCCTCTTCTTTTATGGACACACATCGATAATTCATAACCTAGAGTCCACATAACTACGATATTTTTAGACGAAGAAGAAGCAGCGGCAGCTTTACATGTCTAAGTCTACTTTGCCAAGAACCACAGTATACACAATCCTATGGATCCTTGGATAGTGAAGGCAGAGTTTCCCCTTTGAATTCAAACACTGGAGCAACCTATATAAGATCCATCTGAAAACTTGGCAAAATTAATCCCCTCAAATACTTCGATATGCTTGTCCCTTCCAAGCTTATGCACCACCTCGTAATCATCTTGATATCCGGAAGATTAAAAAACAGCTCTGTAAACTATGTAAATAGAAGCCAATTCCAAAGCCAGGCAACATGCTTATCCCCAGTCGACAGAGAGGAATTTATAATCTTAATATTCTGTAGGCCGGATAGATTTTCCAATCATATGAGCCAGTTTTGTAAGCTGGCTCAAGCCAGCGGATCTTGCCCACCAGAATAATGTGGCCTTATGATCTTTGCATGGCCCACAAAGAATACCCTGTGCTATTGCTTGTTGCCACACCGAAATAGATTTTTACATTGGATTACAAGGCGATTTGATTGTAGGGGCAGAACTCCTGATACTGCGATGTTTTGCATATGCTCCACTCTGACTCTCTAGTCCCGAAGATGCATAACCTCGCATGCTGTCTGTAAAGGAAAAAAAAAATAGAAGAACGATCGATCCTCAAGCGCTCCTAACTACCCTGAACATTTGGAATTTCCATGAATTTCCTCAGCCGTAGATGAAATCCAACGGTTGTAGGTGTATCCACGTGGACAAAAATTCTAGTCGGCAGCAATGTGGATACTCTAAAATTGCTTCAAAGTGTCAACTTGTGTTTGTGCAAACGTGCTAAAAAAAAAAAAGCAATAGGGCATGCTTGAGAAAATGGGATGATAAGAAATGTAAGCCGGAATGAAGCGCGCTAGGAGCACGGCATGTATCTAACACATGATATACTTCAAATTTTGAAACGAATTTTGGCACAAGCTTAATTAACTTTATGGATGAACGTGGAGAGTTGAATTTTATCTAGGGAAATTTACCAGAATACCCTTAATTTTTCTGATATTTCCCTAAATACCCTTCATATTTTCAAAATTCCCAAAATGCCCTTGGGTCCCAAGAAAAAGAAGGGCATTTTGGGAATTTTGAAAATATAAAGGGTATTCTGGGAAATATCAGAAAAATTAAGGGTATTCTGGTAAATTTCCCTTTTATCTATCTACCTAGCTTCAATCATGTATTGTATAGGTACATATAAGGTCAGGAATTCTATATGGACGGGGATCACCAGCCTCGATGGCAAATAACAGGGTTGTTGCGGGGCGGGATCCCGAAAGCGGGGATCACAACCGTGCCGTGGACGTGATCCCGGAGGTGGGGGATCAAGGAGAGGATAACAACCAGGCCCCAGGGATCCCCAATGAGGGGATAACCAACCGTGATTTCGGAGGACGGGATCTCCTGTGGATGGCTGAGATTTCACGCGGTGTTGGACGGCCAAGATCAGTCCGATGGTACCTGGCCGATGTCAGTACCCGAAATGGGAGGTCCACAAATGGACCCCGTTAAGAATGGTAGGGGATTCCGGAGGACAGGATTTCTAGATCCGGGATCCTCGAAACCAGGGTAAATATATCTTCATCTGATACATGCATCCTAGACTTTAATTTTGTACCTTATCGTGTTGTAGGCATTCTCTTCTCTTTACTCTTATTTTTGTTGGGCAAAGAGAACGCATCCTTGCATAAAATATTGGATAGCGGATTTGTTTTCAACATTAGAAAGGGATTCTTTTCCACTATAAGGGACGTATAGTTGGGGTAATTCGCGTCTATGGTCTCTATACCAACTATGGTATCAATTTGATATCCATACCTAGATAATTTTTCTATTAAATTGTCATGCCTTGAGCATTAAAGAATGTGACTTTATCGTATTTTATCGTTCAAAAAGTTGGTCGGATTAACATGTTTGAAAAAAAAAAGTTCATACATCACATACTAGTAGTACGTGCACAAATGATGGGGGGATTTATTCACTAGATAAATGGATAGATGGATGGATGGATGGATGCCATTTTTTATCGTTTCTCCTGATCTGGTATGAACACAATTTTATCTAAGCATATCTAAAATTGGGGTCTATCATATATGTTATACAACCTCAATTTCCTTAATGACCACAAGCAATTTAAGTTTCGGAATTTGTCGATGTCGATATGTAAAAGTTAAAAAATTAAGCTACACCTCTTTGGCATTCTTGGGTAGTCTAATTATTTTCTAACCAATCATCCCATTGTTGACTTTCAAATATGTACAATTTCGATCAACCTAAAATAGCTCACATAGTATGCATGATAGAGGTTTGATCTGCAATACATGCTTCAAAGATCGAACTCAAGGGAAACATTTTCACCATGTGTTGGGAATGTTCGAAAACTCACGTGCAAGTTCTCAAGATTTCAGATGCCAAGATGGTTCTGCTTCATGTTTGTTTTAGGTTATAGACTATGGTGATGTTCTCATGATCCTTTGTTGTAGGTTCATAGATTATATCAGGAGTACATGTATATGTTAGCTCGACAAATAACAATGGTTTATATAGATCATTTCTATAAGAATAAAAAAAATTTCTAAGTGTTCGAATATCCCACCAATCTCAAGTATATTATAATTAGCCATGTATCCATCATTGTGTCTCTTAAGCCATGTGATTGCCAGTTTCACATACAACTACTATACAATTACCATTAGGTATATATACCATATAGATTTCTACTATACCATTAGGCATGTACACTTGAAATCTTAAGGTATGCAACTATTTTGGAATTAAGTGTAAAAATGATTGGGGGTTCATGGGGGAAATGAATGTGGTGGCATAGACCATGGTCCTATGCCATTAATGTGCAAGAAGAGTAGGATCACAAAAAAATGGGAGGGGGGAGAAGGGGGGAAGGGGAATGTCCCCCTTCTCAAGCACGTATAGGTATTAGGGGTGTTGGTTAGAGGACTCTTCAAAAAAGTTTTCTTCTTTTATGGAGGTTCGAGTCCCTGTATCGATGGGATTGGCAACCATTGCAGATCATAGGGTATTTGATTACAAATACAATGCGACCAATCATCTCTAAGTGTATTCTCAATGGTCATGCGCTGACCATACGGGAGCCATAGGACGGGCGAGTCCGACGGCCGCATGGGGTTGTCGGGCGCGATGAGTGAAATCATGGGGGTGTCGGGCGCGATGAGTGAAAATATTTCAGAAACAGGGATCGTTATGTACAGTCAGAATCTTGACATAACTCGCGAATATGCCCATCCGACAGCTCTTGAGGCCCGGAGACACCCCTCGTGTGAATAAGCACTCAAACAAATGGGATTTTAGAGGGAATTGCATAGTAGTTGTTCAACATATGGTTTGTGTTATCCGTTAAAAAATATTGGGTCCTTCGAGCCAAAACAAAGGAATATAGAAATTCAAGAAATAACTAAATATAAATACAAATTATTTGAAATCTGCAATTGAACCCATAGCAAAACCTTATACCTAGTTATACTGAGCATGTGATGTGATCATGGCCAATCAGACATACATTACATACTATACATACATAAGGTTAGGAATTTTCTTTTAAGGGCAATCTAGTATAGTATATGTATATAAAGGTTTTTTACATCCTTAGACAAGGCTTATACAGAGGGATTTTTATCAACCTTCTAGCATATATGGTCCACCTGCATATTATAGTTGGTTTGGGTGCATATTCACACGGGGGGTTACTCCGGGCAACGAGAGCTGTCGGATGGGCATATTTGCCCTTTATTCCAAGATCTGGACCGTACATAGCGATCCTCGTTTGTGGGGTACGCATGTACAAGTTTTTGTATACTGTATATTAAAGTTTGTAAAATACTATAAGATTTGAGAGAATGTACTTAATGGTGTTAATTTTGTACATATATTGTAAATATATTTTTGGGGCTCTCGCTGCCCTACGTAACCCCCCGTGTGAATATGCACCCAAACCAAAGGGGGTTTAAGGGGGATTTTAATTTAAATGTGTTAAATGCAATAGTTTATGTTAATAATGTTAATGGTAGTTGTGTTGATTATTATATTAAAAAAAACATTTGGGCCCTTCGGGCCCTAACTAAAGCAAACATAGGTAAACTTTATGGGTCTAAACATTAATATCTAGCATTAATTACTAAAAAGCACAATAACATCAAGACAAACAAATTATTTCCATTGCATACCAAGAGCCGCCCAAATATACGCAAACACACTATTATAAAATGGGCAAAAAATAGAATAGAATAGAATAATATCATAAGATTTACTAAAAGGGGCCATGGCGCCCAGTATCAAGCCAGTACAATCCAGCATGGGCATCCTGCAGAGCTCCAGATTTACCATATATCTGAGCAATCTAGTTTCCTAAGAACCTATCTCGGCCTGGTTGCAGCTGCAAAGCAAGTAGGGATGAAGAAATGTACATGATTTATGGCTCTTGGACTGCCCCATACTGAAGCCAGAGATTGTTGTCTCTATCACTTTTACCCCAGTCATTCCAGCCTTGTGGAGAGACTATGTTTCCCATCCATGTGTAGAGGAACACAACATTAGAGCTAGGGCCCCAAGCTCGCCCTAAATAAGTCATGCCAGAGCCACTTATGCTGCTATGCAAAAATGAAAATCCTGTCTGCAAAGATCGTCTGTATCTCCTTTGGGCAGTGACAGAACCAACAAAGTTATGTGCCAGCATATATATCTGACAATTCTGCAGCACAATGCTGTGCATTAGTTTTTTCTTCAAGAAAAGGATATGGGGGAATTTCATGTGCTATTACAGTAGAAAGTTCAAAAATGACCTAAACCTGATACAATGATCTCCCATTGCCGAATATAAAATCCACCGTCCCTTCAATATAGCAATTCTTGAAATAATGGCGACCTCTGTGATCATAAAGCGTGTCTTGGTGGCCCAAGAATATGCAATTGTAAAATGCAGCTTTGTCACCGCTCCTGACCTCCACATTAAGCAGGTTTTGGGGCAGGTGCGGAATTCTAAATGTGTAGTTGCAACAAAGACTGTTAACCACAAAGGAAGAAACCAGACATGTTATATTTGCATGAAAGAAATCTGAAATGGATTTTTCGTACCTCAAATATTATGTCCCGTGTGATAAACTTTTCCACATTCACTTCTACAGTGGCGCTGTGAAATGTCCTTAGTGGCATACCATTTGCACCACGAGTTCCAGCGGTATCATTCCATACAACAAAGGTCCGGAATCTTTCCCCAAGAAGCATGATGCGAGTTTTTTTTGTACTAATTAACACCTTCTGTTTTGTGACCAAAATTCTTCAGGAAAGGAACTGTTATCTACTTGAAAAAAGCAGGAGAAGAAATTAGGGCTTGTCAAGACCTGTAAATTCCTGGAAGAATCGAAATTATTGTCCGCGTAGTACTCCAATCGGGAAGTATGAACAGATTTGCTCCTTGATATGAATAAGAAGAGAAGCAGTTGGAACATCAAAACTCGCACTATCTGTCGATCCATTTTGTTCCTATTCAAGAGCAAGAAAGCTAAAACCCTCTCACGGCCTGCCCCTGTCACTTTTCTGGCAAACGCATCTTGAATAAGCCTTTGGCCTCAAATTTCGAGACATCTCCATAAACTTCTTTAAACAATGTTACAATGATCAATGTCGTTAATCATGTTACTTCGCAACCTTGATGAAAACAATTCCTGCCATTCTGTAGGCCCCAAAACGAATAATGACAGAGATGAAGCTATATGAACTGCTTGTGAATCTCAGCATCAAGCTGCAGCCATCATTTTCATTGAACAACTAACACCATGCATGCAAAAGAATCGCATGTAGGAAAAGTATAAAAGCCGTCAATTTACATATAATGAACTGTCATAATCAAATACTTCTGTAAGCACCTCCACTTTCCAAAACCTGGGTTTTTGCCCTGATACTACGCTAGCTTTATAATCCTTTCTAAGTCAATATGCCTTTCCTTGAAATTTACAGGCCCATTAGGGCAAGGCAATGTACATAACATCTAAAATACAGCTTCCGTAGCATGTTTTCATCTGCCAGCATCCCCTTTAGGCTTTTTGTTAGCCAAATAGCAGTTTCTCTTGGAGATACTTTGCTATGTCCGAAAGGCCTTAGGACAACCGATAGCTCCTCAAGCCGTTGCTGAGATAGCAACGAACCACACCCATCACGGGCCACACTTCCCTGCGTGGAGGATCACACGAACCTTGGCCGAATCTGTTGCACCATAACCACAAACCTAATATTAACCTAATATTTGAAACCTAAACTAAAAAAAACATGCAAACAATAAAAGCCCCACAACCACACGATTTTCCCTCTTCTTTAAAATCAATGGCTAACAAATGGGTGCTCTCTAGAAATACCGTTTCGTACGTCCACGTGAATACGCCCATGAAATCATATGAAAACCATGTCAAAAAGCGTATAAAATCACAAAAAAACCCCTGTTATAATGCTACATATTATATAGCTGGCTACATATTATAGTAGGTGTTAAAGTCCACCTGAGCTATTGATTACATTTATTCATCTTATATCTGATTTTAGTCCATCCACACTGAGCTGGCAAATGGTAAAGTAGGAACAACTGAAACCAATGATATCAGAGGAAAGTAAGCACATGATAACCAACACATAATCCATTAACACTAATTAAACACAAACCATTACATTCAACACTTAAATTTAAAACCCTCCTGAAATTCCCTTTGATTTAACTACCACAGTCGTCAGATTCGTTGATCCTACGACCCAGATCGTTTGTTGGTGCCTCTGGGCACCTCTCATTTCGTTCATAGCCATTTATGATTGGAGGCGCCTATGATTTTGAAATATGAAATACGACTTCACCTAAGGTTTTGAGGCAATATCGAACCTCTATACGGCTTTGCCTAAGATTTTAGAATATGAAATACGGGGCCGCGAACCTCTACCAAAATAATTTAATGTCCTAATAAGACTACTTTAACCAATGTACCTAGTAAACTAATGTGATTATTTTTTATCTTGAATCTATGTTTTTTTTATAACAACCCATTCAACTGTTTTGGTTTCGGAAATTGTTATTTTTACATCCGTATCAAATCCCCCTGAAACCCCCTGTTATTTTGCTACATATTCTAAACGAGGTGCACCTTGGACTACCACAGTCATCAGATTCGTCGATCCTACGACCCAGATCGTATGTTACTGCCTCTGGGCACCTCTTGTTTCGTTTATAGTCATTTATGATTGGAGGCTGCCTATGATTTTGAAATATGAAATACAATTTCGCCTAAGGTTTTGAGGGAATGACCTCTATACGGCTTTGCCTAAGATTTTTGAATATAAATAAGATTTTTGAATATGAAATACGGGGGCTTGAACCTATACCAAAATAATTCAATGTCTTAATAAAACTACTTTAACCAATGTACCCAATGAGCTAATGTAATTTTTTTTATCTTGAATCTATATTTTTTTTTATAACAACCCATTCAACTGTTTTAAGGATATATGGTCTATGGTTTCATAAATTGTTATTTTTACATCTATATCAAATCCCCCTGGAACCTCCTGTTATTTTGCTACATATTCACACGGGGGGTGACTCTGGGACTGCATAAGTTGCATAACAATCTTCATCTGAATATTGTCTCTTGTTTTGAAGCTACAGAAGGCACACAATAATAAGTTCAAATTGCCATTTGGGGGGGGTTAAATGTAACGAACCTAGGGGCTTACCTTGTTGTGCAGATCCTCTAAAGGCCTTGTTGGTATGTGTCCATGGGTCATGCTAGTGGTAGCATTTATTAAAGTATAAAAATATAGTAGCTAAGGTTATTTAAAAACCTTAATTTATGATGTCCAAATGGGTGAGCACCATAAAAATAGAAGAAGAAAATCGTAGCTGTGTTGAGAAGTATCAGACAAGCAGATCAGGCCAAATAAAGCCCGATCTTGCAGGATTTGACTTGTAGCATGCCGGATTTACACCTGGCAGGATCTTCTGGCAGCAAGATAGCTTGCCATGTGCTGGTCATAAACGTATATAAGAGGAGGAAGGAGCTGGCCGAATGGCAGGAGGAGAAGACAAGAGAACCGGAATCTGGATGCAAACGAGGCACAGACCGACTTGGGGCAGAGGCATATCTGAAGAATTAAGGTGGGGATCTAATTCGTGCATGGGGATTTGATGCATGCTTGGGAATTGCTTGTGTATGTATTGGAAATCTTGCAGAATAAACCGGTGGTGGTAAGAAACTGGTTTTTGGGCTCATTCTTAAAACCCAATTCCGATTCTATGGAAAACCCAGGCCTTATGGTATAATCCAATTTGGATTGTGTGATCTTCTCTGCAAACCGTGGAAGGATTCGAGTCTTGATTCGAACTTTGCCTTTTCCGATTTCCCTGTGAATGCTTATGTTTTGTAACTGCCTTTGCTTCTGTCAAGTCGTTTTCCTTGTGTTAGAGCTTAGTCTCATTGGTGAATAGCGGAATCATGATTGGGCCAAGTTCTGGAACCCAGCGCCTCCAGATCTGGAAAAGCGTGGGCCTATTTGTTGCCACGCTGCCAAAAGGCAATCTGTAATCCAAATCCTTGTCCAGAATCCGCCTTGGTGATGAAATCCGATTCCATCTGGCTAGTTTGGGTCATGTGCCATAATCTGATTCACGGATCTCTGTAAATCCGATCTCTGAGATAGGCTCTGGCTTTGGGTTATAATCCGATTCTTGCTCTGGATGCCAGTTAGAATTTGATGCCTTTGTGATAGAGCTAAGCATGATGCAACCAATACTTAACGGATATGGAAAAGCCTGGCTGCTGCCGTGACCTGTTGTTGCAATTGTCTCCAGGGGATACCAAAGTCCGGTATCCCCATATATTTATACTAAGTATTAACTTTAAGGATTGGACCATACTATATTGCTTCCTAGTTATAGGGGTCTTTGCTTGAAATCATGTTATGTGGAACCATGGAGACCGAGACAGTGCTAAGTGCCAGGATTGTGGTATGTGCTAAGGGAATCTCTTATGAACTCGGTCTAAGAATAGATTTGTTTATGCTTGAGCTTGTGAGGATCCAAGGAGTTAAGTTGAATTATATTACCTAATAATGTTGAACGCCACTTCTCCTAGGGGAAGAAGGGCCTGAGGTAATTTATGGGAGCTCCTGGGCATAGTGCAGCCATGGGACCTTATAAGCTTAGTCCAAAGCATGTGTCTAGCAAAGTAAACAAGTTGAGCTAACGAATGGAATAAACCATAATAAGATATGTTGATATATTCTAAACTATTGAACATGGCTTAGGGTTTTGCCCTAACTATAATGGCATGCCTTGGGTTAGTATAATGGCTCGTTGTGTATGTATCTCCATGCCATTGTTGATAACCTATCTATCTGTCTTGACCTGTATGCTGGCCATTGTGGCATGTGTTTATTTGTGCGCCTAGATAGCTAGTATATGCATTGAGTATGAAGACTCTTATGAACCTTTTTAAGATATTACCAGTTATGGCTGCTTATATGTTAAGGGAGTTCCTGTTCTTGCTTTGAGATGCGCAATGATGTGTTGTCGCTTGGATATGAAATATCTTGGTATGAACCTTATTGTGTTGCATTGCTCTATGGTTGTTCTTGGAAGTAAGATGCATGAGGATTCTATGATATCTCGTATTGGATCAACCTGTAAGGTTATTGGTGATATGCTATCTTGTAAGGTCATGTTGCATCTTGCATTGCAAACGGACCATCTTCGGAGGGGTGGAATGGCCGTGAGACTCCGCATCCGTTCTAGATGGCTAGACGGATGGCATGTTGCATTTGCGGCCCACCTTCGGAGGGGTGGGGTGGCCGTGTAGACTC
The DNA here is from genome assembly GCA_021234155.1 of Isoetes taiwanensis. Taxonomy (NCBI): domain Eukaryota; kingdom Viridiplantae; phylum Streptophyta; class Lycopodiopsida; order Isoetales; family Isoetaceae; genus Isoetes; species Isoetes taiwanensis. The sequence goes on from JAJEKV010000181.1 coordinate 594,342, forward strand.
CGCATCCGGCCTGATGGCCTATTGGATGAGTTTAGCCCTGTACGTACAGATGGAGAGAGTGGTCCCCTTGGGTTCGCAACCCAAGGATTACGCTTGGCATACGTGCATACATACAGAAGATTGATGTGAATGTAAACATGCTTGTAGCCTGAGTTCTAACTAATGCAGGGGCGTAGTGGAGAAGGTAAAATTGTTGTTGTTCTTATCTTTGATAGTTATGGTAGATTACCTGGTGGTTGATGTTCCCTCCCCACTTAGTCCTTGTGGACTAACCCCTTTATGTTGTTTGTGTATGTTTAAGACGGACCAGTGATTGCTGTGGAGAAGGTTCTTATTCATCTCGATGACCTTGGTGGAGGAGACGTCGGATCGACTAGTGGTGTTAGTGGAAGCTATTGGTGTGCCCAGAATTAGATGAGCTTGGGCTCGTATGTAAATACCCGATTTAAGGAAGTATAAACATTTAACGAGTATATATAAGTCTTATGAATATTTAACTTTGATGTTAACGTATTGGCGCAACGGCCTAGGCCAAGGGGCTAGGTCCGTTTCATTAAAGATGGCCGTGCTGTACCCTTGCCCCACTTTTTTTTGCTTTCAATGAGTATATCTTCTAAAATTCTAAATTTAAGAATACCCTGGAATCTTTTTTTTACATGCAGTCCCAACATCACAAAAATCTCGTGGAAGAGGCACAATTTTACAGTTAATTTGAACACTAAGCATAAGCGCTGCCGCCCTAATATGTCGGTTCCTCCATCAAATAAGTGGTCTGGAGATTAGACAAAGATTGGCCGTTGGCATTTGGAAGGGTGAAGAAGCAAAAGATTGCCGCTCCCGATAAGATCTTAATTCTAAGTCCTCGCTTCGGCTTGCTCTAATGATATTTTATTTGATAAAACTTTCAATGTAGGACCTTGTCATCTGTGATAGAACCCCCTTCTTTGGTGTTGAAGGGTTGTAAACACGGATTCTTGAGACACTGCCAAAATTTGGTGGCAAGTTGAAGTCACAGTGTTTAGAAAGAAAAAGGATTTATTATTTTGGTATAAGGATAAGAAAAGTTCAATTGATATGTACAAGAAGGCCGGGGTAGTTCTATCTATCGCTACTCTAGACGTAAAAATGCTTAGGTTACCTTATCTTATCTTATCTAGAAAAATTTTTGACTTCGTATATAGAAGATATGCCAAAGGGCAAGTTATATCACACTAAAAAGCTGTATATGTTTAACTATTTTTCTTCTTTAATGAAGAAGACAACAGGAACAGACAAAAGGCTGGTCCCTCTTAATTGCCAAGATTTGGACTGAAAGGACCTAGAAGGAATGAAGGAGGATGGGACTCTCACCTCCAATGAGCTATGCATGGAAATCTCAAGAGTGAATGAAAAATTGTTCAATACATCCAATGTTTTGAAGGGTATAAAGCACTATGGTTACCAGGTTTCTGTTAAGAGGAGAAAAATCCTGCTAGAAAAAATGTCAGTGAAGAAAATCCGAGTGATGAAGAGGAGTCAGAAACAGAGAGGACAAGGCATTCTTAGTTTATGGATCCCAATGAGCAAATTAGACTAATGCAGAGCGACACTCAGAAGATGGAAAGTCTGGTCCAGTCACAAAATAGTGTTGGATATAAAACAACTAAAAGTGTGCATTGGTGATATTGTCCATTTTAATCACAGGGAGTTCAATGCAACTCACATGCTGGAGATTCTAAAGCTATGATACATCATCATATGTTAGATTCGATGCTAGTAGATGCAATTCCATTTAACAAAGTGATTGGTGAGTTGTTCAAGTAGAGCACGGAGGGGGACATGAGCAAGGAGGTTCTAGCCTGGGGGATGCACTTAATAATAAAAGGGTATGGGCATCTGAGTTTGGAGGGTGCCCAAAAACATCCCTAGTATACTAATCTTTGGAACCTAATTTAACCCCTAAAGTATATATTTTGCCACAGATAATGGCGAAAAAGCCCCCTAATGGTAAGTATACAAAAACGAAATGGTAATAAATAAATAAAAAGAAAGCCTTTATCGTATGCACATGTCCCCTACTACAAAGAATACTAAATCCCTGGGGGTTCTAGATGGATGGGCAGCATTTGATGTGAGCAACTCAGGTGTTATAGACAGAGAGGAAGGTCCTACAGAGGAACAATGATTAGAACTGTAAAAGGGAGTATAGAGTGTTGTCAGCAGAGATGCTACCCATTAAGCTTGCCACCATCAGCCATGGTTAAAACACTAAGCAAGTGCCAACTATATGAAATAACATTATTTGTTTATTTGGACTTCCAGTTGCCCGTCTCGACTTGCTAGTCGAGAAAGGCTCCGAGTCCTTTCTTTTCGCATTCCTAGGGACTTCTTTGACCCTGAATCCTTCTTTTTTGCCTTCTTGAGGACTTTCTCGACTCGTGAGTTGAGGAATGCCCCAAGTCCTTGGTTTTTGCCTGGTCCCTTGCTTTTGCGTTTCTAAAGACTTTCTTGGCTCATGAGTCGAGAAAAGCCTCGAGATCTTTGTTCTTTCCTTTCTAAGGATTTTCTCGACTTGTGAGTTCAAAATTGTCTCAATTCCTTGGTTTTTGCTTTTCTGAGGACTTTCTTGACTTGGGAGTCAGAAAAGCCCCCCAGTCCTTTGTTTTTGCATTTTTGAGGATTTTCTTGACTCGAAAAAGGGGAATCCTTCATTTTTGCCTTTTTGAGAACTTTCGTAACTCTTGAGTTGAAAAAAGCCCTGAGTCCTTTGCCTTTGCCTTTCAGGGAACTTTCTCGACTCGTGATTTGAGAAAGGACTTGCTCTGAGCTTCCACATTTATAGACTATGAAGATCAATATCATTTTACAAGGTGGCATGAAAATAAGATTCTTGTGCCACTTTGTTAAATGATATTAATTTTTATGTTATATCAGTTATATCATGTGTTGCTTCGAGCGATGATCTTTCTCAACTCGCAAATCAAGAAGTCTGGTTCAGACCTAGTTGTCTATTTGTTCGCTTTGTAGCATCACTCAACTGACTTAGTTTTTTCGTTTGCAACTGATATGGGTGGTTTTTTAATTCACATACTCAAAAAAGCATGTGGGCGACACATGTGCTGCACAGGTGCTGACTGCCCTTCATTGCCCTTCAAACTGCCCTTCATTGCCCTTCCATAGCCCTTCATTGCCCTTCAAAAAATCATGAGTATTTTCTATTATATAAAGGATATAATGAGCATATTAGTGGTGCAAATGATGATGACATAAATTATTTGGTGAAGGTGCTTATATGTGCTGTGATGGTCAAAAAACTGGGTAGGTCAATAAAAAAGTTACCCATATCCCAACCAGATAATACATGCTCAGTAGCAATGGAAGGCATTGAATTGTCAATACACTAATAGAAACAAGACTCCTTCAAACAAATGGAAGACTTTGTGCAGATATGTCCTTATAGAGGGACACCAGGATGATGACGTAGATGATGAAGATGAGAAGAAAAAAACTATCAAGAAAAACCAGGGAATCCTTATTAGACCAATATGATCTGATACTGTGCAAAGATAATAGCTGGATGAAATGGATAGAGAGCTGGGGCTTGTGGCAAAGGGGTATGTTTAAAGAGAGTCAAGGAGAGTTGCCAACAAGGCCAGGTCCTAACCTATTTTGCAAATCATTTATGAAGAAGATACAGGGCTTAACGGACAAGGAAACGCTCGATGTGCAGACCAAAATATTGGATGGCATAATTTTGCTAAGGAAAACAAGGGATTCAAAAATGCAAGATGCAAAGAACTATGCAATGGTCCTGAAGAAGAGAGTGCATTGGAAGAGGGCATCGCAGAATCCCGTAGTGTTGACTGCAATGAAAGCCAAGATTTCAAATACTATAAGGTAAAGACCTCCCGTAATGACGATGATACGAAGGAACTAGACCTTGGGTCACAAAGCATTTGTTGGTCTGAACTAGCAGCTGACTCCGCCCCTTTATTTGCCACGAACATGATTGAAGACCCCACCTTTTTTCTAGGACAACGCTGATCTAGAATATTGGTATACATATTTGGATATGACCAATATGGATGCTTTCATTTTCTTATCTTCTGCATGCCCAACAATCAGACAAATCAGATATTAATTTCAACCAGAAGATCTTGTATTCCATATATGAGTTGGAACGTGAATGTAGAGTTGGTCTTACAAAGTCATCAAGTTTTTCCAATATTATTTTGATTTTCGTTTCTCGACAAGTGTAGTGGTCAAGTGAACATCATTATGTTGATAAGTTCATGGTCTCTCAAGAAAATATGGAAACATGGAGGAGTGGGAGACTTATAGAGGACATGCCATCATTTGATAAGGTCAGCGTTGATGGTACTACATGTTCAATCTACAGGATTCCTATACGGCCAAGGGTTATCTTGGTCGAGGAAGATCAAATCGTGTGCGAGTGGTATATGAATGGCCCTGGGGATTCACCTTTGATCGGCGTATAACCCATGAGAGTTCAATGGAAGGGGTTTTTTTAGACCATTTTCCTAAGTATACTCCGTATACTTAGGAGTTAGGGGTGTTTCTAAGCACTTATCTAGTGCAAATTTTATATGCAGAGGGGCCAAAGTGCCTTTCAAAAATGCATATTCAATGGGTTTTTTTTTGCTACTCTTAGAATGCAGATGCCATACCCCCTTATATGTAAGTGCATCCTTCGGAATGAATGGGCTGGTTTCCCAAGGAGCTATATTATTTGGATTGAAGCTAATATCTCTAGCTGGGGACTGAAACTGTCTAGTCGTACTTGAATGCACTTCATTACCATCTCAAAATAAAAGGAGAGATGGAAAGAGTCAGGATGAAGATGATAAATTTGATGACGACGTAGCCAACAGCCAAGAGAAATCCTCTGAACAACAAACAAATCGAAGGCATGGATGAGCTGGTAGCGGAGCAAGTAATTGAGTGACTTCAACTAAGTTGAGTAGCCTTTCCATAATCAGTTGGATGTGACGCTCTCGTTCTCAACTTGCGAGCCAAGAACCCCGCGAACATTACTAACTAATAGTGTTTATCATTTTAGAGCTCTTGGTTTAGGTTCATTATCAGCAGAGTCACACTCAGAGGTATCTGAACACACTTCATCTTTTATGCCCCCATGTAATGAATCTTGTGCAAATCAAGAACAACGTGTGGAACAAGATTCGACTGCAAATGAAGCTTCAGGCTCACAAAGAAGCATGGAAAGAATCAGCCTCCTGGATCTGGATCCCAAACAAGAAATTTATTCAGAGCTAAACTCAAATTGGGATCCAGAGGGGTCATAAAATTTGTAATTTTTTTTTATCTCAATGCAGTCCTAGCTGTAGTACCAAGATGGTGATGTCCCTGAGCTCAACACCCCCAAGCGAAAGCCATTGTTGATTGGTGCGTTGAGCGGGGACTCGAAGTGGCCATCTGGTCGTCTATAGCGAAGAGAAATTTTGTGAATGTGCTCTCCATATTCGAATGGTCTATGTATATAATGTGAAATGCCTGAATCTAAAATGAATAATTTCCCAACTGTTCAAACTTAGCAACTTTTGATAATTATTTCTGGCTAATAGAACTATAATTGTTAATTATGAAATTCCTCTCTTCTAGGTGGCAGAGATTTTGGCATAGCTCCTGCTCAAAACATCCTCTTATTAGAGCTTTGGGATATGCTTGCTTGTCTTCGTAGGTGTCACATTCGTGCAAGGGATCATGAGGAAAGGAAGATGATTTTCCAACTTCATGGGCCACAAAAGGATCCTCAAGCATTGCATGAGATTCAGTGGCGGTTGGGGAAGAAGTTTTTTGACCCGGACGTTGAAGAAAGGATACAACAAAAGGGTGGTGAATTCATTTGGAAGGGCTAACTCGTGGCGCAGAAGAACAACAAGATGCTCAATAGCATGGAACCCCTTCCCACCACCCCAACCCCTTCCGCAAGCATGCCCTACTGCTAGTTTTTTAAATTAAAGTACCTCAAATACACGATGGTTCTAAGTACTCCCTATTTGGGTTGGGCTCCCATGGAAACCCTTCCAAATTTCCATGGAAACCCTTCCTATTTTCCATGGAAACCCAAGGAAAATAAATCCTGGTTTTAATGGAAAATTGGAAGGGTTTCCAATTTGAAAATCGGAAGGATTTCCTCGGAAAATGGGAAGGGTTTCCATTTTTTTTTTCCAAGGCGCACGCGGCCCAACACGCACGCCGCCATTAATGGTGCACGCTCATAAATATGCAGGACACTCAAGAATTTAAATTTTAATTCAAATGGAAACCCTTCCTATTTTCCAAACCCATGGGAAAATAGGAAGGGTTTCCACAAATGGGGGAAAATAGGAAGGGTTTCCACGTTTCATCAAAAAACATTTAAGGGTGCTTCTTGCGCTTTGCTCTCTGCCATTGCATCTCAAAATTTTTAAGGGCGCTTCTTGCGCTTTGCTCTCCGCCATTGCATCTCCTTATGGATCCGGAGGTTGACGCATTTGAAGAATGCGAGGAGGATGCTTCTACCGATTCATCACTATATGATTCGGACGAAACTGTAAGTGATTTTGCTTTTGAAAATATTTACAATGCTGCAAGTTTTGAGGATTTACAAGATGAAGACAATGCAAGACCAAATGTGGAGTATGATCCCTTGGAAGAGGAACGTTACATTCAACGTTTTCCTCCTATTCCTGTTATCGCCTCTGCTGAGGGCTACATTTTTAACGAAGCTTCATATTATTTGATGGTGCATTGTGTCCAAAATTCCGTCCATCCCTCTGTTCAAGATGTCCTTCAAGCAGATCCTAATTTTCCTGCGGGGTATGTTTGCCAAACACAAAAGCCACGAGATACACAAATCATAACGAGGTGGTCGAGCTTCCAGGAGAAGTTGCAAGTCCATACTGAAATCTCGCCTTCTCCTGGCGCTTGACCTTTGGCAAATGGCTCTACATCCCACCATCGTGGATGTGGAAGCAAATCATTTTGAGCTCATGTCGAAGGTGGTCTACGCCACTTGCCTATATGTCCTACCCTAGATAACATCAAGAAGGTATGGCGATTGGAGCCAAGTTTCATGGCATTCCGAAGATTATGTGAGGCAATGCATAGAAGTATGTGGGTGCGCCCCCGTCCGACGGAAGCCTCACGAGGAGATAAGAGTTATTCAATTATGAGGAGATAGTGCCATATCACACCTTGGAAAGTCGAGTGGAGCAGTTACAAATAGATCACAGGGTCAGGTTGATTCGACGCCATACTAGGGATTGGATGAATGATATGATATGTGTTGATTACATCTGTCATCGAGGGGAAAGTGCACGGAGGCGTGGTCTGTGTCAGGGAAGACAGACAAGAAGGAGTTTCAAGATAAGATCGCGGGTTTCGCCTTCGCGCATTGATACCAAGCAACCGAAAGTACGATAGTTCTGCTACAATACACATTCGTGTTGGGCATGATGGACACAACCTGTGGTCTGAAGATGACGAGTGGTCCCGGCTCTTGCATCCCTTTGTTGCAGAGGTGACTGCCAACATGCTGCTGGACACGAGAGATTTTCAAGCTGTGTGGAGTAATATGTTAGAGAGAGGAAAGGAGTTGTGTCGCACCACCACACCAGTGGAGAGAGCCACTTATCGCTTCAAGGTGATCCACGAGGACATATGGCACATTGGTTACCACTTACGTATAAAAGGTATGTACACTTATCCAATATGGAAGGAATGAAATAAGTTTTTTTTGTTTTTTGGGTTACCACGCCTATTGTGTTGCAGGTCATTACTCGAGCCAGATTGGGATGCCGTAGTGGGATGGATGCTTGGGTTAGATCAGGAAAGGTCATATACCACCAACCCTATGCACCCGACCATGATGACCCGACTAGGCGGCCTTGGATTGTTGTCATCCAGGACAAATGGATGCTGGAACAAGCTATAAAGTACAGTCCAAATGGTGGTTGGACCATGGATTCCATGTTCAGAACTAACATGTACGGTTGTCCACTATATGTTGCACATGTCCCTAATCTCAATGGTATCGGCGTGCCTGTTTTCTACATGTGTGCACCATTGTCCCCGGGGAGCACCATGAGAGATTGGCATTGGGAGTGATCCTGCGTGCAGTCTTTGCCCGCATGGGCAGCGTTCGACCTAGGGCTATTACGATAGACCTCGATAATGCATAACGAGCAGCGTTAGATGATGTCATTCTCGAGGACCCGCATTGCTGGCTAGGGGAGACACAGGTGAACCCTTTATGGAAGTTATTATGTAATGCATATCATATCGCGTATTGTATTGTCTGCAGATCGCATGTCATGTTCTTGCGTGTTGGTTCCATTGAAACGGGCGTGGCTAAAGTATCTGCTACCGAAGGCAATTCCTCTATTACGTGTACATATGGCATCACCTCGAAGTCGTTAATCGCTATCCCCTTGCAGGTTCCAGATCAAGCAAGAAAGAAAGACATCTACTCTCGCCTTTCTCTCATGATGACTTGCACCAGCAAATGGGACTATCTTGACCATCTTTACGAGTTTATGGAGAACTACAAGGATAATGAGAGTGTTATGAGGTAACCCATGTATGGTTGACCACAATTACTGAAAATACAACTCACGGAAAAGTGATTGCATGTAGTTATCTGCGCCACAACTGGATACACATTGGGATGGCAAATGGCAGAAGCATGCTAGGATGTTCTCTCACTCGCATTGCGACACCACAAACTTGACATAGGTGCAATGGCAAATTTTGAAGGTGCAGATTCTGCAACGCAACGTGAATGTTCGCATGTTCCACATGTTATTCACCTTGATTGGTTATCCAGAGGGAGGGGTTCCCATCCAGTGTTGTTTACGTACCCGTATTTTACGTTTACATACGTCACGTACCTTCCTCACAGTACTATACGTACTATACCTTTAAGTTGACAGGTCAAATTGAGCTCTTGTTTTATTAATACCGTACTTAACGTATTAATACGTACAGTACGTATGATACGTACTTTAAAAAAAAAAGCGTCCAAATGACATTAGATCAATAGAATTGGTAAAATTATACATTAGGAAATATACATTATTATGTATTATTGAATAAGAGTAAAAAACACATTAGGAGACTTTAGACCTTAAGGAAATTATGGAATTGTAGTTAAAAAAAAAAAATTAAATAAAGAATAAAAAACAAGCTTCTTGCAAATAAAAACCCAAAACCTTTGCGTTTCCCCCTCTTTCTTCTTATCCTAGCCGCCGAATCGGAATGGAGATGGAGATGCAGACCCACCTTTCTCCTTGTTTTGTCATGGCAGGAGGAAGATCTTCTCCTTAATACTTCAGTAGCTTGCATTCATGCCAAGAAAGAAATACAGAGGTCAGCGGCAGTTAATAGCTCCGGATGCAACAAATGAGCAACAATTACGTAAATTTATTTGTCTGTGGGTGTAGATTGCAAAGTAGAATATATCACTCTTAAATAGATATATTTTGGATCGAAAACTTTGAGAAATGCTTAATTTTCTAGAGTAATATATTCTGGTTCATTATTTAAAACTTGAAGTTCTTCATATTAGTTGTTATTGCAACTATTTCAACTGCAATACAAGAAATAATAGTTCTAAAAAATTACAGGAAGTACTTAACGTACTATACGTAAAGTACGTATTTTACGTATTTAATAAGTATTTTATAATTCCAAAAAGCGTATTTAAAGTACTTTTTAAATGAAGAAGAAGAAGAAGAGATTTTAAATGAGAGGTATGCATACGGTATTAATACGTTAAGTACGTATAATACCCGTACCGTACTAAACGTACCGTACACTGTTCCCATCGGAGGCTCCATGTTGGAGTTGTCAAAGCAGCGCCAAGAACTTGGTATGCACTATATTTTTTAAGCTCGCTTCAATTCAACTAACTAGTATATTCTCCAACTGCCCTATAGACGCCAGTGGGCGATTTGGAAGGCGCGGCTGTAGCAAGCGATTAGCAGCAGTTGAGGTACAATCTGTCAAGGTAGAATCCATTTGGATGGATGTAGAGACCACTTTTTTATTTTGCTAGAAAACAGCCTTAGGCTTTGCTTATTGCCACGACAATTTACATAAGCAAAAAGAAGAAGTAGAGAAGCAATGAAAGGAAAAAAATTGCACGTTGAGTGCTTTTATTTATAATATTTGGACACAATACATTTGGAGTTCTGGATTGGGTTAAAACCCAAGCGTTTCTAATATTTATCAAAGGAAATAAGAATGTCGTAGAGGATTCATGATCTCCCAATTGATAAATGCGCTCCACCTTCAAGCATTCAAGATGAAAAGGATTCAAAAAATTTTCACTAGAATTAAGCTATTCTTCAAGGAAATAGATGCAATTATTTACATGCTTATTGCATGTGCTAATTATTTGTATGCTATATGAAATGCAGTACCAACGTCCCTAAACAAAATACTTACCAATTGAAAGCAATACTGTGCAAAACCTGATGAGCCCGGGTTCGAATTGAGAAATCAGCTTTTAATCTGAATATCAGTGAGATTAGCAAGGCATAAGTTCCAGGAATATAACTAGCTAAATCAGTGAGATTATAATAAGTTCCAAGAATATAATCAGTGAGATTAGCAAGGCATAAGATTTGGAATATAACCAACTACTTTTGAAAAACTGAAGATGTCTAAGGAAGCAAAAACAAACTTCTGTGCTATAACAAACTTCTGTGCTATAATAAACAGATATTCTGTGACGTTCCACATATTTATACGCCTTTTTAAGTATAAATACGTGACACGTCACTATGAATAATTAATGGCACATTAATTATTCATAAGCTAAGGTTAGCTATGTTAATAATTAAATTATAAAGGTGGAAACCTAACCTTAAACCCTAATTCGAATTTAAGGCTTAATCTAATATTAAAAGGGCCTAAAATACCAAATTAGTTAATATTAGCCAACCCGGAGCTGCCACCTGGCCCAAATCGATTGGGCAAGGCAGGGTTTCCATTTTGGACACCCAAATTAGGGCTTTTGTGCCCCAATTCGAATTAGGAGCAATTGGAGATGGGGAGGAGGAGCAAAGCAGCCGGGCACCCTTCAAAGAATCGAGATGGAGCCATCCCAAGCCCGATTCGGACCTGTTAGTCCAGAGCTTAGTTGTGTTATCTCAGAGGGTAGCCTGTTGGGCACTTGTTGTGTTCATTTCTTCCGTTCTCTCTATGCTTTTACTTGTAGGAACTAACCCTTGATTGCAAAGGTGAGTTCTCTTTATCTCCCATTCGGTCTTGCTCTTAAAGGATGGATTGATAGTTCTTTGCATAGTATTACTCTTGAAATGGGGAAATAAGGGGGTAGAGACCTCTGAGCCGTGTTTATTAGTATGCTCCTAGGTAGATCCCCCCAGTATTTCCCATTAGTTGCGGCCCGTGTACAAGAGACCACCGAAGTCGTGGATGCTATGGAGTGACTTAGCACCAAACAAGGGACACAAAGGTGAAGTGGGGGTGGGGTCTTGCACGAACATAAAAGGCTCCCCGAGACTCCTACAAAGGGACTAGGCCTAATAGCCGGCCCAGCTGAGCTAGGGCGCGATCCAGGCGGGTATGGGTCCGACACTCCCCGGGTACAGAGGTGTGACCATGGGGCATCCCGTACTTTGAGTAGATTTAGGGCGCAGTAAGTCGGCACGGATGCGAGGGTCGCCGATGCGCATCGTATTCTCTAGTCCACCCATGGAACCACCGGGTGATCCCCGAAGGGGACGATCCCCACCGCCTCATCTGGACGGGCTTCATGAACCCCCGTAGTAGGCTCGGCGGGTGATACCTTGAGTCTCAGATCCCGAAGGCTATAGTGACGCCATAGCATGATTCGACTCATCTGCAAAGTGTGCACAGGAGGGGCGGATGGAGTGGACAACCCTAGCCGATGTTCTATGCCAGCCAACGCCAGGTTATATCTCTGTCTGCTGATCTCTTGAGACCGAGCCGTCAGTCTATCCTCACAGGAGTCTGAACCGGGGTAGAACCTGGGGTTTGGGGTGTTTTCCTTAGGATTAGATGCATATTCTTTGCCGTTAGTACTTGGATGGATGTGCCACCTTTCGTGGTGGTTATTTATATATATGATTTATGCTGTGTGCTAACATGTATTCACGCTTCCGCGACTTAGGAGCCCCATTGAAGGCGTGGGCCGAATGACACCTCCGTGTCCTTCACCCGGGCATCTTTCTATAGATGGTCCGAGTTAGACGGAGGGCCCTGCTCATGGTGAGCTGATTGCCATGGGAGGGGGAAGTCCCCGTATGTATACGTCCGGAGCGCCGTATATATTCAGGGAGCGTCACAGTGGTATCAGAGCCATGATTTTGGTGGACCAGATCATAGCACTGGCCATGTACTAACGCGTTAGACCGTTAAGTAGAGAGGATAGCTTTAGAGTAGCCTTAGACCTCTTTGGTACTGTGGTTGATGGATTTGCTAGTAAGTAATTTGTTGGTGCGTAAACTTTTAGTTCTCTTTGTAAGAGGGGATGTGGACCGACCATATTTCGCAAAGGGTTATTCGAACGCGCAAATAGGCGGCGCCATCGACTCCGGGACCTCAGGAATGATCTACGGGCGACATGGGACGGCAGTCGAGGGAGTGTGGTCCCCACGAAGTCGGCCGAAACCCTAAGTGGCGGGCAGGGGGTACCCCGCGTCTCCTACCGGGCCCAGAAATTAGGGTTAGGGAGTGCCCGCCACCTTTAAAAAATATATATATATTTCTTATCACTCATCTACCAACATGTTGGTAGAGATTGATCTCGGCCGTTCATCTATGAGATGGACGGTCGAGACGGTGACACCTCGTAACTATGTTATATGAGTGTCTCAAATGTTGGTAGAGATTGATCTCTGCCGTCCATCTCATGGACGGTGCAGACGGTGACACCTCGAATCACCCCAAGCAGCCCCCTGATTTGGGGCTTTTAATCTCGACCATCCATCTCGGATTTGGACGGCCCACAACAAAAGCCCCAATTCGATTTCTCCATGGAATTCGACGATGGCGCCCCTGTGGCTTTCCTTGGGATTCAGTCGATTGGAGCAGCAATGGTGACGGAGGAGGTAGATCCTTTTCTGCCGCTGTTACAAATCCGTCCGATCGATCCGCTCCTCTGGCCAAGTTAAGGTTGGGATCTTGTGTTTTGTCAAAAATCCGTCTGGCCATTGTGAATATCCAGGCCGAATTGACAGGGTTTTTTTCAGCGTTTATATCATGTTCTTTATTAGGCCATACACGATTTTGTCCAGCTTTCTGGTATTGTTAGTTTGATTTTTGATGTCTCTGTCCGAGACCTGCTTTTACCTTGAAACAAGCAGAGAAATTCCGATTTAGAGCAAGATCTCCACTTCTAACTCAAATCTTCATGCTCTAAAGTAGCCGAAAAGCCATAGGCTAGCATTTCGGCATGAATATTAGCGGCTGGAGCTGCAAAAATTTTGCTGAAGATCTGTGCCTGGTAAGCAAATTCTGTTATGATTTAATATTTGCCTGAAGCAGACTTGATTGCGGTTGTCGTTCAGCTTTTCAGAAGATTTTTGAAAGGGATGCATCCTCGAGACAGCCTATTGTCATATGCATATCTGCATGGTTTGTTGTTTCCCTTGAAGCAGACTAGCATTTCCAAGAAAGCCTTTGGAGTGCATTCTTTCCATGGAAAACATAGAATCTACCGTTCTAGCTCCTTTTTCTTTTTAATTTATAGGTCAATAGCATTGGTATAACTATGTGGAATGTAAATTTTGCAGGTTCGTATGGAGTTTGGAAGCAAAATATTTTTACACATGGCAATTGGGTGTTTCTTCATGGCACGGTGATCTTTTAAGCATTTGCATTTGACAAGGTTAGTTGTGGCATTGATTATACTTTTGATGTCATCCACTTATTATAACTAGTTAAATGTATTACTGTAGATTATCGTTAACTGATGCTAAAACTATTACAGAATAGTGAACAATTTAAAACTCCTGGCCCCAAAATATAAGGATACCAAGCTTGTGATGATTGATGCAGAGTTGTGTGCACTGTCTGAACCTTTATAGATTGAATGCATAATCAATTTTTTGTTAGGTGTTACAATAATTGTTTTTATCATGTTGTGAATGCAGAAATGCCCATGCGAGCGTAGATGGTACATTAAGACAGCATGATTTGAGAGAGGGTGTGCTTTGTGGTACCAATCACCAGGACCGTCGTAACATTTTGGTAAGCTGAGAAGAAAGTTGATTACAATTACATTATGATAAAGGACTCCTCCTCTAGAGATACGAATTAGCACGAATCGAGAACAAGAGATACTGGCTAGGAATAATTTCCAACAGTGTTCTTTGTGGCATGTCATAAAATATTTAACAGGACGTTATTATCTGTTCAATGAATTGTTGTTTGCAAGTTGTTCTCAACTAACATGAAGCTTCTTTAATGGCAGCTTGATTTACAAAGTGGCGCTAAATGATCCTTGTGAGATATGCCACGTCACTGCCTTTCTTTGAAAACCTGTGCAATAAGCCCAACACGTCCACACCATTTACTCGTTGGGGGAAGGTAGTATCTAGAGTTAGTTTACTAGGAACTCTGAGCTAAGTCTGGCTGTTATGATTCACAGTGATGCATTTGCTCGGTTATATGATCGTCGTATGATTCCTCCTCCTACATGATCTTCGGAACATTCAAAACCTCCTCCATGTATGTCCTATTTTTGCCCAGCTCATCTCTCTGATTATGTAAGCCGTGCTTTGTTGTTATTTAATCTGGCAATTGATTTCTAATCCTCTAATAACAAATATGATGTTGCTTTTAAGTTATAGTGGGGAACATGTTTATCCTATGGATGTTGCAAACAGTAAGTTTAAGCAACTATGGTGTCTAATCGTAAGTGTATACATTAACTAACTAGTGATCATAAGAACAAATTCTGTGCTGGTCCACAGCTTTATTTGGGCCACATATTATTATCCATTATTGCAAATACTTTTTAAGTTCTTGAAGACCTTGGTCTGCACTTCTTTTCTCTAATATTGGCTTCCTTTAGAAGTTGCCTTCTACGCTGGCAAAAGCAACCATTCTGATCGCGTGTGTGGATTTGATGGGTACATTGAAACAGAAACCTATGTAGTGGGGCATAACTTTAGAATGAGAATGAGAATGAGATCTAAATGCTCCAAAATGTTTCTGCAAACTGCTCCTTGATGATTTCATCATGATATGGTAAGTCAACTGTGCACTTAGTCAGCAGGATCGTCACCTCTAGTTCACTCTGATAGATGCTTTTGACAGCCTGCTAGAATCCTATTTGGTAATCTTGCCATGCATTATATGAGCTTGACTGTTTTCACCTGTTTTCACCTTTTAACTTTTGTTGTTTTATGTAGAATATTTTAGAAGGTTAGATGATCTTAATCTCTATACTGTTTAATACCGTTTATGATGATGGGTTTTGTTGCATCTTTAACTTGCAGATCAATGAAGGAGACTTCAAGTAAATTGGCCTATGCTTATCAATATGTTGGTTGTGACTCTTTCCACTTGCAACATGTTCGGGTATCCACCTCGAGATAATCTACAAATCCGGTGAGCACATTGGACATTAATTCTAAATTTAGTACTAATTTCAGGTTTTACCCATTCGATTTAGATTTGGAGCAGAATGTTTGCAAATAGATGTGCACAGATTAGAAGGCAGAGCTTGCATAAAATGCCATTTTGCAACTGTATAGCTGGTACATGCGGGTTTACTCTAGGTACAATATTTGCCTTTTATCTTTTGTTACGGATAGGTTTTTGCTCTTCTTTCTCTCACATTTGTGTATGTTCTTTGAATTTCCTCACGTTGGTACCATTTGGCAACTCGTGGTACCATATGGCATGGTGCAGGAAGCTTTTGTACTACCAAGTGGTATTAGTCTGCATGTTGACTAGACTTTCTACAAATGTATCACAGGTTTAGATGCACTAACATTTCTGCATTTTATGAAATTTAAGTTATGAAATTCATCTTTCAATTTACAGGTGCTTTTGGCATTCTATTTAATTGATGATTTACGAATGGGATTGTCAGTAAAGGCAATTGTAAGCTATGCGTTTATCAGTTTATCACGAGGAATCATGTGTTTAATTTGCTTTATCTGTAAATTGAAGATGTGTGTGAAGATGTAGGTTCTTGCGATAATATATGTCTCCAGCTTTGCTGGCTCTTTATGGCGACCATGATATATGTATTTTTTCACTGGAGGTGCAGCACTTTGGATATTGTCAGGCACTGCAATATATTATCTGCATTAGGGCTTTGGAAACGCCCTAATGCTGGTACTTATTTTCACTTCTGGATTCATCCACTGTAATGACAGATATGGATAGGAAAGATATCCATTTGTTTGAACCATTGTTACCTTGCAAGCATAGCAATGACAACTTTGATGAAGTTGTCAACTAGAAAAGCGGGGAGCGCATTTTATGGTACAATTCAGACATTCGACGCATATTGCCTCATAGTCTTGGCTGTGACTGAATCAACGTCCGGTTGCTTCTGCACATAATGCCATGGTCATGGTCATGGTCGTGTAGTTGAATTACCAATGCCAACTATAAGTACAAGGTCCAAAAAGCAGAGCATAGTTTGTTTTTTATTACCATGAAACAACCATATGGCTGTGAATTAAGTCTATAGGCATGTTGCTGCCTGATCCATGGTTATGGCTGTGAATTAAGTCTAGAGGCATGTTGCTGCCTGATCTATGGATGTCGCTCATGTACCATATGATCACATTTCAAAATTATTGTTAGTGAAAAATTGAATCAACATGAGAAGCACACAGCGCACCAAAGTTGTCCTATGGTCATAGTTGTGCTATGGTTATAGTATTGCAATGTTGTAGCTATAGGTCTAACTTCTGGAATGATGGGTATTGATGAGGAGTAATTAAAAAAGGGCTTGATGTTTTTAAGCTATGTCCCATGAAGACAACCCAACCTAACCCCAAGAACCTTCCCAACTCTTTTGTAATCATGCAATGGTCCTAAAAGGCTATGCTATGCATTATACCTCCTTCCTTTTTTAGAGTTCCAAGTAGGTCCGTCCTTTTCTAAAATTTTAGGCTGGTTGTAGGGGGTAGTTTCAGTTTAGTGCAAGAATGATTTTCTTATAAGGGCATGTTCTTTAATCTTTTGATTGCTATAATTATTTGATGATGCTATATTGCATATTCTAAAGGCATTGATTGTGTTGCAAGTTAAGCTTTGTTGCCACAGTGATAAATAGTGCCCCATTTTTAGATATGCAATTACTTTTTGAGTGTGCATGTGGAAAAAACTTACACATTTGAATTTGGTTAGGGTGTTTGATGCTCAATGGTTGATGTACTTTGTAGACACATGCCAAAGGTCTCTATTCAAAAGCAACCTCGGCTTTATGCAGAATGCGTCAGGTTGGATTTTCAGCTAATGTGCGCAACTTTAACCAGCTTATGGAAGCCGACACGAAGGGCATCTTTTCATTATGTTCTCTGCTTACAGATTTCCAGGAGGAAATGATGTTATAGAATTGCTCATGTCTGCAAAGAAGCGTGCATCCAAAGTTGAAATTGATGTTATGATATTTGGCCTTTGCTACAATTTCGTGTTTTGCGCTAAGTTTTAACCCAATCTGCTATTTAATATATATTATTTGCTTTGGGACTTTGTTCAAAATGATTGAATAGTGTGTAAGGTGGTTTTAAATCATGGCAAAACGAAAAAATTTCAGCGAAACATATGTTGCTATTCTCTCGCATCTGTAAATTATCGTCTAAATTGGTTTGAACAGGCAATTTTTGCAAACACACAGACCTTAGTGCTTATAAAAGCTAAATACTTGTGCTGATCATAGTTTTAGTCAACTTTGATGTTGCATTCTAGCATAAAGAAGCAAGGGTTTTTTCTTTTTTTTTTCCTTCTTTTTTTTTCTTGTGATTATATAAAATATGAATGCTTGCGCAAATAATAGTTTTGTCAACTTCAATGTTGCATTCTGGCATATGGGTGATGATAGGAACTTTTGAGTTCAGCAATTACTAGAAGTTGACTAAGAGTTTGACTTGAGGTTTGATTGGTGTTTGGTCGAGGAGGTTTGATTGGGTTTTAGATGAAGGAGTTGACTGAAGTTGACTCGAAGGCAATAGACACCGTATCAAGCTGTATATCGAGCCTGACCGATGCCTGCCATACAACTGGATATATAGATTTGGATATCAAATATACAGGGCAAAAGATGTTGACAATCTTGAAAATTCATTCTAGGGCACATATGCTCTCTTCAAATGAAAGGATGTGCCACTTATAGCAACATCATATCTCACACACGCCCACGCAACTACAATATCAATGTTGCTACATAATATAGAGCTCATTCAAAAAATTAGATGTGAAATGACCAGGTTCTTGCTTTGGTATACTCTCCTTAAAGTCAAGATTTCAAAATTCTTAATTGCAAATAAAGTTGAATTGCACTAGAAACAATAGTAGGTTTTCCAACGAAGAGTTTGACCGGTGTTTGACTAAAAAATTTGACTAAGAGTTTAACCTATGTCTGAAGGAGCATTTAATGAAGAATGTTATTGGTTTTACTATAGGTATTTTGAAGATTCTTCATTTTTCCGACCTTCAATGCAAAAGGAAGTGAAGGAACACAACTAGGTGTTTTGTCTTGCATATCTTGAAATAATAATATCAATTGGACCATAAATGCCAATCGGAATTCGTGATTTTCCATGGAACCTTAGGGGATCTTATGGGATTCTAAGGAGGTTATATAAGGATTGCAAAATCCTTTTAAAATGTTAGGAAATCTAGGGTAATGTTCATATAATCTTTCAGAATCTAGGGCAATTATTATGGAATCTTAAGAAATATAGCTGATCTTCATATAGAATCTTATTCTCGAACTAGACACCATATGGACTCTGTGTCTTAAGCTCGAATTGGCACTTGTTATTGGGTTTACAATGTATTTAAAAGACCCCAGCTTTATATGCAATGCCTATTACATAATGAGCTGAACAAGATGAATTTAATGTCATTGTTATCTTAACAGCTTATGACAAGCAATCCATTCTTGTTAGCAATCAGCCAATTGAAGTAAGAAATTTTGGGAGCACAATAAGAGTTCCATACATTCCTAAAAAGATTCTTTTCCACCTGCTCATTTATATACCAATATTTAGCTGCTTTGGAAGATTGATTGGATCTGGACAAGAAAGCATAAATTCTGGACACTTTGTAAATATTATGGTTGTTCAAAAACCAGTCATTTTCAGGAATAGGATTGGCATCAATATCTCTATTGACTAATTTATTAACAATATGCTTATAAAGTAATCTATCAGTACTTGTGCCCCTGATCAGAGCTTTAAGCCTGGTCCAAGAGATCCATCTGCCATTAGACCAAAGGTCTCCTATATAACAAATGTTATTGAGTCTCCATTTCTTATAAATCTGTGGATGAATAATAGCCAAAGGGATGCCATCTCTTTTCGATAAACCTGAATTCCAGAAAATATTCATTCTATGGTGGGCCTGGTCAATGGTAGAGTATGAAAATGCTTTGGAAGCATAATTCCAAGCCATCAAAAGATTTCTCATCAAAGGAGAAGTATTTGGTGCAGGTTTGACATCAGAAAAGGCTGAGTGAGGTAGATGATGGTCAATTGTAGGGTGACCCTTGATAAAACTTTT
The DNA here is from genome assembly GCA_021234155.1 of Isoetes taiwanensis. Lineage (NCBI taxonomy): Eukaryota > Viridiplantae > Streptophyta > Lycopodiopsida > Isoetales > Isoetaceae > Isoetes > Isoetes taiwanensis. Next base: position 614,085 of record JAJEKV010000181.1, read on the forward strand.
GGATAGCCAAGAATTAATAAAATCGATAGCAACATTTTTCCTTTGGAAAAGGGCTTTCCAAACATACTTACCACCTAGAGCATAAGCTTGAAGTCTCGTGATTCTTACACCCCGGACCACTGCAGATTTTTTCTTTGTAACATAATCCCGTTAACAAGATGCTTCTTGCCCCATATAAAATTTCTAATGATTCTCTCAATTTGTTGATATATGCATTTAGGAGCAATGAGGGCAGAAGAGAAATAGACATGTGAGCTGGCAATAACAGTAGAGGCAATAATGGATCTGCCAGCAAGAGAGAGGCAACTGCCATAATTGTTAAGCTTTTTTCTGATCTTATCAACAATTGGGCTCCAGAGAGATTTAATGCTGATATCCAGACCTAAGGGCATACCTAGCAACTTAGTAACTTGATTTGCAGAGATACATTTAATCCCAGAAATAAATGCTTGGTTAGAGGCCCCAATAATAGCAGATTTATGAGTGTTCAAGTGGATCCCAGAGGCATGACCAAAATTTTGAATGATATTCAAGAAGAACTCTATATTTCTATCATCATTCTGCAAAAAAGAGAATGAGTCATCTGCCAGTTGGGGATCTAACATTTTGTCTTCAAGATTTCTGGTAAACAAGAATTGCTGGTTTCTTTGTGCTTAGAGCTGCTTCTTGGCGGTCTTTTTGGTTCTTGCAAGTACCACTAACGTGGTCTTTTTGCTCTAATGCGGAAGCACTATGACTCTTTATAATTTTGGAAGGATCTGGCACAGCAGTTTCCTCTATTATTATTTTAGATCACACCGAAATTGCACAGTAGCTTATAAGGTGGAGCAAAATTTTGTGCAAGGCTATTAAGAAAAGCAGATTTAGGTTGTAAAGTTTGCTGGCAGTTCATATCTTAAGTCCAGTTTTAAGGTCGGATGGAAGAACCCTTTCCTTTCTCTTCTTCTCTCTTGCTGGTGGAGAGGTATAGAGCTGATTCTTGGAAAGAACAGAGTATATTATCCAATTTCTACAGGTTGTTTACAAGAAATGAGATTAATTTAGAGAGCCGAGCTAGGGATTTATTTGTGTACAGGAAGAAGCCTTCACATCATAAACCAGACTTTAGGGAGGAGTCTTGGTGGTTGGGCTATGTGTCTAACCAATTCAGGCTGACTGTTTCACATCCCGACAATGCAGCATCTAAAGCAACCTCACAGATTGTTGATTTACTTGCAGTTTTGGTCTTCTTGGAAGCAATGGTTGCTTCCCTGAGCAGAGTGGCAGCTTCTCAATATGAGGAGCGCCTATTTTCTTGAATTTTCGGTTATGTTAGTTATTTTCCACTTCTTGGAAAAAAACAGGAGGGAACGTGATCAGCTTCCCTGATCTGAGTAGCTTCCGAGGCTAATTCAGCTAGCCTTGTAGAAGGCTAGCCACAATCAGCAAGTTTCTACATCAATTTTGAATGGAGTGCAAGATTTTTACAATAATTCAGGACAATTCTCGGCTATCATGTGGATTTCTTAAGGGAGAAACCTCGGACCTTTGGAAAAAACTTATAATTGAGCAGATCTTTCCTGAATATCTCTTTCAAAAGGAATATAGCTTTGTCCCCAGCTGTGAAGAGTTTGAAGTGGAGATCACTCAAGCCTGGTTAGAAGAATTCACTGGAAAGAAGAATTCGGCTGCTACAGGAATCTTTCAAGTTTACAATAGGGAAAACTCCAGCAAAATTATTGTCAAGGTCTTCAGTGATCCAGTATCAGGCGAATTAGAAGAGGCAGATCTTCAAATTGATTCTCAATAGATTGATCTCTGTTACAAATATTTGAATTTCGTGGTTCTAAAATGGTTTCCTGTTCTTTTAATTGCTTTTTAATTAGATTGCCATTAATTCTTCTCTTTCATTCTCCCTTGTTCATGCCTCAAACCTGCTCTGCTTTTTCCACCTGATTTTGTCCAATCTTTTGTTCCAAAATGTTACCAAATTCTAAAACCCTAAACAAAGATTTATTAACTTTCTTGCACAACTTCCTGCGTCTCCCTCCTTCCAGTCAAGGCGATCTTCTTCTCCAGTTAAGTCTCATTCATAAAAATCCCTCTGCTTTCATTAAGTTTGGTGATTTTGCTGACCCAAACATGTTTCATAAAGAAATGCATCATATGACCAGAGATGTGCCGGAATGGGACAATTTGTCCAAAGATCCTGGGCTACATGGTGATCCGGTTCTCAATGCCAACGGAGTGCCCCTGCCTTATGGAAACATCCGACCAATTCAAGAAACACACTCTGATCAGCAGCTGGCTGCAAATTTCGATCATCTGCAATATCAAACCCAGCCAAATTTACAGCTCTTCAAAGGTATTCATCTAAATCATGCCTCTATAGCTGAAAAAATAAAAACTCTATCTGCTTCTGCTATCATTGTTTCAGTTGATAGAGTTGGAGTCAAAATTGAAAAGCTTTGGGACCACATGTTGAGACTTAATAAATCCATCACTATCAACTCAGTCTACTGGCTGAGATACCCCTACATCATGGTTGAATGTGGAAATTCGAGGTCTGCCAACTACTTGCTTAAGCTTGGCAGATCAACCTTTGATACCTTTCAACTCTCCTTTCTAAAATGGTATCCCAAACTTCCTATTGATGAATATGATAAATTCTTCATAGCCTCAGTCTCCATGACTGATCTCAGTCCAATCTATTGGGAGGAAGAGTGCTTCTCAGCAATTTTTAATACCTTTGGAAAATATATTTGCACTGAATATTGTCCCTATAAACCTCCAAAGTGCTATATCCAGCTAAATATCTCTGAGCCTGTTCCTACATCTGTGCCTATCTATGATTTTTATGGCAATTTAATTAAAATTCAACTAAGCTGGGTAGGTTTACCTATTTATTGCCATGAATGCAAATGTAGGCATTTTTTTGGTTCTATTTGCCAAAAAAAACCTATAACTGGTCAGCAGAATGATTATCATGGTGAATGTTCAGCAATGGATTCAAGGCTACCTCCTAAAGGGGGTTCTAGTCAGCATTCCTACTATCAAGTGAATAACATTAAGCAGGTTCAGCAAGGAAATGATGAGGAACATAATATTCCCAGGGAACAAAATTATAGTGCAGAAAATGGCCCCAATATGCAAGCAGCTCCTCTGTGGGAAAGAGTAAATGGAAGTAAGAGAAGGATACAGAAAAAAAAAGGATGCCAAACAAGCTCAACTCAATCTGCAAGTGAACAAATCTGGCAACCCAATTCTTCAAAAAGGAAATCTCACTGGAAGAGATAACTCAGTAAAGGTCATAAACAAAGGTTTGGAATTTGTTAGCTTTAAGAATGACTCTTATATGACAAGCAAACATATGCAAGCTCAGGGCAAGAATCTCCCAAATAATGACACTGATAGTCATTTGAAGGGAAAGTTGAAGGGGAAAGAACTTATGTATGGAAATCAACAGTATAAAGAACAGGCTCAAATCAATCTTGCTAATACATTGCAAGATATAATGGATAACTCTAAAAGAACTATATCTTTTAGAAAAGTTGCTGCCCAGCAACTAAAGATAAATATTCAATCACAGCTGGCTAAGCCAAGAGACAAGCAGACAGAACCTCTCAAAATGAGCTCAAAAGCCAGGATCTTCATCGATAATTCAAAGGATATTCCTGAACATGAAAACAACAGGAACATTAATGTCAACATAACCAGAGCTGACATTAAGACAGGGAATGGGGAATTATTACTTATGGAGAATAAGGAAAACTTTGCTGACTCAAAAAACACTATTTCAGCAAACAAGAATGGTGAGCAGCATCAACATCATGGCAAAGGAGAATCCTCTCATTCTATAGAGAATAAGGATCCTGAAGTTCCTTTCCATCAAATTGAACATGATGAAAGGGAGGAAATAGATAACAATGCAACAGATTCTGGAATTATCTGTCAAAATAAATTTCAGGTACTTGCTGATCTTGCTAATGAATTTTCTGCAGATTCTCTTGAGCCATCAATTGTACCTGACTCCATTTCTCCACAAGCGACTCCATTATGCTCTTCTGTTGTCCCCACACAATGTCTGTTATCTGGAAATCCTATTACCAGTCCTCAAAATCCTGATCCCGACACCAACAAATATGACTGCCATACACATCATGTCGACCTCATTGATCTTTCTGAACCAATAGACCATCAAAATAGACATCCCCTCCTGACTCCAAATCAATTGACTGAGATCGATCAGACTGTTGCTAAGCAATTGCATGATTTACATGTGGAATTAAATGTGGTACAGAATGATCATATAGATAGACAGGAAATTACAGCATGTCAGAATTCTGAGATGGTACTGCCAGCACAGTCAGTGGGAGATAGCATAACAAGTCTGGAGACCTTAGGGGATGTAGATGCAGAAGCAGCAGTGCAAACCAAGCTCACACAATTATGTGGATCTTCCCCTACCAGGCAAGTTCTTTCCATTGTTAATGATAATAATATTAATAAATTAAATATCTCTGATTCAATTACTTTGACTCCTATTCCTAAGAATAATATTTCTTTAGTAGAGTCAAATATGGACTGTTGTAATTCCAAATTCTGGGCCTGCTCCCATGACTCTCATCTTGATCCTGAATCTCAAGATAAGGAAAATAACTCTTCAGATCATCTCTGGGAGGATGATAGATTCCTCTCAAACTCTTCCTCAGCTGATGATTTAAAAAAGACTTCTGCTTTCATTGGCAAGTCCACTAAGAAAATCTCTAAGACTTATGCCTCTCCTGCCTTAAACACCAGGCTCCAATCAAAGAAAAACACAAGGAGCAGAAAAAAGAGCTCCCATTAATTTATCTTCTCTTACTTGCTCTCCCTTCTCTTTCCAATGAAAATCCTATCATGGAATCTAAGGGGCATAAAAGGACCCTTAAAAAGAAGAAGAGTGATTACTCAGTTGAGAGATTATAATGCTGACATTATCCTGCTCCAAGAATTGAGGCTTCCAAACTTTGAGTGCTCTAATTTAGCCAATTGGATTTCTCCTGAATATTCCTCCTGCTGGATTGAAGCTACTGGTACAGCTGGTGGTATTTGCATCATCTGGAAAAATATATCTCATTCTATTATATATAACAGTCCTGAGAGAAACTGGCAGGCAGTTATTTTAAAAAAAAATGATCTCACCTTTGGAGTCATTAACATTTATGCTTCAACTTCCTCTAAGGAAAGAGAGCTTCTTTGGCCTAAAATAGGTAATTGGCTTGAAAGCCAAAACTATATTTCATGGATTATTGGGGGTGATTTTAATAACACTCCTACTCCTGATCTCAAGCTTGGAAATGATATTAATATGACGAGAGCTGAGAGAAACAACTGGGACTATTTCATTGATAACTTCCTCTTCACCTATATCCCCTCTGCCACTGCCAAATACACTTGGTCAAATAAACAACAAGGTTCCAAACGTGTCTTCTGTGCCCTTGACAGATTTTACATTAATAATTCTGATAATCCTATCTGGGATAGCTGTGTAGTTTACAGTGATGAGACCACTTCAATATCTGACCACCAGCCTCAATTTCTCGAGACCAAACATTTTCTTAGCATTAAAAAGGGGCCCAATTGTCCTTATAAGTTTAATTGTAGTCTCCTTAGTAATGAAAAGTTCTGTGAGGATTTTAAAGCTTTCTACTCAAATCTGCCAAGAGCTAATCCTTTCCATTCAATGAGGGATTTCTATGCTAATATAAAGGCCTCTAAAAACTGGATTAAAAAGTGGTCTAAAGATAATTATGAAAAAAGAAAAGAGGAAAAGAAAAGATGTCTGCTGAGTATGAAAAATGTAAGGCTACAGATTCAAAATGATCCCTTTAACAGAGATCTTCATCTGCAAGAATCTAATATTGAGCAAGCAATAAAGGCTATAGAAGAATATGAAGCAAAAGGTGCAGCTGTCAAATGTAAATTAAAATATCTTTCCAACATGGATAGCAATAACTCTAAATTCTTTTTTAGAGTGGCCAAAAATAGAGTCTACAAAAATCAAATTCTTGCAGTCAGAGATGACAATGATGTTCCTGTGAAGGATACCAAAGAAATTAGTGAGTTCTTCTACTCTAAATATGCTGCAATTTTCTCTAATGATGGCAACACCCCCTGGCAGACCTCTCAAGCCAAAAATTTCATTGATCTTTTAAATGATCTCCCTGGCTATGATATTAATCCAATCTCAGATAACATTGTTGATCTGCCTAATGAATATGAGATTAAATCTACCCTTCTGCATCTTGCTAAAGGGAAAAGCCCTGGTCCTGATGGCTTTCCCCCTGAGTTCTATATCCAGTTTTGGGAGATCATTAAGCATGATTTCATTCAAATGATCCATGGTTTTTGGTACACTAACCATCTGCATCCTGCAATAGCTTCTGGTTTGGTTGCCCTTGTGCCAAAGATAGATAATCCTGAAAAATTCAGTGACTGGAGGCCTATTTCCCTCACTAATACATCATATAAGGTCTGTGCAAAAATTATTGCTAATCGAATAAATGGTTACCTCCAGAGTGTTATCTCCATGAATCAGTCTGCCTTCTTGCCAAATAGATATATCCTAGACAACTACATTGCAGCAATGGAAGGCTTGCATTGGGCCAAACACTCTAATCAGAACTGCATTCTTTTGAAGTTAGATTTTTCCAAAGCCTTTGACTCCATCAGATGGGATTTCCTTGAGCTGGCCTTGAGAAAAATAGGTTTACCTGAAAAGCTAATTCATCTTATTATAGGGTTGAACTCTCGTGCACAATCTTCAATCTTAATCAATGGTTCACCTAGTAAATTCTTTCCACTCCAAAAGGGTGTAAGGCAAGGTTGCCCTTTAGCACCTTACCTATTTATTGTGGCAGCAGATCAATTAACAAGGGCCATTATGCATTATCAGAATTTGGGAAACATAAAGGGTTTAATCATGCCTAACTCTCAAAATCAACTGACCCTGTTACAATATGCAGATGACTCATTCTCTTTTTTGCAGAATGATGATAGAAATATAGAGTTCTTCTTGAATATCATTCAAAATTTTGGTCATGCCTCTGGGATCCACTTGAACACTCATAAATCTGCTATTATTGGGGCCTAACCAAGCATTTATTTCTGGGATTAAATGTATCTCTGCAAATCAAGTTACTAAGTTGCTAGGTATGCCCTTAGGTCTGGATATCAGCATTAAATCTCTCTGGAGCCCAATTGTTGATAAGATCAGAAAAAAGCTTAACAATTATGGCAGTTGCCTCTCTCTTGCTGGCAGATCCATTATTGCCTCTACTGTTATTGCCAGCTCACATGTCTATTTCTCTTCTGCCCTCATTGCTCCTAAATGCATATATCAACAGCTGGAGAGAATCATTAGAAATTTTATATGGGGCAAGAAGCATCTTGTTAACTGGGATTATGTTACAAGGAAAAAATCTGCAGGTGGTCTGGGGTGTAAGAATCTGAGACTTCAAGCTTATGCTCTAGGTGGTAAGTATGTTTGGAAAGCCCTTTTCCAAAGGAAAAATGCTGCTACTGATTTTATTAATTACTGGCTATCCAAAAGTTTTATCAAGGGTCACCCTACAATTGACCATCATCTACCTCACTCAGCCTTTTCTGATGTCAAACCTGCACCAAATACTTCTCCTTTGATGAGAAATCTTTTGATGGCTTGGAATTATGCTTCCAAAGCATTTTCATACTCTACCATTGACCGAGGGCCCACCATAGAATGAATATTTTCCTGGAATTCAGGTTTATCGAAAAGAGATGGCATCCCTTTGGCTATTATTCATCCACAGATTTATAAGAAATGGAGACTCAATAACATTTGTTATATAGGAGACCTTTGGTCTAATGGCAGATGGATCTCTTGGACCAGGCTTAAAGCTCGATCAAAAAGTACAAGTAATCTTGATAGATTACTTTATAAGCATATTGTTAATAAATTAGTCAATAGAGATATTGATGCCAATCCTATTCCTGAAAATGACCGGTTTTTTTGAACAACCATAATATTTACAAAGTGTCCGTAATTTATGCTTTCTTGTCCGATCCAATCAATCTTCCAAAGCAAACTAAATATTGGCATATAAATGAGCAGTGGGAAAAGAATCTTTTAGGAATGTATGGAACTCTTATTGTGCTCCCAAAATTTCTTACTTCAATTGGCTGATTGCTAACAAGAGTGTCCCTAATCTCCAGGCCATTTACAGTCATCAACATCATCAAACTGCTCAGAATACTCAGTCAAATCTGCAGCAGCTGAGTTCTCCATTGTGCCCTCTGGGTTGTGGCTCTATTGAAACTATGGATCATATCTTCCTTTGCCATAAATTGAATAGTTTCTGGATCTGGTTTGAGACCAATTTCAACATTCATAGACACGAAGGTTCTGGTGTCGAAATTCATCTGGCAGTTGTTGCAGGAGCAACAATCCCCAGGATTGGCTCTGTTGGCACAGTCGCTTCGCCACTCTATTGTGTTTAGGAAGCCAGCAATTCCGGCTCAGTTGCCGTGGGCTCTGTTTGAGGATTTGCGGCCATTCCCTCATGCTTCGCCTTTTCTTAAAGGTCTCCTCAAGGCCTGGAAGGTGGTCAAGGTTCTCTTTTCATTGGACCCTAGCAGGTGTATGGTAGCCTCATCGCCCTTTCTTTGGGTACCCTTGGATTCTGCATCTCCCTTGGCCTCTTCCCTACACCCAGCGCCGATGGATTGCTGCAGGGGTAACATCCATCCGTGACTGGTATTGGGAGGGTCACCTGGCGCCGTGGGAGTTTTTTAGGGATCGATTTGGCCTTCTGCGTCGGCGCTGGGACATTCGGACTTGGGCGAGAATTGCGAATGCTATTCCATTGCGCTTGTCTTCTCAAGTCAATCGCGTTTGGAAGTCACATAGTGGACTTGATGCATCTCAGTTTGTAGCATCGGCTTATGGGCTTCTAGCGCTTCAGGACACATTGCCGCCTTCGGATAAGTGGTCACTTAAGCTTCCAGGGAGTAAGTGGCCCGCCATGTGGAAGTGGGCATGGAATACATTGCCTCCTCCTAAAATCCGCACCCTTTTGGCATGGCGGATCTTGCACCGTAGCCTCGGGTGAATGTCCGAAAATACGTGTTCAAGCCTCGGTGTAGCGGAAACATGCCCTCTATGTGGGAGGCGCCGAGAGACCATTGAGCACTTTGCTTTGTCCTATGCTCGAGGTAGGGGCAGCTTGGTCCCGGGTGAGAGCCCTCTTTGGGTCTTCACCGTGGGTCGGTCGAAGCTTCTCATGGGAGTCTTTCCTAGCGGTTATCGATGGCCAAGCAAAGCCAGGCATTCCATTTATGCAGAGCTTGGCTTCTGTGGTTGATTTGGAAAAGACGGAGAGCGAAGGTCTTTCAAAATGCAGTGCTTAGCCCTTTTCGGTTGGTTCCGATCTTGAGGCATAAGTTGTGGCAGGCTTACCAAGTCTCAAGCTTGTCTGGCACAGTTAAGCGGGAAATTTGGTCGACATTCTTACAGATTGTGAATCATGATGGGCACTTCATTTCTTAGCACCACACTTATCATTGTACTTGATCACATTCTAGTAGTTTAATATATTCCTATATTCTTCAAAAAAAAAAAAAAACATTCATAGACCAACTTCCATTCTAGATTTTATGATGAACAATAATGCATTTAAAAATACCATTAGCTTCATCTCTCTCTGGAATGTGTGGAAGCATAGAAATAGATGCTTGTATGGGGGCCACAATTTGTCTACTTTTTGGATTAAATTACAGGTGACTTATGACTTAGAGCTAACAGCAGCAGCTCAAAGAAATAAATATGTTGATGCTCAATTTGATCAGCTGTGGAATTCTATTGGACAATTCTATGGTTGCTTTAATTTATTTAAGTTAAATTGTCATGTTGATAACACTAATTCTGATTCTGTTCTTCCTAGAGTATCTCTGGAACTGCAAGTTCAAACTTGACATGCAATTTGATGAAACTGAGGCTTCCAAATACACTGGTATCCCACAGTCAGAAAGGCATGAGATTCAGAATCAAGTGCAGAACCAAGTGGATTACAGTTTTTGGACAGGTCACGTAAAGGGGAAGCTATATGAGAGCATAGAAGAAATCCCAGAGAAAGAGGTTGAGTGGGCTAAGGAATTCTGCTGAGAGACACACTTAATGTATGTGCTATGGTGGTTTATGCATGCTAACAGCATGGACATGACAGACAGGCAATTTGAGTTCTATAGAGAATGCTACTACTACCATAGGGGCAGAGCGGATTGCCATGGCACTCTAATCCACCTTTATTCCACATGTAACTCAAACAGGCTGATCGAGGTGGTTGATTGGGGGAAGAATTTTATTCCTATTCTTTATCCCCAGTTTAGGGACCATTTTCACTTTCTGGACACCTACAATTTCTGATCCCTGCTTCATCTGTCCATAACTTTCTTTTTTGTGCAGATTGTTGGCTCAAGGAATCTGCAGGAAATGTACTTGGCTGCATCAGAAAAAAGATAGAAGACACTGCTCCTGTTCAAAGTGTTTATATCTTTGACATCTGCATCCTCATTATGTTGCAACACTTTATGTTCTCGTCTACTTCAAGTACTCTTCATTTTGCTGCTACTATTCACATGGATTTCATCAAGTCCAAAAAAATATTTCCTTATGTTACATATTGCTGACTCCTCAGTCATGCAATTCTCTACTTTTGTACTTATTCTCCATAATTAATGATTAAAAAGCTTCATTCCCTCAAAAAAAAAAAAAAAAAAAAAAAAATATATATATATAGAAAAGCATATTAGTATTTGAAATGTACTTTTGCCTTTGACTTCTTTGACTATAGTTTGGCTTTTATTCAAGTCTAGCTTGACTTTTTTATTGCGTGTGCTTCATAGAATGCCTTTGACTTCCAACTTTCTTGCCAAAATCTTCACGGTATAATCGCCATAAAAAAGTTCTTATGACAAATAACTCCTAGCTGTTCATAAACCATAATTGATAAACCCATTGATAGTACAAAAACTTGATAAACCCACTGATAGTACAAAGACTTGTATATATACAATTATATTGTGTGTAGATGTATGTAGACATTTTGATCTCGGCCGTCTATCTCAGATCTGGACGGCCCACGTTAAGCCCCCAAATAACCCACCTCAAATGACCCCTTTATTTGGGGCTTTTGATCACGTCCGTTGAATGTGCAGATCAATGGCCAAGATTTGGTCATACATTATGAAGTGCAATCAATGGTTGCAGCAAAAATTAATGGTGCTCTTGCACGACACCATCCTTCTTCATGCTGCTGGAGACCATTCTGGAGCTCTGTAACTCGACATCTATCAAAAACCCTCATATGTGCGGGTTCATTCTTCTGATTTTTCTTCTGGTTGGAATATAGAAAATCACCATTGTGCTCTTTGTTTCGGAGATGATCGTAAATTGCCTTCTTTTTTGTTTCAGTTGCAAGATCAGAAAATAGATAATGTTGCATATATAGCCTTTACACATGTCATGTAGAAGCAGCATGAAGCAACAAATGGGAAACCATGCATGTGGGCATGGCATGCGGAATAGTTGCATGCAGGCATGGCAGATAGTATAAGAGGAGACTCACGGAAGCGGAAGAAGGTGGAGAGAAGCAAGGAAGCGGTGCATCCTGGGTGGAACAATCCAGTGATTGGATTGAAGGTGAAGTGGCTGAATTGCAGGTGGCTTTAGGTGGAGTCTTGTTTATGCTTGAAGGGATAGAGCTTGGGCTCTCACCGCATATTACAGCCGAAGAAGAGTCGCGGCTGTGGCAACAAGCCGTAGTAATTGCTAAGAATCGAACAAAGGTATCGAGCACAAGAACACTTCGGTCATCTTCACGCATTGTCCGAAGACCGGAGGATTGTTTTTGTTATTGTTACCCGGTTTCAAGGAGGACATGGCAAGCATACAGAGTAACTTGTTAATGTCTGTAAGGGAGACTAGGTGGAGCCGTGCTTATGGACGGCAGATGGTTGAATTCAATAGAAAACTTGCAATTGAGAAAGAGAACCAGGAATGATTGGAGCAATTGCAAATGTGCGAGGAGAACTCGTGTATTGACCATCGACTCGGAGCGTAAGTTTCAAAGGTAAGCTCACCAAGAATGCCGCGTCATGTCAAAACCAATGAAAAGCATGTAGTCAAGATGGGAAATGGAGTTCTTCAGGGTGTACATGGGCACGGGAATCTAGAATTGACAAGGGAAGGTAAAACTATTCTTAATGTGCCGAGAGCATTATATGTCCCGGTATGTTGTTCAACTGGGTTTCAGAGCGATTTAGTAGATGATGGTTATGAATTAAGATTTCATAAGACCGGGTGCAAGTTCATAAAAGATGGTGTGAAAACCTTTGAGGCACAAAGGAACGGAAAGTCGCTTTGAATTGGATGCGAGGGTTATCAATAAAGTTTCATATGGATGATCCGCATACATGGCATCTTAGAATGGGGCATGTCAATTATAACAAGATTAAAATTGCACGTAAAACATAAGTTGTTAGATGGGTTGATATGTAATGATGAAGATCATGGCGGTGTGAGGCATGTATGCTTGGAAAGCAAGCTAGACTTCCCTTTAAAAATAAAGGACGGCGAAAGCAACCGAAGTTGCTTGAATTAGTGCATTCCCGACGCAGGTGGACCTATGCAAACACAGAGCCTTGGGGAAAATCATATTTTGCCACTTTTATAGATGATTGTAGCAGACGCACCAAATGTTATTATCTTCGCACAAAAGATCAAGTATATGATGCTTTTCGGCTTTATGTCGCAGAGGTAGAGCGAGAAACATCCAAACGTGTAAAATCGTTGAGGTCAGATCTCGGAGGAGAATACAGGTCGAGTGAATTCACAAAGTTCTGTCATGTGTAGGGTATTAGAAGACAGTATACATGTCGATATACACCTCAGCAGAACGGGGTAGCAGAACGTAAGAACCGCACCATAATGGATGCGGCTAGATGCATGTTGAAACATGCAGGATTGCCTAACTTTTTATGGGGAGAAGCAAGAGTCGCAGCCCGCTATGTGCGTAACGTGCTGCCCACAAATGCATTGAAGGGAGCAGCCCACGAGGAGAAGTGGTCCGAAGAAGGCAAATCACGATCGATTGAGGGTCTACGGATGTTTAGCGTACATGCCACACTGACCCCAATTTTTGGTCCACAGTTGTTTTTTAGTTGTACGGAAGTGTTGTTTTATGCCAAAAACAACACCAAAATGGCCCCAAAAGTCCATGTGGCCTGTTTATCCGGATTTGCACAAAGAGACAGTGGTCTCTTGGCAGAAAAATCCACGCGTAGAAAAAATTGACATGGTTTTTGTGAATTTTTGTCAACGTGTACTTTTTTCCTTCACTGTTGTTTTTTGGCGGAACCATACGTTGTTTATCTTTAAAATAGCACGTGTAGGTTTTAATTTTACTACACCTGAAAAACTAAATTACAACAGTAGAAATAAAACACTACAAAGAAAAAAAACACATAGGAAATAGAAAATTGATGTTTTCAAGTGTTCTTTTTCGCGATGTGGACATGTTGTTTCAAGTGTTGTTTTTGCAAAATTAAAAAAAAAATCACGTATGGCCTTTTTTTAATTTACAAAACCCTACATGTGTTATTGAAATCTAGCTATAGTTTTCCTAAAATAAGGACATACGAAAAAATAAAATTATTACACGTAGAAAAAATATGTGTTTCTAATGTGGTTGTTTAACTAATGAGATATTAACACGTGGCATATTTAAAAAAAAAAAAAAAACATTATTCTTGCTAATCAAATATGGACACGTGGCATACTTTTGAAATAAAAAAAGCATTATTATCACACGTAGGAAAAACAAAGTATTGTTTTTAATATGTCTTCTAACAAATCAAATGTTGACACGTCGCAGACATTAAAAAAAAAAATTCCTATAGACCACAATTTAAAAGCTAATATATTATGAACTTTATATTGCTCTTTTTATTTTAAAAGGAAAACCTTTTGGGAATCGAACCCAAAAAAGTCCATAAGGCATAATATACAATGTTATCTAGATTCTCATTCACGCATAATAATAGATTGCAATCTAAATTTCAACGTTAGATTAAAACATTCAATGGTAAAGGTCCAAAACAATTGAATTAATGATTAAGATTAAAAACAATGTAGCACAATTGACTGTGCTAATCGGCTTTGATCAAACCTCTTGGTTCAAGCACGCAATGCTATGTCCCCTAAGGGCTTCGTGAGAGGCAACACCATTACCATTCACCACGCTTTTTTCAGATTTTTCGGTATGGTTGCAAGCTCTTTAAATTCTTCTGGTAGTGGAAGAGAAGCAAGCACCGACTCCCGCCATCTCGCATATGCATACTCCAGTTCTAGGATTTGCTCTCGTGTTGAATTAGCTAGCTCTAGGGTTAATAGTGCTCACCCGAAAACCAGCAGGCGGCGGACGGACAAGCTTCTTTGGATTTAGACGGGCAAGCTTCTCGGCCTTTAAAGAGACAAGCTTCTTTGCCTTTAGACGTACAAGCTTTAGATGTATCCAGTAGAGTGCACCGTTGAGGAGAAGCTTGTGGTTGATCCGAAAGAAAAATAAAAGGGAAAATGAGTCCCCTGCTTGTTTGATCCGAAAAGAAAAACAAAGGGAAAACGAAAGGAAGAATCCGAGGAATGAAAATGAGTAAATATACCATTGCGATGGGAACTTGCATGAGTCGAATCAAGAAGAGTTCTTTTCGCACCTGATCAAATATTGTGAATGCAAAATGCCTTTAGCCACTTCAAAACCTTAAATCCGACATGATAATAAAACAATTTCCATTGTTATTGATCTGAAATGAAGAGAAAACCAGGAATAACCTGAGAAATAGATCAGCCAGGGTCTTTTGGATCTGAAAAAATGGCAGCAGAAGCAAAATTCGCAAAGATCGAGCCGGTGTAGAATCCGATCTCTCTCAGATTCAATAACGACAGAGGCGCACCCAAAAAGGCGCAGGCTTTAGCCGTGGAGTGGGATTTATCCCGCATACAAAAAAACCGCTTGTTTTACCACCTATCTCGCGGCTCCTTCCTCGCCGCCGCAAGCCATAACCCCAAGAAGCGGAAGCAGCTCGGCCCTGTCGCTACAAGCCATAACCCAAAGATCGGAAACAGCCAATGGAGAGAAAGGAAAGATACAGGGCACATTGCCATAGCCAAGGAGCTCCGCCATCGCCATAGCATAGGAGCTCCGGCATCGCCATAGCCAATGCATGGAGCATCGCCATAGCCAATGCAGGCGCGGGAGCATTGCCATAGCCTAGGACCTCTGCCATCGCCATGGCCAAGGGAGGGAAACGAAAAACACAAGGAACCTCAAAGGGCCAATGAGGGTAGAGGACCCGGATCAGCATCTTGGCCGTTGATCGCGTCATCAATCGCAGCCGTCGTTTTTAAGGGCATCTTGATTAATGAAATATTTTTAATGGTTTAATTCATATCTTATTTTTTATAATTCAAATGTTGTGCCCCTAGGATTCACCATGCTACCTGGTTGGCTCCAACATGCCCCCATCGTGTAATATCCTACCGAAAGGCGGCATCAGATTATCCGCCCCTCCATTGAACTAATCCGCCCCCCCCCTTTGAACCTATTCGACCCCCCAACTTCATCGCCTGCATAAGACAAACCGTACTAGATTTTGGTATTTTTTTACCGTACTAAATCGGCAAAGAAAAGGGGGGGCTGGATAGGCTCCTGGGGGGGTGTGTGGGGACATCTACTTCAATCGCTGCACAGCCTGATACTACAAAGAGAGGGGGGCGGATTATTCAAACTAGCCCATGTCACGCTGGCTCAAACATGCCACCTAGGCTCCAACATGCCAAGGTGGCTCAAACTCCTGCCACGGGCTCCAACATGCTAAGGTGGTTGAAACATGCCACCTAGGCTCCAACATGCCACCTGCTGCTCAAACATGCCATGCGTGGAGTGCCTAGGTGGCGTGCTTGAGCCTAGGTGGCATGCTTGAGCCACTAGATGGCATGTTGGAACCACCTTGGCATTTTTGAGCCTAGGTGGTACGTTTGAGCCACCTTGGCATGTTGGAGCCTAGATGGCACGCTGGAGCCCGCTGGCTGAACCAAATTGACATGTTGGAGCCTAGGTGAGCCCGGTGGCATATTTGAGCCACCTTGGCATGTTCGAGCCTAGGTGGCATGTTAGAGCCACCTTGGCATGTTGGAGCCCACGTGGCATGTTTGAGCCACCTTGGCATGTTGGAGCCCACGCGGCATGTTTGAGCCACCTTGGCATGTTGGAGCCCACGGGCATGTTGGAGCCACCTTGGCATGTTTGAGCCACCTTGGCATGTTGGGGCCTAGGTGGCATGTTGGAGCCTAGGTGGCATGTTTGAGCCTAGGTGGCATGTTGGAGCCCACGTGGCATGTTTGAGCCACCTTGGCATGTTGGGGCCTCGATGGCATGTTTGAGCCACCTTGACATGTTTGAGCCTAGGTGGCATGTTGGAGCCACATTGGCATGTTATTGGAGCCTAGGTGGCATGTTGTAGCCCATGTGGCATGTTTGAGCCACCTTGGCATGTGATGCCACCTAGGCTCCAACATGCCATGGTGATGCCACCTAGGCACTAACATGCCACCTAGGCTCGAACATGCCAAGGTGGCTCAAACATGCCAAGGTGGCTCCAATATGCCACCTATGCTCCAACATGCCAAGGTGGCTCAAAAATGCCAAGGTGGCTTAAACATGCCATGTGGGCATGATGATAGGACTTCATGCAAGAAATATGATAACCTTTGGAACTTTTGGTAGAGGCATTTTGTCGCTCGGGCATAAAAGGCTCAAATAGAGATTCGACTTAAGCCATGCCATCCGAAACGGCTGAAATTACCCTAGGGACCAAGTTAAACGGTCATTTTTGCAACGAAAAAATACTAACCCTCTACATGGCAAAGATTCTCGCGCCACCTCTTAGACCAGCTTGACTACTTAACATGTTGGACATGAGCTACTTTGGCGCTTCTTGGAAAAGGGGTAGTCTTCTACCCACGAAACTTGGTCTCCAGGGTAATGTCAACGTTTTGAGTCCATTGGCAGAGTCAGTTCACAGTTTCGGAGTGGGAAAGTTGCCCATCCGTGGCCAAGGTTCTTTGGGAGAGGACCTTTGGGCGACCGCCCTCCTAAGGTTTTAAAGGCACATCTTATGGCATCAACACCCTCCCTCTACGTGATGACATTGTGCAAGATTTTGGTCGAATCTGACTAGGATATAGCCTCCGAAACGTAAACCCTGTGTGTTGCTAGGTTATTGAAGGGTTTACGTTATGGGGGTCGAGTCTTAGTCGGTTGCACTTGGGACATGGTTGAGAAGCTGCAATTGAAAACATGAAGCAATAGGAACTGATAGAATGGGGTTTGGAGTTATCCTCCTCCCAGTGTGGCAATTAGAAGTCAAGAGCGCCTTTTGCAGTAGCAAAACTGTTTGGGATCATTCGGGATGGCCAATAGATCCAAACTCTGTTATTTCAGTCCGCATATGTGGTTAGCAAAGGCTCACCTAGCTATCCAAGAAAACGACCCTTTTCAGTGAAGGGGAGTCTGGAAAAGCATGCTGCGCAGGGGGATTCGACCCCATCTCCGGGCATGGTCCCCAGAGCATACACAGAGAACTCCATGCAAAGTTTCGGATGTGTGAGTCTCCGTCTTGACGCTCGAGATGTAAACCCTAGCAAACCCTAGGGTTTGATAGGGTTTACATTCGGGATGTCTCCGACCCGTGAGGGCCCGTGGATCCGACGTGGAATACCCGCGGCCGGATTACCCTCATGGCACCGGGAGACAGAGCCAAATTTCCCGTGGCAAAGATACCTTCGGAGACTCCCCTTCACAAGCCCCTTTCCGGTGAAGGGGAGTCTCGAAAAGCATGCCGCGCAGGATTTGACCCCATCTCCCGCATGGTCCCCGTGAGCATACACGAGAACTCCATGCAAAGTTTCGATGTGTTAGTCTCCGCCTTGACGCCGAGATAAACCCTACCAAACCCTAGGGTTTGGTAGGATTTACATTCCGGGATGCTCCTCTCGATCAAGAGGGCCGTGGAACTTGTCCCCTAGGGTAATTTCGCGCCCGTGATGACATGGAGAGGTCGGATCGCCAATCCGGGCCTCCTCCATGCCCCAAAATCGAAAACGTGGTCTAAACTCGCCGTGGCCAACGGTGGCCATCCCAATCAAAAATCGAGGGTCTAAAGCTCGCCCGAAAAATACCGGGATTTTCCTCAGACACTCGCTGCCACTTGGCAAGCCAGCTGGCTGAAAATCAGGATTTTTCCCCCCCCATGCATTAATTATGAATTTCCTGAGCATAAACACAAAAAAACAACGTATAAAAAGCCGGGTCTCAAAAAAAAGGTGAAATCTTGGCAGATATGCAACATGACGCCGCACACGCAAGAGAAAAATGCACCGACAATAGAAGCACAAGCGCAGGGCATGAGACGAAGCTTCCGAGCCAACCCCCTTCTGAGGCCACCGGCCCGGTAACGCCCCACCGAAAGCAAAGGAGCTAGCTTTTCTTCTCCGTGGTCACATGTATACCACCTAGCAGTCCTAGTGCTCCTATTGTCACTTCAATCTTCTACCAGTGGCCTCGTGGTGAACCCCAAGTATCTTGTTCTTGCAGCTAATCCAAGCCGGGGCCGAGGGACTGGCTGGACCCCCACTCCGAATCGAACTGGCCGCCAATGGACCCTAACATCCCCATTACCTAGGGGACCAAGTTTCGGTGGCGTAAGACCACCCCTCTCCAAGAAACGCCAAAGTAGGTCGCTTACTACACACTTGTAGTCAATTGGCATGGAGGTGGATGTTTGAATACCTCCTAGTGAGGGGTAAGTGATTGATCCCCTGGGGAAACTCGCCGTGGAACTTGTCCCCTAGGGTAATTTGGTCGTTCCAGACGACGTGGCGAGGTCGGATCGCCAATCCGGGGCCTCCTCCATGCCCCAAAATCGAAAACGTGGTCTAAACCCCCCCGCAAGGCCAACGGTGGCCATCCCAATAAAAATCGAGGGTCTAAAACTCATCCGAAATACCGGGATTTTCCTATACTCTCGGGGCCACTTGGCAAGCCAGCTGGCTGAAAACCAGGATTTTTCCCCCCCCATGCATTAATTATGAATTTCTGGAGCATAAACACAAAGAAAAGCATGTATAAAAATTCGGTCTCTCGAAAAAGGTGAAATCTTGGCAGGATGTGCAAATGACGCCGCACACGCAAGAGAAAATGCACCGCAATAGAAGCACAAGCGCAGGCATGAGACGAAGCCCCGAGCCAACCCCTTCCCGAGACCACCGGCCTGGTGAACGCCCTACTAGGTAGTGGAGCTAGCTTTTCTTCTCCGTGGTCACATGTATACCACCCAGCAGTCCTAGTGCTGCTATTCTCACTTCAATCTTCTACCGTGGCCTCGTGGTGAACCCCAAGTATCTTGTTCTCGCAGCTAGTCCAAGCCGGGGGAGAGGACGGGCCGGACCCCCACTTCGAATCGAACTGGCTCCGCCAATGGACCCAAACATCCCCATTACCTAGGGGACCAAGTTTCGTGGGCGTAAGACCACCCCTCCAAGAAACGCCAAAGTAGGTCGCTTACATACACACTTGTAGTCAATTGGCATGGAGGTGGATGTCAATACCTCCTAGTGAGGGGTAAGTGATTGATCCCTTGGGAAAACTCGCCGGGAACTTGTCCCCTAGGGTAATTTCGCCGCTCCGACGACGACGCGGGCAGGTCGGATCGCCAATCCGGGGCCTCCTCCATGCCCCAAAATTGAAAACGTGGTCTAAACCTTGTCGTGGCCAACGGCGCCATCCCAATAAAAAATCGAGGGTCTAAAACTCATCCGAAATACCGGGATTTTCCTATACTCTCGGGGCCACTTGGCAAGCCAGCTGGCTGAAAACCAGGATTTTTCCCCGCCCCCATGCATTAGTTATGAATTTTCGAGCATAAACACAAAGAAAAGCACGATAAAAATCCGGTCTCAAAAAGGTGAAATCTTGGCGGGATGTGCAAAGATGACGCCGCATAATGCTAAGAGAAAAATGCACCAGCATATCTACCTTTCTGAGACTCCCCTTCACAAGAAAGGGGCCGCCGAGGTGCCCCGCCCTGTTTGCAAAGACATCCAAGGTCCATGTCACCATCATCTAGCCATGTCACCTAAAATTTGCCAACATCACCCATCGAAAAGACCAAAGATGGACATCTTTGGTTTTTGGCCTAGTCAAAACTTGACCTTGCTTACTTGGCATGCCATGTCACCACTTGGGGTGCCTAGGTGGCATGCTTGAGACTAGGTGGCATGCCTGAGCCACCTTGGCATGTTGGAGCCTAGATGGCATGTTGGAGCCACCTTGGCATGTTGGAGCCCACGTGGCATTATGGAGTCCACGTGGCATGTTTGAGCCACCTTGGCATGTTGGAGCCTAGGTGGCATGTTTGAGCCCACATTGGCATGTTTGAGCCACCTGGCATGTTTGAGCCATGGGTGGCATGTTGGAGCCTAGATGGCATGTTTGAGCCACCTAGGAATGTTGGAGCCTAGGTGGCATGTTGGAGCCCACGTGGCATATTTGAGCCACCTTGGCAAGTTGGAGCATAGGTGGTATGTTGGAGCCCGCAAGGGCATGTTTGAGAGCACGTTGGAGCCTAGGTGGCATGTTTGAGCCATTTTGTCATGTTGCAGCCTAGGTGGCATGTTTGAGCCACCTTGGCATGTTTGAGCCTAGGTGGCATGTTGGAGCCACCTTGGCATGTGGGAACCACCTTGGCATGTTTGAGCCTAGGTGGCATGTTTGAGCCACCTTGGCATGTTGGAGCCCACGTGGCATGTTTGAGCCACCTTGGCATGTTTGAGCACGTTGGAGCCTAGGTGGCATGTTTGAGCCACCTTGGCATGTTGGAGCCACCTTGGCATGTTGGAGCCTAGGTGGCATGTTGGAGACCACGTGGCATGTTTGAGCCACCTTGCCATGTTAGGAGCCTAGGTGGCATGTTGGAGCCTGTGGTGGCATGCTTGAGCCACCTTGGCATGTTGGAGCCCACGTGGCATATTTGAGCCACCTTGGCAAGTTGGAGCATAGGTGGCATGTTAGAGCCCGTGGCATGTTTGAGCATGTTGGAGCCTAGGTGGCATGTTGGAGCCACCTTGGCACGTGGCATGTTGGAGCCCACGTGGCATGTTTGAGCCTAGGTGGCATGTTTGAGCCACCTTGGCATGTTGGAGCCTAGGTGGCATGTTTGAGCCAACTTGGCATATTTAAGCCTAGGTGGCATGTTGTGAGCCACCTTGGCATGTTGGAGGCTAGGTGGCATAGTGGCCCACGCAGGCATGTTTGAGCCACCTTGGCATGTTTGAGCCTAGGTGGCATGTTGGAGCCTAGGTGGCATGTTTGAGCCCACCTTGGATGTTTGAGCCACCGGCATGTTTGAGCCTAGGTGGCATGTTGGGAGCCTAGGTGGCATGTTTGAGCCACCTTGGCATGTTTGAGCCTAGGTGGCATGTTGGAGCCACCTTGGCATGTTGGAGCCTAAGTGAGCCCCGCATGGCATGTTTGAGCCTATGTGGCATGTTTGAGCCACCTAGGAATGTTGGAGCCTAGGTGGCATGTTGGAGCCCACGTGGCATTTGAGCCACCTTGGCAAGTTGGAGCATAGGTGGCATGTTGGAGCCCCAAGCATTGGCATGTTTGAGCACGCTGGAGCCTAGGTGGCATGTTTGAGCCATTTTGTCATGTTGGAGCCTAGGTGGCATGTTGGAGCCACCTTGGCATGTTTGAGCCTAGGTGGCATGTTAGAGCCACCTTGGCATGTTGGTGCCCACGCTATGCAAAAATAGGTGTTAAGTAATTGAAGTAGTTGAAGTAACTTGTGTTACATGGAATACTAGTATAAGAACATGTGATCGTGCGGCACGCATCACATGTAGCAAATCAAGTACTCTCCCTACCACTATAAAGACCCGTGATATGGAAGGATAGGACATGTAGAGAATCAAGTACTCTTTCCTACTTCTATAAAGACATGTGAGAATAGAAGTATTACACATGTCGTAATTCATGTATTCTTTCCTACAATGCCTTAGCAAATAAAGTACTCGTCCTACTACTATAAAGACATGTGACATGGAAGCATATGACATGTAGAGAATCAAGTATTCTTTTCCGACTTCTATAAAGACATGTGACAATAGAAGTATTACACATGTCGTAATTCATGTATTCTTTCCTACAATGCCTTAGCAAATAAAGTACTCTGTCCTACTACTATAAAGACATGTGAATGGAAGTATAGGACATGTAGAGAATCAAATATTCTTTCCTACATCTATAAAGACATGTGACAATAGAATTATTAGACATGTAGAAATTCAAGTACTCTTTCCTACAGTGGATTGTATTATAAAATGACATGTCACAATAGAAGAAACTACAAAACAACAGTGGATGTTTTAGTCCACTGAAAAAAGAACACCATTATCGAACAAAACCATACCTTCACAAATCCACATGTAGGATTCTTTGAAAACAGGACATGTAGACCTACCAAAACTGATGTTTTCAACAGTGGACCAAAAACCAGGGTGAGTGTGTGCTCGTGCCAGAGGAGCTGCGGAGGAAGTTAGATGATCGAAGTATCCCCACTTTTCTAGTAGGGTATGATGAGGAGGCAAACGGCTATAGGCTATATGAACCTGTGACCCATAAAGTTTATGTTAGCAGGGATGTTGAATTTGATGAAAGAATACTTTATAAGGATAGGAAATCTTTGACAGTGCAGGAAGCAGTGGAATGGATACCAATAGACGAAGACGATCTAGAGAAGGATGCGGAGAAGATCAAGGAGACAGTAGCGGAACCAGATGTAGTAATAAGTGATGACTCAGATGATGAGCCGGATGGGGTGCATGAGACCATAGAGGTCAACAGTGCACCACATACACCGGAGGCAGAGCACGAGGAGGTGCATGAGGCTCTTGGAGCTGATAGTGTGCCAGATGTGCAAGAAGAAGTGCATGAAGGAAGGCAAGAAGACATTGAAAGTAGAACAACCACACGTCGTACAGAGGTGGAACGGCTTAAGGCGTAACTTCCTTTTGATGCGATGCTTATGGCGGGACAAAGCGAAGTTCCAAAACCCGAAGATAATATCTTGTGTGGTGGAGCCCAAGACAGTAGAACAAGCTGTGATGGGAGCTGATTCCCTCAAATGGAAGGAGGCTATGGAGAGTGAGTTGAAATCATTTGAAGAAACTGGAACATATGAATTGGTGTCACGTCCGAGGAGCAAAAATGTGGTTGGCAGTAAGAGGCTCTTTAAAATAAAGAGAAATGCTGATGGATCAAAAGAGAAAGGTATAAAGCTCCGGCTAGTAGCAAAAGGATACACTCGTGAAGAAGGAGTAGACTATACGATACTTTTTCACCCATAGTCAAGGTGACTAGTCTAAGAACCCCGATAGCATTGGCGCTCGTAATGATATGGAGATAGAGCATATGGACGGAAGACGGCTTTCTTAAATGGAGAACTAGAAGAAGAGATCTATATGGAGCAGCCTGAAGGATATGAGCAGGGGAAGAATATGGTGTGCAGACTGAAAAAAGCGATATACGGCTTGAGACAAGCATCTAGGCAATGGTATGTTTGCATGAATAAGTTTTGCTTTCAATTGGGTTTAGAAAGTTGAAAACGGAAGGCAATCTATACATGTGGAAAGAAGGGGACAAGTGCTTGATTATGGCACTTTTATGTTGATGATTGTGTCATAGTCGTGAATGACAAATCATACCTAGAGAGATGCAAAGTGTTACCAAGAGACGATTCGGAATAATGAACTAGGTGAGCTCAAGAAACTGTTGGGTATGGAGGTTAGAAGGAATAGGAAAAAGGGGGAGCTTGCTTTGACGCAAGAGCAGAATATCAAAAAGGCTTTGGTCCGATACGGAATGGCAAATTGCAATATATCAAAAACACCCCTTGTACCGTGTACAAAAATTAGCGAAGAAGATGTGCCCGAGAAACTTGGTCGAACAAAGGGAAATGGAAAAGGTGCCGATCGCGCATTGATAGGCTCGCTTTTACATATTGCCAACAAAGACAAGGCCGATATCTCTTATGCGCTTAACTTGCTCGGTCGTTTTTGCAACAATCCGGGACGAGAGCATTGGATAGCGGCCAAAAGGGTTTTGAGATATTTGAAGGGTACTTTGCATGATGGTATTCACTTCACCAAGAGTGAAGAAAATGGTTTAACAAAAGTTATGCCGATGCAGACCGGGAGGAGATCCGATGATGAAGTCAACTTCGTGTTATGTGTGCAAATTAGGTAATGCCGCTATATCTTGGGGGGTGTAAGAAGCGTGAATGTGTAGCCAAATCTAGCGCAGAAGCGAGAATATGTAGCAAAGATATCACAGCGGCCTCTCGAAATAATTTGGTTACGCAGAAATGCTCAAGGAGTTGGGATGTTTGTTGCCGAAAGTGCTACCAAGCTATACCGCGTGATAACAAGAGCGGAGTGGCAATGACTAAAAATCCAGTTCATCATTCTCGCACCAAACACATTGAAATACACCATCACTTCATACGGGATGAAGTCGAAAAAGGGAGATCGATGTGACTTATATCCCCACAAAATTGCAGCAGGTGACATGCTCACTAAGGCTCTATCCGAACCTAAGTTGATAGATGCTAAAACCCAGTCGGAGTTGTGGAGTGTAAAGGCTAAGGGGAGTATGTTGCATATATAGCCTTTACACATGTCATGTAGAAGCGGGGATGAAGCAACAAATGGGAAACCATGCATGTGGGCATGGCATGCGGAATAGTTGCATGCGGGCATGGCGTATAGTACTCACGGGAGCGGAAGAAGGTGGAGAGAAGCAAGGAAGCGGTGCATCCCGGGTGGAACAATCCAAAGTGATTGGATTGAAGGTGAAGTGGCTGAATTGCAGGTGGCTTTAGGTGGAGTCTTGTTTATGCTTGAAGGGATAGAGCTTGGGCTCTCAGCTTTTCCGGTTGCCTCACTTTTGCTTCTTTCAAGGTCCGGGAGCGGGAGCTTTTGTTGAGTTTATGCATCTATTGGAGCATCCACATCAAGCTTGGCTCTCGTATTTGGTAGAACCCAAAATTTTGCCAAAGAACGGGCAAGAATAGACGACTGCGGATTTTTTTTCTGGTTGCCTCACTTTTTGCTTCTTTCGTATTTGGTAAGAACTCAAAATTTGCTTCTTCTGGTATTTGGTAAGAACCCAAATTTGGTCTGTAAGTTTGTGCAATAGGTTTGTTAGTGAGATTCATAATAATTCGTTAGTGTTCTTCCTTCTGTTTCCATTGCTCGTTTCGTTTTGAATATACCTTAGAAATTGATTCTTAGGCATGTTCATAAATCGCTTTTGTGCAACAGAAATGACCTCACGCAATTAGAGCTTCTACTTGACGTGGCAAAGAAATAAAAAGACAAATCGATCGTGAACCCATTTGCTATTGTTGCGTGGCCCACCGAAGTTTATCGCATGTAGGCATGTTTAATTTTGACACATGTCCAATTTTGATACCGCTTCCATTTTCCAAGCTCTTTCAAATCCGCATGTCTAGATAGCCCTAGTGCCCACAGTTTCAATAAAGTAAGATTTATCAGAGAAGAGTTCTTTTATCAATCTGTACTTTAACAATTTGTTTCTCTGTTTGATTTTTGGTATTTTTTTTTACTGTACTAGATTTTTGGTATTTTTTTTACTGTACTAAATCGGCAGCAAAGGGGGGGCGGATAGGCTCGGGGGAGGGGGGGTGTGGGGACATCTACTTCAATCGCTGCACAGGCCGGATACTACAGTAGAGGGGGGGCGGATTATTCAAACTAGCCCATGTCACGCGGGCTCAAACATGCCACCTAGGCTCCAACATGCCAAGGTGGCTCAAACCTGCCACGTGGGCTCCAACATGCTAAGGTGGTTGAAACATGCCACCTAGGCTCCAACATGCCACCGGTGCTCAAACATGCCATGCGTGGAGTGCCTAGGTGGCGTGCTTGAGCCTAGGTGGCATGCTTGAGCCACTAGATGGCATGTTGGAACCACCTTGGCATTTTTGAGCCTAGGTGGCATGTTTGAGCCACCTTGGCATGTTGGAGCCTAGATGGCACGTTGGAGCCCGCGTGGCTGAACCAGCTTGACATGTTGGAGCCTAGGTGAGCCTGTGTGGCATATTTGAGCCACCTTGGCATGTTCGAGCCTAGGTGGCATGTTAGAGCCACCTTGGCATGTTGGAGCCCACGTGGCATGTTTGAGCCACCTTGGCATGTTGGAGCCTACGTGGCATGTTTGAGCCACCTTGGCATGTTGGAGCCCACGTGGCATGTTGGAGCCACCTTGGCATGTTTGAGCCACCTTGGCATGTTGGGGCCCTGGGTGGCATGTTGGAGCCTAGGTGGCATGTTTGAGCCTAGGTGGCATGTTGGAGCCCACGTGGCATGTTTGAGCCACCTTGGCATGTTGGGGCCTCGATGGCATGTTTGAGCCACCTTGACATGTTTGAGCCTAGGTGGCATGTTGGAGCCACATTGGCATGTTATTGGAGCCTAGGTGGCATGTTGTAGCCCATGTGGCATGTTTGAGCCACCTTGGCATGTGATGCCACCTAGGCTCCAACATGCCAAGGTGATGCCACCTAGGCACGAACATGCCACCTAGGCTCGAACATGCCAAGGTGGCTCAAACATGCCAAGGTGGCTCCAACATGCCACCTATGCTCCAACATGCCAAGGTGGCTCAAAAATGCCAAGGTGGCTTAAACATGCCATGTGGGCATGATGATAGGACTTCATGCAAGAAATATGATAACCTTTGGAACTTTTGGTAGAGGCATTTTGTCGTTCGGGCAGTATAAAAGCTCCGAATAGAGATTCGACTTCGCCATGCCATCCGAAACGGCGAAATTACCCTAGGGACCAAGTTAAACGGTCATTTTTTGCAACGAAAAAAATACGAACCCTCTACATGGCAGTATTCTGCAGCCACCTCTTAGACCAGTTGACTACGAACATGTTGGACATGAGCTACTTTGGCGCTTCTTGGAAAAGGGGTAGTCTTCTACCCACGAAACTTGGTCTCCAGGGTAATGTCAACGTTTTGAGTCCATTGGCAGAGTCAGTTCACAGTTCCGGAGTGGGAAAGTTGCCCATCCGTGGCCAAGGTTCTTTGGGAGAGGACCTTTGGGGCTTAACCGCCTCCTAAGGGTTTTAAAGGCACATCTTATGGCATCAACACCCTCCCTCTACGTGATGACATTGTGCAAGATTTTGGTCGAATCTGACTAGGATATAGCCTCCGAAACGTAAACCCTGTGTGTTGCTAGGTTATTGAAGGGTTTACGTTATGGGGGTCGAGTCTTAGTCGGTTGCACTTGGGACATGGTTGAGAAGCTGCAATTGAAAACATGAAGCAATAGGAACTGATAGAATGGGGTTTGGAGTTATCCTCCTCCCAAAGGTGGCAATTAGAAGTCAAGAGCGCCTTTTTGCAAGAGCAAAACTGCTTTGGGATCATTCGGATGGCCAATAGATCCAAACTCGTTATTTCAAATCGCATATGTGGTTAGCAAAGGCTCACCTAGCTATCCAAGAAAACGACCCTTTTTCGGTGAAGGGGAGTCTCGAAAGCATGTCTTTGGGGATTCGGGATTCCCCCATCTCCCGCATGGTCCCCGTGAGCATACACGAGAACTCCATGCAAAGTTTCGGATGTGTGAGTCTCCGCCTTGACGCCGAGATGTAAACCCTAGCAAACCCTAGGGTTTGATAGGGTTTACATTCGGGATGTCTGGCGACCCGGAGGGCCCGTGATCCGACGTGGAATACCCGTGGCCGGATTACCCTCATGGCACCGGGAGACAGAGCCAAATTTCCGGCAAAGATACCTTTTCGGAGACTCCCTTCACAAGCCCCTTTCCAAAGAAGGGGAGTCTGAAAAGCATGCCGCGCAAGGATTTGACCCCATCTCCCGGCATGGTCCCCAGAGCATACACAGAGAACTCCATGCAAAGTTTCGATGTGTTAGTCTCCGCCTTGACGCCGAGATGTAAACCCTACCAAACCCTAGGGTTTGGTAGGATTTACATCTCGGGATGCTCCTCCGATCAAGAGGGCCGTGGAACTTGTCCCCTAGGGTAATTTCGGCGTTCCCAGATGACATGGAGAGGTCGGATCGCCAACCGGGGCCTCCTCCATGCCCCAAAATCGAAAACGTGGTCTAAACCACGCCAACGGTGGCCATCCCAATCAAAAATCGAGGGTCTAAAGCTCGCCCAAAAATACCGGGATTTTCCTCAGACACTCGCTGCCACTTGGCAAGCCAGCTGGCTGAAAATCAGGATTTTTCCCCGCCCCATGCATTAATTATGAATTTCCTGAGCATAAACACAAAAACAACACGATAAAAAAATCCGGGTCTCAAAAAGGTGAAATCTTGGCAGGATATGCAACATGACGCTGCACACGCAAGAGAAAAATGCACCGGCAATAGAAGCACAAGCAGG
Organism: Isoetes taiwanensis; assembly: GCA_021234155.1. Taxonomy (NCBI): domain Eukaryota; kingdom Viridiplantae; phylum Streptophyta; class Lycopodiopsida; order Isoetales; family Isoetaceae; genus Isoetes; species Isoetes taiwanensis. The sequence continues at coordinate 642,708 of JAJEKV010000181.1, forward strand.
GCATGAGACGAAGCTTCCGAGCCAACCCCTTTCGGAGGCCACCGGGTTCGGAACGCCCCACTCTTGCAAAGGAGCTAGCTTTTCTTCTCCGTGGGTCACATGTATACCACCTAGCAGTCCTAGTGCTCCTATTGTCACTTCAATCTTCTACCAGTGGCCTCGTGGTGAACCCCAAGTATCTTGTTCTTGCAGCTAATCCAAGCCGGGGCCGAGGACTGCTAGACCCCCACTCCTGAATCAGAACTGCTCCGCCAATGGACCCTAACATCCCCATTACCTAGGGGACCAAGTTTCGTGGGCAGAAGACCACCCTCTCCAAGAAACGCCAAAGTAGGTCGCTTACTACACACTTGTAGTCAATTGGCATGGAGGTGGATGTTTGAATACCTCCTAGTGAGGGGTAAGTGATTGATCCCCCTCGGGGAAACTCGGCCAGGGAACTTGTCCCCTAGGGTAATTTGGTCGCTCCAGACGACGTGGGCGAGGTCGGATCGCCAACCGGGCCTCCTCCATGCCCCAAAATCGAAAAACGTGGTCTAAACCCCGCCAAGGCCAACGGTGGCCATCCCAATAAAAAATCGAGGGTCTAAAACTCATCCGAAATACCGGGATTTTCCTATACTCGGGGCCACTTGGCAAGCCAGCTGGCTGAAAACCAGGATTTTTCCCCGCCCCATGCATTAATTATGAATTTCTGGAGCATAAACACAAAGAAAAGCATGATAAAAATTCGGTCTCAAAAAGGTGAAATCTTGGCAGGATGTGCAGCATGACGCCGCGACACGCAAGAGAAAAATGCACCGCAATAGAAGCACAAGCTGAGGCATGAGACGAAGCCCGAGCCAACCCCTTCCCGAGACCACCGGCCCAGAACGCCCCTACTAGGTAGTGGAGCTAGCTTTTCTTCTCCGTGGGTCACATGTATACCACCTAGCAGTCCTAGTGCTGCTATTCTCACTTCAATCTTCTACCGGGGCCTCGTGGTGAACCCCAAGTATCTTGTTCTCGTGCTAGTCCAAGCCGGGGAGAGGGACGGGCCGGACCCCCACTTCTAAATCGAACTGGCTCGCCAATGGACCCGAAACATCCCCATTACCTAGGGGACCAAGTTTCGTGGGGCGTAAGACCACCCTCTCCAAGAAACGCCAAAGTAGGTCGTTTACTACACACTTGTAGTCAATTGGCATGGAGGTGGATGCTGAATACCTCCTAGTGAGGGGTAAGTGATTGATCCCTTGGGAAAACTCGCCGTGGAACTTGTCCCCTAGGGTAATTTCGCCGTTCCGGACGACGCGGCGAGGTCGGATCGCCAATCCGGGGCCTCCTCCATGCCCCAAAATTGAAAACGTGGTCTAAACCTTGTCAGGGCCAACCCAGCCATCCCAATAAAAATCGAGGGTCTAAAACTCATCCGGAAATACCGGAGATTTTCCTATACTCTCGGGGCCACTTGGCAAGCCAGCTGGCTGAAAACCAGGATTTTTCCCTGCCCCATGCATTAGTTATGAATTTTCGGAGCATAAACACAAAGAAAAGCACAGATAAAAATCCGGGTCTCGAAAAAAGGTGAAATCTTGGCAGGATGTGCAGCATGACGCTGCATACGCAAGAGAAAATGCACCAAAGATATCTACCTTTGAGACTCCCCTTCACAAGAAAGGGGCCGCCGAGGTGCCCGCCCATCTGGTGTTTGCAAAGACATCCAAGGTCCATGTCACCATCATCTAGCCATGTCACCTAAAATTTGCCAACATCACCCATGAAAAGACCAAAGATGGACATCTTTGGTTTTTTGGCCTAGTCAAAACTTGACCTTGCTTACTTGGCATGCCATGTCACCACTTGGGGTGCCTAGGTGGCATGCTTGAGACTAGGTGGCATGCCTGAGCCACCTTGGCATGTTGGAGCCTGCATGGCATGTTGGAGCCACCTTGGCATGTTGGAGCCCACGTGGCATTATGGAGTCCACGTGGCATGTTTGAGCCACCTTGGCATGTTGGAGCCTAGGTGGCATGTTTGAGCCCACCTTGGCATGTTTGAGCCACGGCATGTTTGAGCCTGGGTGGCATGTTGGAGCCTAGATGGCATGTTTGAGCCACCTAGGAATGTTGGAGCCTAGGTGGCATGTTGGAGCCCACGTGGCATATTTGAGCCACCTTGGCAAGTTGGAGCATAGGTGGTATGTTGGAGCCCGCGTGGCATGTTTGAGCACGTTGGAGCCTAGGTGGCATGTTTGAGCCATTTTGTCATGTTGGAGCCTAGGTGGCATGTTTGAGCCACCTTGGCATGTTTGAGCCTAGGTGGCATGTTGGAGCCACCTTGGCATGTGGGAACCACCTTGGCATGTTTGAGCCTAGGGTGGCATGTTTGAGCCACCTTGGCATGTTGGAGCCCACGTGGCATTTTTGAGCCACCTTGGCATGTTTGAGCACGTTGGAGCCTAGGTGGCATGTTTGAGCCACCTTGGCATGTTGGAGCCACCTTGGCATCTTGGAGCCTAGGTGGCATGTTGGAGACCACGTGGCATGTTTGAGCCACCTTATTGAGCCACCTTGGCATGTTGGAGCCCACGTGGCATATTTGAGCCACCTTGGCAAGTTGGAGCATAGGTGGCATGTTAGAGCCCGCGTGGCATGTTTGAGCATGTTGGAGCCTAGGTGGCATGTTGGAGCCACCTTGGCACGTGGCATGTTGGAGCCCACGTGGCATGTTTGAGCCTAGGTGGCGGGGTTAGAGCCACGGTGGCATGTTGGAGCCTAGGTGGCATGTTTGAGCCAACTTGGCATATTTAAACCTAGGTGGCATGTTGTGAGCCACCTTGGCATGTTGGAGGCTAGGTGGCATAGTGGAGCCCACGTGGCATGTTTGAGCCACCTTGGCATGTTTGAGCCTAGGTGGCATGTTGGAGCCCTAGGTGGCATGTTTGAGCCCACCTTGGCATGTTTGAGCCACACGGCATGTTTGAGCCTAGGTGGCATGTTGGGGAGCCTAGGTGGCATGTTTGAGCCACCTTGGCATGTTTGAGCCTAGGTGGCATGTTGGAGCCACCTTGGCATGTTGGAGCCTAAGTGAGCTGCATGGCATGTTTGAGCCTATGTGGCATGTTTGAGCCACCTAGGAATGTTGGAGCCTAGGTGGCATGTTGGAGCCCACGTGGCATATTTGAGCCACCTTGGCAAGTTGGAGCATAGGTGGCATGTTGGAGCTGCGTGGCATGTTTGAGCACGTTGGAGCCTAGGTGGCATGTTTGAGCCATTTTGTCATGTTGGAGCCTAGGTGGCATGTTGGAGCCACCTTGGCATGTTTGAGCCTAGGTGGCATGTTAGAGCCACCTTGGCATGTTGGTGCCCACGTTATGCAAAAATAGGTGTTAAGTAATTGAAGTAGTTGAAGTAACTTGTGTTTACATGGAATACTAGTATAAGAACATGTGATCGTGCACGTGCATCACATGTAGCAAATCAAGTACTCTGTCCTACCACTATAAAGACCCGTGATATGGAAGGATAGGACATGTAGAGAATCAAGTACTCTTTCCTACTTCTATAAAGACATGTGAGAATAGAAGTATTACACATGTCGTAATTCATGTATTCTTTCCTACAATGCCTTAGCAAATAAAGTACTCATCCCTACTACTATAAAGACATGTGACATGGAAGCATATGACATGTAGAGAATCAAGTATTCTTTCCGACTTCTATAAAGACATGTGACAATAGAAGTATTACACATGTTGTAATTCATGTATTCTTTCCTACAATGCCTTAGCAAATAAAGTACTCTGTCCTACTACTATAAAGACATGTGAATGGAAGTATAGGACATGTAGAGAATCAAATATTCTTTCCTACATCTATAAAGACATGTGACAATAGAATTATTAGACATGTAGAAATTCAAGTACTCTTTCCTACAGTGGATTGTATTATAAAATGACATGTCACAATAGAAGAAACTACAAAACAACAGTGGATGTTTTAGTCCACTGAAAAAAGAACACCATTATCGAACAAAACCATACCTTCACAAATCCACATGTAGGATTCTTTGAAAACAGGACATGTAGACCTACCAAAACTGATGTTTTCAACAGTGGACCAAAAACCAGGGTGAGTGTGTGCTCGTGCCAGAGGAGCTGCGGAGGAAGTTAGATGATCGAAGTATCCCCACTTTTCTAGTAGGGTATGATGAGGAGGCAAACGGCTATAGGCTATATGAACCTGTGACCCATAAAGTTTATGTTAGCAGGGATGTTGAATTTGATGAAAGAATACTTTATAAGGATAGGAAATCTTTGACAGTGCAGGAAGCAGTGGAATGGATACCAATAGACGAAGACGATCTAGAGAAGGATGCGGAGAAGATCAAGGAGAGGCGATGCGGAACCCGATGTGTAGTAATAAGTGATGACTCGGATGATGAGCCGGATGGGGTGCATGAGACCATAGAGGTCAACAGTGCACCACATACACCGGAGGCAGAGCACGAGGAGGTGCATGAGGCTCTTGGAGCTGATAGTGTGCCAGATGTGCAAGAAGAAGTGCATGAAGGAAGGCAAGAAGACATTGAAAGTAGAACAACCACACGTCGTCTGAGGTGGAACGGCAAAGGCGAACTTCCTTTTGATGCGGATGCTTATGGCGGGACAAAGCGAGTTCCAAAACCGAAGATAATATCTTGTGTGGTGGAGCCCAAGACAAGAGAAACAAAGGCGTGTGATGGGGAGCTGATTCCCTCAAATGGAAGGAGGCTATGGAGAGTGAGTTGAAATCATTTGAAGAAACTGGAACATATGAATTGGTGTCACGTCCGAGGAGCAAAAATGTGGTTGGCAGTAAGAGGCTCTTTAAAATAAAGAGAAATGCTGATGGATCAAGAGAAAGGTATAAAGCTCGGCTAGTAGCAAAAGGATACACTTTCGGGGAAGGAGAGTAGACTATACGGATACTTTTCACCCATAGTCAAGGTGACTAGTCTAAGAACCCCGATAGCATTGGCGGTTCGAAATGATATGGAGATAGAGCATATGGACGTGAAGACGGCTTTCTTAAATGGAGAACTAGAAGAAGAGATCTATATGGAGCAGCCTGAAGGATATGAGCGGGGAAGAATATGGTGTGCGGTGACCCCCGCGATATACCTGGCTTGAGACAAGCATCTAGGCAATGGTATGTTTGCATGAATAAGTTTTTGCTTTCAATTGGGTTTAGAAAGTTGAAAACGGAAGGCAATCTATACATGTGGAAAGAAGGGGACAAGTGCTTGATTATGGCACTTTATGTTGATGATTGTGTCATAGTCGGTAATGACAAATCATACCTAGAGAGATGCAAAGTGTTCTTGAAGAGACGATTCGAATAAATGTAACTAGGTGAGCTCAAGAAACCGTTGGGTATGGAGGTTAGAAGGAATAGGAAAAAGGGGGAGCTTGCTTTGGCGCAAGAGCGAATAATATCAAAAGGCTTTGGTCCGATACTGGAATGGCAAATTGCAATATATCAAAACACCCCTTGTACCGGTACAAAAATTAGCGATAAGATGTGCCCGAAAACTTGGCTGAACAAAGGGAAATGGAAAAGGTGCCGTGATCGTGCATTGATAGACTTCGCTTTTACATATTGCCAACAAAGACAAGGCCGATATCTCTTATCGCGATTAACTTGCTTTCGTCGTTTTGCAACAATCCGGGACGAGAGCATTGGATAGCGGCCAAAAGGGTTTTGAGATATTTGAAGGGTACTTTGCATGATGGTATTCACTTCACCAAGAGTGAAGAAAATGGTTTAACAAGTTATATGCCGTCTGGTGAGGGGAGGAGATCCGGATGACGGGAAGTCAACTTCAGGTTATGTGTGCAAATTAGGTAATGCTGCTATATCTTGGGGGTGTAAGAAGCGGAATGTGTAGCCAAATCTAGCCTTGAAGCGAGAATATGTAGCGATATCCGCAGGCTGACCTCTGAAATAATTTGGTTACCTGAGAATGCTCAAGGAGTTGGGATGTTTGTTGCGAGTGCTACCAAGCTATCTTGTGATAACAAGAGCGGAGTGGCAATGACTAAAAATCCAGTTCATCATTCTCGTACCAAACACATTGAAATACACCATCACTTCATATGGGATGAAGTCGAAAAAGGGGAGATCGATGTGACTTATATCCCCACAAAATTGCAAAGAAGGGACATGCTCACTAAGGCTCTATCCGAACCTAAGTTGATAGATGCTAAAACCCAGGTCGGAGTTGTGGAGTGTAAAGGCTAAGGGGGAGTATGTTGCATATATAGCCTTTACACATGTCATGTAGAAGCAGGATGAAGCAACAAATGGGAAACCATGCATGTGGGCATGGCATGCGGAATAGTTGCATGCGGGCATGGCAGATAGTACTCACGGAAGCGGAAGAAGGTGGAGAGAAGCAAGGAAGTGGTGCATCCTGGGTGGAACAATCCAGTGATTGGATTGAAGGTGAAGTGGCTGAATTGCAGGTGGCTTTAGGTGGAGTCTTGTTTATGCTTGAAGGGATAGAGCTTGGGCTCTCAGCTTTTCCGGTTGCCTCACTTTTGCTTCTTTCAAGGTCTGGGGAGCGGGAGCTTTTGTTGAGTTTATGCATCTATTGGAGCATCCACATCAAGCTTGGCTCTCAGGGCGCTGGTAGAACCCAAAATTTTGCCAGCAACGGGGCAAGAATAGACGTTACACAGTGATTTTTTCTGGTTGCCTCACTTTTGCTTCTTTCAGGGCGCTGGTAAGAACCCAAAATTTGCTTCTTACAGGGCGCTGGTAAGAACCCAAATTTGGTCTGTAAGTTTGTGCAATAGGTTTGTTAGTGAGATTCATAATAATTCGTTAGTGTTCTTCCTTCTGTTTCCATTGCTCGTTTCGTTTTGAATATACCTTAGAAATTGATTCTTAGGCATGTTCATAAATCTGCTTTGCGCAATGTGAAATGACCTCACGAATTAGAGCTTCTACGGTGACGTGGCAAAGAAATAAAAAAGACAGTCGACCGTGAACCCATTTGCTATTGTTGCAGAAGCCTCATGTAGGCATGTTTAATTTTGACACATGTCCAATTTTGATACCGGCTTCCATTTTCCAAGCTCTTTCAAATCTGGCATGTCTAGATAGCCCGGTAGTGCCCACGGATTTCAATAAAGTAAGATTTATCAGAGAAGAGTTCTTTTATCAATCTGTACTTTAACAATTTGTTTCTCTGTTTGATTTGCAACAAACCATTCGGCGAGCTCTGATCTGGCATTTAGCTGGCAAATAATTGGCGGTTTAGCTCTACGACAATGAGATGTCAAGTTGCGGTCAAGTATTAATCTTTTTTCTGATTCCCCATATATTCCCCCTTTGTTATTCCTTAAGGCTAAGCTTTCCCCTCTTTTATGAACAGTTTTACGAAGAGGAGAGGAGATATTAGTCTGGAAATTAGGCTGGCAATGAATGGTAGAATGATGAAAAACAAAAGCGGAAGACGAGCTCAACACCAGCACTGCCTGGAATTACCTATCCATGTCAAGTTTCTCAGCACCACAAGATTTTTAGAATAAGCTAGCCATTTCCCTAAACTGACTGTTTGGATGACACCCTAGTACCATACCAGCTACTGTGATACGAAGAACATTGAAGGTTTCCACCATCAAAATATCAAGAGCTCAGGACAATCTAGATCCATTGGTTCTTTGTATTCCTTCCTTTGCTTAGTTTTCTATGCAATTATTTGGAGGTTTGTGTAGTTAAACCTATTGGATGCTTTACCCCTTATTTGAGAAGATAATTGTTGGAGGATCTTTTTCAAGCTTCCATGACCAAGTAGATAGCTTCTCATCTGTTATTACCAGAATGCAGGCTCGAATAATCGCCCAAAGTTCTATTAAACTTTGATGTGGCAGACCATTCTACTGTTGCAATTGTGCAAAGGTCCATAGAGAGTTTCTGGCTTTAGAAAGGTCACCTCCATTTAATATGGGTTGTAAATCATCTTCCTTTCTTCTTCTATTGAAGGCTAGAATGGTAAGATTTGCTTAAGAAAATGATTTTGAAGTGTGAAAGGCAGAGAATTGACCATCTTCATTGCGAGTGCTTGTTTTTGCAAGTGTAAAATCGTTCAGATGCATGCTTAAGAGGTTTGGAAAATACTGTGATGGGGAGCTAAAATCCATCCCATGGTCAGAAATGGAAGGGCTTCAACCTGAGACAACAAAGATTGATGACATGTTAGTGACAATTAACAGAAGTGCTTTTTGTTTGTCAACAACCGGCCTGTTGTTAATGGCGAAGTTGGATTCACCATTAATAGGTATGTTATCCTTCTTGCAATTTAGCCACTGAGTTTCAAATATAAATTGCTTTTGATCATCAGGCTAGGGTGGACCTTGTGGATTTGTCTACCAAAAAGTGTATGTGGGAAGTTAAAAAGTCTTCAACTCAACTGAAGGTTGTGATTTTCATTGCATTATTTCGTCTATGCAAATTTGAATAGTAATCAAAATGGAATATCAAAATAGTGTTGTTTCTTAGTTTGCAAATTATAATTATGGTACTTTCTGTAGGACAACCATCTGGGAGGCCCCTACGGTGGATTGTCTACATGTCAGGAGCTTGTTATTTTTGTGTCGATGTGGAATAGCGGCATCTCTGTTATGCATGTCTATCAGGACCCATTGCAGATCTCACGTGGCCATACCATTGCCTTCCTTTATGTTGTGCTTTCGATTGACATGCAGTGTGCATCTTCTATGTGTGGGGTTGTAAGGATGTGGTTTACCAGTAGAAGTTTAAGGATAAGAAACTTATAGCAAGAGTTTGAAAAGGAGACAACTCTATGAGAGATGAACTGCTCTGGTGCCTGGAAGTCCAGCTTCAAAGCAAAAGCTCATTGAATTAAAAAAAAAAATGCAGGATCATTATGAATGGTCTTAAATCCTCTCTTCTATGGTGAGCTTTTGACACCCTTCTACCAGTCAAGCATGGTCAATCAGAAATGGCTAATTAACTGCTTTTTGTGCTTCCACAGGCTTAGAGTCGAACTTCTCAAGCTGTCTTCTATGGTATTGTGTTGTCATGATGCTGGCGCAGATGTTATACATATGTATGCATACACAGAATGTTTCTTTACTTCCAAGGTAACAATTAAATGACCCATAACTTTTTTGAGTATCAGAGTTGAAGCATATCTTAATGATATGTTGTATCAGGATTATGGCACTTATCAATCACCTACATTGGACATAACTGCGCTTGACCTTCGTAAACAAAGTTCAGGATCATATACTTGGATTAAAACATGTGGTAAAGATTATGTTCTTGGTCAGCTGATATATTGGGACAAACAAAATGCTGAGCCAGGCAGAAATCTTTCATCTGCGCGTAAAGGCTGTCTGGACTTACCTGACCTGTTTTCATGCTATGCTAAAAACCAGCAGGATTTTCAGAGTGCGTATTTGTGGATGTAGATGGAAGTTGTGGAGGAATAAATGGGAGGTGTCATTATTCTAGTCAAAGTAGAATTTTCGTGTTTACACGTTTAAATTTGCCACATTAGGCATCTTTGGAGGATCTTCTATCCTGTTAGCATGGCGAATGAGCTTTATTTCGAGTTGAAAGATGTTTCTGGAGATGCTTGTGTTATGTTATTTGGCATTGAGCAACTTAATAAAACAAGTTAATCAATAAATGCCTTAATAAAACGCTAAATATATGGCTTATATAAATATGATTCTTCGAGCATTGCCGCCTTTTCTTTCAAGTTCCTAGCTAAGCATATATGTTGTATCTTCTTATATCTTATCTTATCGGAAACATTGAGTTTGACTTATCTATGTGGAACTCGATGGGAAAATATTTGCTAAAGGAAGCATTAAATTCGACCTATCTAACTAGATTTATATGTTTTGCTGGACAAGTTGTTTTGTAAGACGATGTTGGGCGGTTGAAAGGTGGACTCAAGGTTGTTGGCAATGCAACAGTTCTCAACTTTTTTATAGTCAAGGGGGTGCTCATCAAGTTGTCAAATTATTTTGCACACTATGACGTCCTTAACTTCCAACTAAAGAAATTGGGCTCTCAATTGCGATAATTGGGAACACAACAACCATTCAAATGAATTAACATTCACAATTTGATTAGGCTGCAAGTGCGTGCGAATGGAGTATTATGATATTGTGTTTGCACTAGGCTTTTATTATCTTATGCCAATAGAATCATCATACATGCACTAATATGTAGCATTATAACAGGGGTTTTTTTTGTGATTTTATACGCTTTTTGGCATGGTTTTCATATGATTTCACGGGTGTATTCACGTGGACGTACTAAACGGTATTTCTAGAGTGCACCCATTTGTTAGCCATTGATTTTAAAGAAGAGGCAAAATCGTGTGGTTGTGGGGCTTCCTATTGTTTGCATGTCTTTTTAGTTTAGGTTTCAAATATAGGTTAATATTAGGGTTCCGGATTTGGCATGTAGTCGAAAGCATGCCCGCGAGGTGGATTGATTCAATCGTTCGGCTGTATGTTGGCTGTGGAGGAGGGCAGTTTTAAGGGAACCATTGAATGTCTTGTTCCTCAGAATTCAATTTAACTAGAAATCCTGGTTTAATCCAAGATCCTGCTGGCCTTGCAGAACTATTCATGGGCGACAGGGAGAACTCCTGATCCCTTTTTCAAGTTTACTGTCGGTGATTTGCCATTTGAAGACTTATCCAGAAAACCACGAGCAAACAAGGGCTTTGCATGCGGTGAAACTTTCACAACTGATGACTGCTCCATGACCTTTATATGCTCTATTTCTGAAACATGCTCTTTTAATATATTTTCGATTCTGGATGTAGATATTGTAGGATTTTCAGACGGGCGCTGATCAAACTCGTCATTTTTATTTACCATGCCCACCTTTGCTGAATTAGGAGAACCAAAGTAATCAGAGTTGCCATTCGTGATACCACAAAGCAGTTTTCCATTGTCAGATGGTCCACTCAACAAAATTGGCGCCATGGAGCAAGCACGAGGTGTGTGACAGGTAGCTTCTATCTCAGAGGACACACATTGGCTGCTCAGGTTATCAATATCCTGTTGATATTGTTCTATACCATCAGCACCACTTTCAAGATGCCCTCCATATGTATCCAAGAGCCCATTTTCAGCTAAAGAACACACCTCTGCAACCTCACACTCTGATTCCTCTTCAATATTCATCATTGTACATTCAGCTTCTTTACTAACCATAGAACGCTCGCATTCTGATCCTTCATCTTTCCCACCAATATTTATCAATGGACCTTCATTATCTCTGCAAGCATATAGTGAAAATGCCCCTGAAATGTGCTTAAAAGCTCACATTATTGGATCCCTTTGGCATTTAAAACACTGGCATTAATTTGCTTTAACTTCAGTAGAGGATGTGCAAATGCCTTGACATTGATATCCATTTTAACAATGATGGTGGTTCGTTATTAAAATTTTCTATTTTCTTAGTCCTAATGATTAATGGTTAATATGCAGGAAGCATGTTGTTTTTGGAAAAGTTGTGGAGGGCATGGATGTTTTGAAGAAGATTGAACAGGAGCCTGCCAGTAGCCCTAAGTTCAGACCCGAAAGGACTATTAAGGAAGTGCTTCAGACTTATAATGGAATGCCAATGCCAAATTGTGCTTTATATTGGGCGCCATGGCCCCTTTCAATAAACCTTATGATATTATTGTTTTTGCCCATTTTATAACAGTGTGTTTGCGTATATTTGGGCGGCTCTTGGTATGCAATGAAAATAATTTGTTTGTCTTGATGTTATTGTGCTTGTAATTAATGTTTAGACCCATAAAGTTTACCTATGTTTGCTTTAATTAGGGCCCGAAGGGCCCAAAATTTTTTTTTAATATAATAATCAACACACAACTACCATTAACATTATTAATATAAACTATTACATTTAACACATTTAAATTAAAATCCCCCTTAAACCCCCTTTGGTTTGGGTGCATATTCACACGGGGGGTTACGTAGGGCAGCGAGAGCCCCAAAAATATAGTTATAATACATGTACAAAATTAACACCATTAAGTACATTCTCTCAAATCTTATAGTATTTTGTAAACTTTAATATACAGTATACAAAAACTTGTACATGCATATCCCACAAACGAGGATCGCTATGTACGGTCCAGATCTTGGAATAAAGGGAAAATATGCCCATCCGACAGCTCTCGTTGCCCGGAGTAACCCCCCGTGTGAATATGCACCCAAACCAAAGGGGGTTTAAGGGGGATTTTAATTTAAATGTGTTAAATGTAATAGTTTATGTTAATAATGTTAATGGTAGTTCTAGAATCATGCTACGCCACTGACTCAAAGATATATACATTACCAAATTTAACATGTATACTAAATCCCTTAAGTTTCTTTAAGATGTCTACGGAATTTATTTTGTTTTGACCTTTCGTTTTGTTTTGACCTTTTCCTTGCATGGTCCTCCTTGGATTCTTCATGCTATTTCTGAAATCTAAGAAAATCTCAAGAACTTTTCCAATATGACTTTGGCTTCTAATGGATGACATTGAATTTTGGAAGTGAACTTTGACTCAATAAGTTAACATTAAATTACGTTTGGCTTTTAGGCATTGGCTTTCACATTCATTTCTACATGTTGCTTTTAGGCATTGGCTTTCACATTCATTTCTACATGTTTATCTGGACTCTTGAATCTTAAGGAATCTAGGAATCCAAGGGGACCTAGGGAAAACTTTGACTGTACTTGTGTTCTACAGGAGAATCTGCAGAGAATCTAAGGGAATCTAAAAAAATATCCATGAAACCTTGGGGGAATCTAGAGGAATCATAGGATAATCTAGGGAAATCTCAAAAGAATCCTTAAGAATCTAAAGGAATCTTAGGGAATCTTCATAAAATCTTTGAGTGTCTAGAGAATCTTGATGGGATTTTGGAGGATCTCTATAGAATCTTCATTGCATGACTTTAAGTTTGACTTCTAGTCGAATTTGTACAATCCCTCCAAGAATCACCAATGGATCTTGCGGAATATAAGTGAACATTGATGGAATCTCATAGAATCTAGGGAAATCTTTCTAGAGTTTTAGAGAATCTAGGAGAATCTTAATAGAATATATAGTACATACTGCAACCGCTCATAGTACAAAAACTTGTATATATATATAATAATAATAATTAAAAAAAATTTCTCTTCTTTTCCCCCTCGTTTCAAACCCACGACCTCCCACTTCTAACCCAACAGTCTTTCCATTTTGCCAACTCTCTTAATATAGAATATAATGTTCTCTCCCTTTATTATACATATCTATAATTTGTTTTGCCTACTTTTTAAGCAAAAGGTACATCCTGGGATTGAACCCCTGACCTTTCGCACCCGAGCCGACACCTTTACCAATGAGCCAACTTTCTTTTTATCATTCTTATACATATCTAATATTTTATTTCTAGACACAACTCTTTTTAAAAGAAAGGGGCATATTGTGGGATTGAACCCTTGACCTCCTACAACCAAGTCAGCCCCTTTACCAATGGGCTAAGTTCCTCTATCACGAAATATAATAGTTCTCTTTTTATTTATAGTGGTTATGTTTTCTATTTAAATTAAAAGACTGCCTTCCATAGATCCACGTTGTGGAGGCAACAACTCCACCGAAGCAAGCTCTTTTCGCCATAGCCGCCGGAGCAAGCTCTCTTGCCATAGCCGCCAGAGTAAGCAGTCTTGCCATAGCCACGGGAGTCGACCTCTCTCTGCCGTAGTCGACCGGATAACTGTTAACCATCTATAAAGCTAGTATCCCCTAGGAATAAACCGACCAAATGAAACGACGTAATCTAGCAAGTCCGGCCAACTTGTTATGATAACATCAAATCACTTGGTGGGACTAATTCCGGAATTTAATTAACAATGACAGGGCAACTCTCTAGAATAGCAGCATGTGTTATATCCTTGGATATTCTTTAAGCGACGATAATAATGTCCAGTTATCGGCGTTCCTCGACCTATATTTTTCCTTTGGTAGATGCCTTGATAACACAATTTCTTCGGGCCTTGCCATGATTCAATCCATACTACATTCATATGCTTTATATTAGACCTTATTCGACGTTATACAAGTAATGTTTTATAAACATAATTCTAATTAACGTTGCCTCTCTCTAGTGTCTAAACCTTGACTCGTCTCAGTTCCCAGAGAAAGGATCTCTTTGTCGTCCAACCGACTAGGGACTGCCATGCAGCACCCCTCTAGACCATCGGTTTGGATTCCTTTGATCCTACCACCCTTCAATATTCCTTCTCTTTTTTTTTTTTTTTTTTGAAGGTACGGATTTTTTTTTTATATATTATATGGATAAAAAAGTACAATGTTTGATGTTAATAGAGAATTACTACAGGAGTAATCTCAACATCTTCATTCTCTACTAACACAAAACTTATTATGGATTGCTCTTGGAGCTGATACACTTGTAGATCTCATGAGTCTTCCCACATGGTAACCAAATAATACATGATGATACTGAGGACAAGCCCTGAAGGCCCCTGAAGGATTCATATCAATCAGTAGAACCACATAAGTCCTGTGTAATGCTGAAAATAGGCAAGAGAAATATAAAGCTCCATATCTGTAAAGGTGTAGCAAGAAGTATGAATCTCAAGAAGCTCTCACTCAAACATATCAGTATTTGAGCATAACCAACCAAGCATATCAGTACTTGTGAAGGTTATGAGGTTCTTGGCATAGGATACCAAAGCCAATCAAGAATCAGAAATCTCCCAAGCATAGCAGTACTTGAGAGTTCTTGGCATAAAAGCCAAAGCACATCAAGAATCAGCAACTACTCAAGCATAGCAGTACTTGAGATAGCAACCGAGTGCTAAAAGATTTAATTCTGCTTGCTAGTCATATACATCCTGTTTCCTTTGCACTTTCAAGCCAAAATTCAGCAAGGTATCAAGACCCACATGAATACACTGCCAAAGAAAGAATCTATCTGACCATCCAATGTACAATCTGGACCCTTCTGCTAGAAAGAAGGAGTAGGAAAAAAGGAATGGCCAAATGGGAAAGAACCTGGATTAATAGAATGTAAGTTTGCAAGAAACTGAAGCTGCATCCCTTGATAGATCTGCCTGCATTATTACTCCATCTTATAGGCCTCCACGCCATTTCGATGCGTTCTTGCCTTAGAAAAAGATCAAGATTCAAAGAATCCAATCTAGAGCCCAGACAAGAAACATACTGCCAAGAGAGCAGAAGAGCAAAAAGGCCACGTTAGTGGCTTACCAGCAAAAATCTATGAAGAACCGCTTGATACTGCTTCAAAATTCTGACGCCAAAAAACTCCAGGATTTCCTCCGCCAATGTTGTCGATTCCCTGCTAGCAACTGGATTCTACTTAGAAAAGGTCAAGAGAACAGAGGTAGTGCCGGAAATGGAGGGCAGAGACGGCTCCCTGCCTCCGGAACCGCCCTAGCCGCTGCCGTTGCCGCCTGCGCCAAGAAACATCACCTATTTACCCGTGTCCTCTATATTCCTTCTCATTGGTCTTGTTCCTTTATGGATCACTTCCCCTAGATCATGACACATACTCTGTAATACGTAGTGAGTCCTTGTGTTGGGTACAAACCTTGGTATCATTTTGTACCAAACTTCACTGCCTATATGGCTATGAGTAGTTATCTGCACCACACGCCTGTCAAATTGACAGCAGTCTACCCTCTTTTGGACTTGTTCTCCCGTACATTCCAATGGCCTCCAACCATTGTTGACCCATCACCCCCTTCTACGCTATCTAGATCGCGTTGGGCCGAAGTCTTTCCAACTATTATTTTAGTGCCTAAACGTCATTAAGTTCCGCAAATGAACTTACATATTCCAAGGGATTACGTCAAGATCCAAGGGGACCGTACCACCCAAAGACCTTTCACGATAGGCCTCCTCTGTCCAGAGATCTTGTGTTCAAGTCTCTAGGGGTCCGTCATATGTCCTCATGGACGATGCCAATATGGCATGACGTACAAATGCTGTCTACCTATCTATCTGGTTATTAAAAATGTCCTTGGTGAATTCAATTCACCATGTTGTCCTAGGACATGCAAGTCTTCTTCCCTAAGCCATACACCAAATCTTTAAAGAGTTTTTCAGCTCTTGCTGCCTTGCAAGCCACAGGTATACCTTTGCATGTTAGCAAAGACCACCCTTCATGTTAGGGAATAACCTTCCTATCCAGATTGCTATCGTCTATGATCGATTTTCAGTATTCCCACCCTTACGCCTGCCACAGCATACACATCTCACCCTTTGGCTGTGACCTTTATTCAGTAGAGTCACCAATCCATTTACTCCTTTACGTATTCATTAATCGTCTTGTGGCTTTTAAGCCGCTATTATATGTTCCATATATTGTTGACCCACCTATCATTGGAGGTTATGAGTTAACATTGTCCTACATCCTGGAAATGTTAATTGTTACACTTCTCTGTCATGATGCTATCAGATTGTTGTAGCATTCCCAATGACTTGGCATCCTCGTTCAAGCCATAGTCATGGCCTAAGAGCGAGTGAGCCTTCGTATTAATCGTAAATTACCTGGAGTCATCAATGTGCCTGCCTGGTATTTTGTGAGCCTTTCTACAATTACCTATGTTTGAGATAACCCGGACTTGTATCCATGTTCGAGTCCTATATATCCTAACTTACACCTCCATGTAAGTTAGGATCATGTGGGAAAGCTAGTTTTAGGTGTCTATTCAAGACACATTTTAACTTTTAGCATGTAACTCCTATTTGATACCTATCCTGGAATTATACTATTGTACTATTCAACCCCCTCATCTTAAGCTTCATTCTATTGGCCGTTGACATTTATTTCAGGTGACATCCTACCTTAGCCTACAACGGAGTGAATGTTGTTTGCTCATCCCGAACATACTCTAAACCCTTCATCAGTAACTTTGGGATACACTCGTCTTTCTCTCCTTGTGTCGCCACTTAGATTACCTCTCCAGCATGTTTATCGTATGTGTACATGCTATGTACATAACAAACATATATCCTCATCCCACAATGCTAGAGCTCTGCTCTAACTTAGCTGAAATGTAACCTTCGTAGTTCTTATGATGTGGCTGTACCACCTACTTCCCAAATGGGCAGGGGCCAACTCTATGTTGGACTTGTACATGCTGATGTATTCACATGTGCAGGCCAGTAAGCAGTACGTGACCTGCCCATGTATAGAGGGTTGCTGATGGCCCGACTTTTCCAGTTTTATCTTATCTACATCTGTTACCTTTTTGTTACGGTGATATTTGATATCGGACTTCGGTCCTTAAACCTTCTTATGATAATTTTCGATTAACCGACACCCCAATGCTGAGGACAGCATTATTTCTAAGAGGGGGAGAATGTGACATTCCATGTATTTATACGGTATATGTATAAATAAGCTGACACATCACCCAATAAAGGTATGCCACCATGGAGTATCTTAACCTAAGGGGTTGACCTAAAAGGGATGAATTTAAACTTATGGTACTTTAACCCCGTACATAAACTATAATTTTTCCCATGGGATTATGCCATAGTTCCAAAGGTTTCTACCACAGTCCAAGGCCTTTTCTAAAGGTTCCTTCAGTTAATTTGCGTTTCGCCATGTTTTGTCACACCTAACCTATTTTTCTTAAGTTAGCATGTCAACCTCAACTTTTGATCCCTTTGAATGTTGTCGTCTTTGGCTCCCTCATAATGAAGCGGAGGCACTAAAACCTCCTGGTCTTCTAATAGGAAAACCCAATGTTTCAATCTTCGTTAGTAACCGCCATATGATTATCCAATTCCTTACCCTCTTAAGGGTTTCAAAGTCATAATCTCTAACGGGTCTATGCCGCAAGGCAACGGATCCTCCAGCCACTACTTCCATACCTACAATTGTTCCCCCCGAGTAGGGTAACTCTTAGGATATATGGACTACTAGTCTATATAATCTCACCCCTTCTGATCTATACCTCTCGTCTTGATTTTTATCGGGACATGGAATTTCTATCTATTGCCCTCTTCTCGGTTATCCCTAAAGATGTAATCACCAAAGTCGTCGTACTCCTTCTTCTCTTCTGTCAAGGGGACGCGATTTGATACATCTTTTTATTCCCAAAACCAAATAAATGCTTTCAGCTTATAACGTCGAAGTAATTCATTCATATCTGGAACCTTTGAGTAGTTAACCTCTCATTATCGGTTATTCCAATACCGTTCCAACCATCCTCGAGATGTTCTTCAATGTGACGTCACCGTATATGCTAGACTTACTCTAGCTATTCTCATTGATTTAAACTCTTCTCATCTCCCTTAGTAATAGCTTGAGTGCATATCTCTGGTGGACCATACCTTAACCCAATATCTTCGTATATAAGCATATCATTATGCTTCTTCTGTAAACATTGTCACGTAACATGCCACCAGCCCTGTACGAATATTCTACCATCTTTCAATATGACATACATTTGGATGTCACAATCGACATCCTTGATATCCTCGCTAGTGTAGTATTTTATACTACTAAGTCCTTCCAACATCCAAGACCGCTACGTTGTTATTATATGATATAGTAACATGTGTGCACCAACCTTAAGTCTACACTCATATGTAACTCGTTGACATAGGCATCTAGCTATGTTCATACCTGCGGCCAACTTATTTTCTCAACTCGGTTATTTGGTACCATAGACATGTCTCTAGCCTTAGTTGCCTTGGTCCTCAACCTCTAGTCATAACTTCCGCAGGGGCAAATGCCATATTAGGTTCCTTGTGGACATGTTTGATCTCTAGTATACGAACCCTTATCTTCATTACTTCCGTATTCATATGGAATGTGAACTAAAAGTTCTAGTATATATCCTATCTTCTTTTAGTTATGTTTTTCTATTAAATGGTCCTAGTACACATATACCAACGCGGAGTTACTCCTCGGAATATACACACCATACCAAGTCCAGACCACATCCTCCTTGGTGAGATGTTCATTGGGCACCTACCTTGTTCATACTCCAGACTTTGGTATATTCAACGTGTCCTGCCAAACTCTCTATATTTGAAACGTTGTTTACAACAACTCTCAAGATCCTCTTGTCTCACACTTGTCATGTGGGTACATGACTTAATATACCTTGCAGCAACCAATTGTCGCCTTCTCTTGACCTTATGTGGAAACTACATTCCACATAATTCTCCAGTCTGTTATCCGGCATCTCGATGTTCCCAGCCAACATCAGATGTCGCCATTCCCTTAAATTATACCATGCGTAATAGTCATGCATTTGGCCAATGTCATTAAGCATATCCAAATGACTATGTCGGCATCTTAATCATGCACAC
Source organism: Isoetes taiwanensis (assembly GCA_021234155.1). Taxonomy (NCBI): domain Eukaryota; kingdom Viridiplantae; phylum Streptophyta; class Lycopodiopsida; order Isoetales; family Isoetaceae; genus Isoetes; species Isoetes taiwanensis. The sequence continues at coordinate 662,088 of JAJEKV010000181.1, forward strand.
GCTTGCATCCTTATTGCACACCTCAGGAACATCAATCTCCTCACGAAACGCAACGTATGCGTAATTTTATAATCCATAGTTTATGGATCCGCATCCGCATACAACATTATTCTCTACCTTTTCGCGCTATGCCTGCACCATCATTGTCGAAACCTACACTTCTAAAGTGACCTCCCTTTCATGAGCTGGGTATTTATAATCCAGCTCTCCACCTTACTATAGTACCTCTTTAACGTGGTCTAGGGTAGATAATCATAAACCACTTCTCCATCAGATATATGGTGCTATATCCAGTCTCCTTCTACGTGGAATGGCAATATCCATCATTATATAATAGCCTCAAGCGGGACCAGGCATGTCTTCCGCCAGTCACAACTGTCCTTCTGTGATACAGGAGGATTGCATGGCCATAGCACTGCCAGATAGCGACCCGGGCGGTACCAGTTACGTCAAATGTATCTGTGAGATGTACCTGTAAATATAAGAGTGTCTGTATGTGTGACAAATTTACGAAAATAATAATAATATGAATAAGTAATTCAAAGGCGTACCGACGTGAATATAACCTATGGTTAAGATAGACTAGAATAGAGTGAGCGTATGGAAACATTAAAGATAATTAAAAAGAGCTATTTAAACACATAAGCAAACATAACAAAAGGAGATAATTATGTATATCTTACACAAACTTCTGAGAGAATAACGAGACTTAGATTATCTTAGAAGGTTATGAATAGTAATTGATGAAGAACGTGTGCCTGTAGTTCGTATTAGAGTATAGGCGCGTAAAAGTGTCAGATACAGTACGATATAATTGTATTAAAGGGTAAGTCTAAATGTGAGGGGCATGTCAAATACTGAGGGTAGGATCTTATGAGTTGTCAAAACTATAACAAAAATAGGAACACAAAATTCTGATACAAAATTAAATTAGCGCTGACTGTAATTAAATGGATTGTAAAGTGACGGGAGAATATATCTATCATTAGAATCACTTTCTACTAAACAGTGCAAGCTTAATAACTCCGTATTATAATATAAGAACAAATAGAAGTTGCTTGTGTCTATACCTGTCCATAATATATAATAAATTACACGTGTGTATAGAACGAATGAATTAAAAAATTAGCCATACTCCGAATAGAATAGAATAGAAAACAGTGAGACTTCCACACACCTTGACTGTTCACTTTTGACAGTCCTAGGCAATGATCAGGTCTAATCTATACCTCTTGAACATGACAAAGTCTGTGTGACCTATAATCTCACGCTATCTCTTTAAGGAGGGGAGACTTCCTCCCAATGTACGATGTATTGCCCACAGCAAGAGTAGTCTTGATGCTGAGGACAGCACCACTTTTAAGGTGGGGAGAATGTGACGTTCCACATATTTATACGCCTTTTTAAGTATAAATACGTGACACGTCACTATGAATAATTAATGGCACATTAATTATTCATAAGCTAAGGTTAAATTATAAAGGTGGAAACCTAACCTTAAACCCTAATTCGATTTAAGGCTTAATCTAATATTAAAAGGGCCTAAAATACCAAATTAGTTAATATTAGCCAACCCGGAGCTGCCACCTGGCCCAAATCGATTGGGCAAGGCAGGGTTTCCATTTTGGACACCCAAATTAGGGCTTTTGTGCCCCAATTCGAATTAGGAGCAATTGGAGATGGGGAGGAGGAGCAGCGTGCCGGGCACCCTTCAAAAATCGAGATGGAGCCATCCCAAGCCCGATTCGACGGTTAGTCTGTAGCTTAGTTGTGTTATCTGTAGGGTAGCGCCCCTGTTGGGCACTTGTTGTGTTCATTTCTTCTGTTCTCTCTATGCTTTACCTGTAGGAACTAACCCTTGATTGCAAAGGTGAGTTCTCTTTATCTCGATTCTCGGTCTTGCTCTTAAAGGATGGATTGATAGTTCTTTGCATAGTATTACTCTTGAAATGGGGGAAATAAGGGGGTAGAGACCTCGAGCCGTGTTTATTAGTATGCTCCTAGGTAGATCCCCTATTTCCCATTAGTTGCTGACTGTGTACAAGAGACCACGAAGTCGTGGATGCTATGGAGTGACTTAGCACCAAACAAGGGACACAGTGGTGAAGTGGGGGTGGGGTCTTGCACGAACATAAAAGGCTCCCGAGACTCCTACAATGGACTAGGCCTAATAGCCAGCCCCGGTGAGCTAGGGCGATCCAGGCGGGTATGGGTCCGACACTCCACGGGTACGAGGTGTGTGACCCGCATGGGGCATCCCGTACTTTGAGTAGATTTAGGGCGAGTAAGCTCTGCACGGATGCGGGGGTCGCTGATGCGGCACGTATTCTCTAGTCCACCCATGGAACCACTGTGATCCTGGAAGGGGACGCATCCCCGACCTGCCTCATCGGACGGGGCTTCATGAACCCTGTAGTAGGCTCGAAGGGTGATACCTTGAGTCTGCGTATCCGGAAGGCTATAGTGACGCCATAGCATGATTCGACTCATCTGCAAAGTGTGCACAGGAGGGGCGGATGGAGTGGACAACCCTAGCCGATGTTCTATGCCAGCCAACGCCAGGTTATATCTCTGTCTGCTGATCTCTTGAGACCGAGCCATCAGTCTATCCTTACAGGAGTCTGAACCGGGGTAGAACCTGGGGTTTGGGGTGTTTTCCTTAGGATTAGATGCATATTCTTTGCCGTTAGTACTTGGATGGATGTGCCACCCTTCGTGGTGGTTATTTATATATATGATTTATGCTGTGTGCTAACATGTATTCACGCTTCCGCGACTTAGGAGCCCCATTGAAGGCGTGGGCCGAATGACACCTCCGTGTCCTTCACCCGGGAATCTTTCTATAGACGGTCCGAGTTAGACGGAGGGCCCCGCTCATGGTGAGCTGATTGCCATGGGAGGGGGAAGTCCCCGTATGTATACATCCGGAGCGCCGTATATATTCAGGGAGCGTCACATATTCTGTAGCAGGGAAAATGATGTAGAAGTGTGGTCTGAATTGTCCCTTGGTTCAGCAGAGAAAATTGAAGAGAGGGAACGGTTTGGAGGCACATTTCGCAGGAATTTTCTGGAGCATAGCAGAAGGCATGCAGGCCATGAGATTGTGGATTTTGTAACTAGTGGCAATAGGCTGTTCATAGCCAGAGATGAGCTTCAAGGAGTTGAGATTTGGGAATCGAAATTTGGCAGCGTCAAGACCATTCAAAAAAACAGGGCTGTTGTGAGGACTCTTTCTTTCTTCTCTGTATTACATCTAATTTGCCCAAGGATCCCATGAGAAATCAGCTTTTCATCTATCTGATAAGCCCGGATTGGAATTGAAATGTCCTGCTTCTTCTGAATTTAAGCCATCCTCTGAATTCCTCCAATTCGATTTGAAATAACCTGCGGTTTTGTCAATCAATTAAAAATGCAAAACACAAAAAAAATTGAAGCAATTACAATCTTAATGCATCTTACCCGCTGATCTGTGTTCAATTCTTTACATGCAAGACAGATTTAGTTGCCATATATCTGTGTTCGACTTATGTGCAAAACAGGAAGGACGATGGCGTGCCCAAAATGCCTTCCCGCAATCTCAACCTATTGAAAAAAAAAACAGAGGCATGTGAGTATGGATCTACATCGGCCAGAGCAAATTTTTTAAGAAGGACTCGGACTTACCAATTGTTTCCTGAGCCCAAATCTATGCCAGCGGGGATTTTGGAGGCCTGGACTCTGACCTTTGTTTGCCTGATGAAATTTTTCGAGCGATAAATCAGAGGAAACGCCTCTCAATTCCGACACCTGCAGCTGTGAAGAAGAGGCAGTTGTGTGAAGATCGAAAGATTGAGACGCCTTCTCAGCTCCGATAGATCGGCATCATTTTCCAATCAATAAAATTCTTCAACATAACTCCGTTTAAAACGTCTTGAAAAGGCTCCTTTCCTTTACCAGTCTTTCTGTCTATAATCCTATCTTTCTGTAAAACTCCCAATCGACTGTATGCAGGCAAGACCTCAATCCGACTCAATCTTCATTTGCAAAGCGCCGGAGGAAGAGGAAGAACGAAAATTTTTTTGCTTTTCTTGAAAAGCTCTTTAATCAAAGCCGTAGAAACTTAATTACAAGCATTGATTAACAGTGGCTGTCTTGGATATCTAAAAATATAATATTTTTGCGGAAACCCTACCGTGTGAAAACCCTTCCGGTTTTCACGGAAATTTGGAAGGGTTTCCACATCTGAAAATGGGAAGGGTTTCAATTTTTTCTTTAATAACCCCAAATCGGGGGGAGATAGTGTGAGCGTCAAATACATGTATCAACCTTACTTTAAAAAAAAAATTATTTACTTCATTAAACCAAATTGCTTGCCAACAATATGTTTGAAATGTCTTATCACCTATTGAAATTTGATGATGCAATATTGCCACTAGATGTCAAGATGATGTATCCTCCTTTGCATGCCAACAACAATGGAACGGGGCATGCTCAAAAAAGTAAAAAATGGCAAACATAAAAACATTTAGCCAAACTTAAAGAATGTTTACCCCATAACCAAATATATGCAGACATATTGTGATATTCCTCATTCCGTCTGTTCACACAAGTGCTCACTGCCTCCAAATTGAGCCATGGAGATAGATTCGAAAAGTGCAAGAGGACAGACTCTGCCAGTGTTGCCAGCTCTGAGTTATTGAGGATAGACTCTTCAGCACTGCCTGACATTTGAACCTATCAGAGCATGCTATGCAGAGTTGGTCCGGCCTCACTAGCCACTGCATATGATGTTGCGCACAGATTCAATAGAAATTCTAGGATCACTAGTAACGGGTGCCCGGCGTTGCCGGGCATAAATGCGATTATATTGTAGGTAGCCATGAAGTTGTAGACGTCTATAAAGCACCCTGTTAAAATTTGAAATAATAAAAATGAGAGGGAGATGATTTTAGCTAATGTCATTTAAAGATTAGTGTACTTGAGAAATGTTCATAAGAGCATGAGTTGAAAAGTGCAACTTTGAATTTGTGCAATGAAGCTTCGTCTTGAGAATATGGTCACTAAATTTCGATATTTAACGACTCAATATTTAAGTAATGGCATTGATATCCATATATTTCAATTTTTACATTCCATCCTATATCAAAATTGTATAAAATTGCATCTCATTCTAAGTTGCAAAATGATTAACCTATAATGCAAGTTTGCCTGTGTTTTAAGAGTAAGATTAAGTGGTGATAAACTTGCATGCCATAGAACCAACATTTTTTAATTGCCGTTGATAGTGGCATATATTTGCTCATATCGAGTTGCGTCATGATTGATCTATAATGCAAGCCCAAGCTCAACAAAATGTTGAAGCAGGCATGAATGTCCTTTCAATCACCTTTCAATCGAGCAAAGAAAGCATGAGCAACGGTAAATAGAGATGGTCTTGGTTTTCATGGTTAATCTACAAATTCTCACTCGATGCACGCTTTGGTGCTCTCCTCTTACATATGTTCTTGGTTTGCATAGTTAAACTACAAATTCTCACTTTCGATCCAGTCATGCATCATCTAAGTCATTTGGGAAAACCCAAGCACAATGTAAAACTTTTTATTTATGGTCATATGGAGACCAATTGCTCGTTTTTTCTATGTGCAAACATGCACAAAATTCATTGTCTCTCATATACAACAAACTGGGTCGGACCATCAAAATTCACTCAAACCATCGAAATCCATTGTACATATTGCAAACCTAATACACACGTTGCACAAAATTCATTGTCGCTCATATCCAACGAACCGGTCAAACCATGAAAATTCACTTTGAAACCATCGAATTCAATGTACATATTGCAACCCTAATACACATGTTGCATTTTAGCATAAGTGAAAACTATAAGTAGCAAAATATTTGGTATATACGTTTTACCGAGCATCATGTGAAACACTTTGATGCAGATTAAACCTGTTGCGAAATACCGATTTGAAATCAAATACAAATTCCAGAGATCCTAGACTTCAATAACCCTAATCAACTCCTATAAACATAAGAAAATATGATTGCTAGAAGCAGCAAAGAAACTTGCATGCCATAGATGGAACATTCTATTCTTGCACTCTTTTGATGGCATATATTTGCTCATATTGAGTTGCATCATGATTAAGCTATAATGCAAGCTTGCTTGTGTTTTAAGAGTAAGACGACCAACCTGCTAGAAGTGGCAGTAACTTGCATGTCATAGAACCAACATTTCATGCTTCAATACATGAATGTCCTTTTAATCAGAGCAGCAAAGCATGAGGGGTTGAACTGTTTTAAAAAGCAACAGTAATAGAAGAAGCTTCTGTTGTGAGTAGCAAAATATTTAGTACACCTGTTGTCTTCACTTGAGCATCATTTTAGGAAGTCCTTGACCTCATAGACCATAAGAATCTCCATAAACATAAGAGAGCATGATATATATGAATCATGATGCAGTTAAACATGGCAGACGAAACACTGGCCTGAAATCAAATACAAATTTCAGAAAATCCTTGACCTCATAGACCCTAAGAATCCCCATAAACATAAGAGAGCATGATTGAAGCTTAAAAAAGTGAAGCATTAAAGCATCCTTACGTTGTGTTTTAAGAGTAGAACAAATCATGCCATAGAATCAACATTTTATACTTAGTAGTTTTTTGGTGTCAAATATTTGCTCATATCGAGGTGCATCATGATCGAGCTACAATGCAAGCCAAGGCTCAACAAATATTGGAGTGGACATGAATGTCCTTTAATTTAGAGTCCCAACGCATGAGAGCTTGAACTGTAAAATAAAAATAGAGGACAATACAATTAGTAAATGTATTTCATTGGCCTGATAGCAGAAAAGATTGGTCTCACGTGAATGGGCTGAGCATATGTTACCTGAATGTTTTTGCATTGACTTTGTTCCAACACCAACTCAAACCTATGGGACACCTAGAATGCCCTTAGGTTATGTTCATATGAAGTTCAAGAGTGTGTAGAACGTGCTCCAACAGTTCTGAAATGTTTGTTCCGTTTAATAATTGCCTCTTCTAATCTTGATATGTAGCACGAAAGGTAGCATATGATCCTCCATGCCCACTAAGATACAAACTCATGAAGCTCCAACATTTCTTTGTATCTTCCAATTAGAAAAATAAAGCTGCAAGGTTGTATGATTTTGGCTATGGCCAATTAATAAATGTCCCATCAATGTTTAACAATGTTTAAAATAGAATGTAACAGCTAGATAAGCTGATTCAAATACAATAAGCCTGCTAAGGAGACTGAGATTTTTATTTTTCAATTACGTGTATCACAATATATTGCATCCAAGAAAATTCAATAGAAACACATTCCAGGAAGGATACAGTTTCAAAAAAGGAATCGAAAATGTGGTTATGACAATGCAGCAGTAGATGGATAAAAGATATTAAAAGAATTTACAAATATTCATGATTCAACCATATATTCTAGTACTCAGATAACGCTCACAAACTAAAGTGAGTCATCCCGCCTAATCCAAGACTCAGATACCGCTCACAAACTAAAGTGAGTCATCCTGCCTAATTTCCAAATACGCATATCAAAGAATAAGGCAAGGATTAGAAAATGCCTGATATAATAATTACCTCCGTTGTTAAAAAATCGTGTTGGTCTGCACCTGCCAAATACAAAGAATAAATAATTGTCTCCTCAACCAAACATGCTCAGCCAAAGATGCCATAAACGTGAAGAATAACAGATGAAATACCATCTTGCTAATAATCATCTTGCTAATAGTTTATAGAACAGAGAAGAGAAAGGCCGGGAGATCACTCCATGATTTTGTACATGCTTGCATCCACTCAAGCCTAGGACCCTAATATCGAACAAATATTATGCAAAAGCCTAGATGCCCGAGGAACAATGAACGTGGTGTAGGGATTATCCCGGAGAAACAATGTCTTGAAAAGAATCGATCTGAACCTTCCCTTGTTTACAACAGATGAAAACAGATGAAAGGCTCTAGAATACAACATATGCAAAGGCTCGAATATGTCATAAGAATCCATCTAAGATTTAATGCCTCGGGACCCATAGTCTACCATTTACTAAAAACTCTATATTTAAAAAATTAAAAGCTAGTATAACATTTGGAAAACAAAGTCATCGGGTTATTTGAGTCATATATGATTACTGCGTGAACCTTCAGATTGTGCAGACTATGAATTTCATATTGCCATGTAGAGCCGCTATAGATGAGCTTTAGCTTGAATTTTAGTGGAAGTATGTGCACACATAGGCTATTGCCAAAGCCTACAAAAAAGAAAAACAGATTAGATTAGCACACAATGACATGGTATCTAATCTTTAGCAAAGTGCCTGGTGGAAGATCCATTTAACTTCAAGCATAAGAAGGAAGAAGACACTATAAATGCAAAACTCCCAATGACGGAGAATAACTATAAGAAGACCATATTCATCCCAAATATTTGAACAAAACTCTGAACCTTGATGTGATATTATGTACATCTTGAATATTTGAACAGAGGAATATAGACCACAGTGGCAAATGCAACGAACCAAAAAAAATATAACCCTTTGAATCTTCACATTATTGTTCAATAAAACAACCATAGGAGGAGTAAAAAGTTCCTACAGTGAAGCAACTTCCAAACAAAGAATGTCATGCTGAAGTCAACTGAAAGCTTCTATCATAAAATGGGAAGCAATGGAGTTGTTTACCTAGAGTGGTAGAATATCTGCAACTGCGCAAAGAAATGTTGCTATGTTTTGGTTGACCTTTCAACTACCGAACCAAGCCACCATAGACCTACTAAAACCATCTCCACAATGCCCTTGCAAGCAAAGGAAAGGATTCAATATACATGTATATTTGGTAGGGAGTAAATGACTACCTCATCTTGAATGCATCTGACGTTATTTCATCTGATAGAAGCTCCATGATTATCCCATGCAGTTCGAACCCTAGGATATGAATCAACGCTTAGAATATCTAGAATTCAAAAAAGGCTACCGTAGCAAGTTTTGTGGTACAGTTTCGGTGAAAACTTAGAGTCTATAAAATTGAATACCTACAAAGGGACTTCTGACATTCTTGATTGAGCTACTTTATTCTAAAATTTCTTCCAAAGCTGCATCCCTTCTGCGGATCTGATGCAAACGGCATGCAAACGACATCCTTCCTGCAGATCCAAAGCCGCATGATCCCTCTTGCATGATCCAAAGCCACATCCCTCCTGCGGATCTGATGCAAACGGCATGCAAATGGTGGTGCACAGATCATGCCCACAAAGCCGAAAAGTGCAAGAGGACAGACTCTGCCAGTGTTGCCAGCTCTGAGTTATTGAGGATAGACTCTTCAGCACTGCCTGACATTTGAACCTATCAGAGCATGCTATGCAGAGTTGGTTCGGCCTCACTAGCCACTGCATATGATGTTGCGCACAGATTCAATAGAAATTCTAGGATCATATCTTCAGGAGGTAATGGATATACGCACTCAATTGTATCCCCCAACACTTCATTGATATGTACCACTATATAGTTTGTCAACATGCTTATTACTGCTAAGGTTTTCCCTCGAAAACCCTTAAGGGGTTTTTTAATCCTGGACAGTAATATGTCTGCTATGTTATTTTTTGATTGGGACCCATAGGCCTATTGTTCTACATGGACAATAAAACCCCATTCAATTCATTTCAATTCAATTCTTAACTAGGGTGTCTTCTATAGACATGTACAACAAAGTTAAGAAGCAACCATGACTATCTCAATCCCAATACTTATGTACAAATGGAATTGGTAGAAAGCTAAAAGGTGCAACGATCTTTTGCTTCATGCAATGCATTGAATTTAATTCTATTGAATTGATTTGAATTGGTTTTTAATGTTCTCAGAGACTGGTCTATGGGACACAATACAATGTGTAGCAATAAATGCCAAATAGTAGATACTAGTAACGGGTGCCCGGCGTTGCCGGGCATAAATGCGATTATATTGTAGGTAGCCATGAAGTTGTAGACGTCTATAAAGCACCCTGTTAAAAATTGAAATAATAAAAATGAGAGGGAGATGATTTTAGCTAATGTCATTTAAAGATTAGTGTACTTGAGAAATGTTCATAAGAGCATGAGTTGAAAAGTGCAACTTTGAATTTGTGCAATGAAGCTTCGTCTTGAGAATATGGTCACTAAATTTCGATATTTAACGACTCAATATTTAAGTAATGGCATTGATATCCATATATTTCAATTTTTACATTCCATCCTATATCAAAATTGTATAAAATTGCATCTCATTCTAAGTTGCAAAATGATTAACCTATAATGCAAGTTTGCCTGTGTTTTAAGAGTAAGATTAAGTGGTGATAAACTTGCATGCCATAGAACCAACATTTTTTAATTGCCGTTGATAGTGGCATATATTTGCTCATATCGAGTTGCATCATGATTGATCTATAATGCAAGCCCAAGCTCAACAAAATGTTGAAGCAGGCATGAATGTCCTTTCAATCACCTTTCAATCAGAGCAGCAAAGCATGAGCAACGGTAAATAGAGATGGTCTTGGTTTTCATGGTTAATCTACAAATTCTCACTCGATGCACGCTTTGGTGCTCTCCTCTTACAGATGTTCTTGGTTTGCATAGTTAAACTACAAATTCTCACTCGATCCAGGCTGTCTGCATCATCTAAGTCAGCTGGGAAAACCCAAGCACAATGTAAAACTTTTTATTTATGGTCATATGGAGACCAATTGCTCGTTTTTTCTATGTGCAAACATGCACAAAATTCATTGTCTCTCATATACAACAAACTGGTCAGACCATCAAAATTCACTCAAACCATCAGAATCCATTGTACATATTGCAAACCTAATACACACGTTGCACAAAATTCATTGTCGCTCATATCCAACGAACTGGTCAAACCATGAAAATTCACTGAAACCATCAGAATTCAATGTACATATTGCAACCCTAATACACATGTTGCATTTTAGCATAAGTGCAAACTATAAGTAGCAAAATATTTGGTATATACCTGTTTCTGCGCCTGAGCATCATGTGAAACACTTTGATGCAGTTAAACCTGTTGCAGGAAATACCGATTTGAAATCAAATACAAATTCCAGAGATCCTGGACTTCAATAACCCTAATCAACTCCTATAAACATAAGAAAATATGATTGCTAGAAGCAGCAGTAACTTGCATGCCATAGATGGAACATTCTATTCTTGCACTCTTTTGATGGCATATATTTGCTCATATTGAGTTGCATCATGATTAAGCTATAATGCAAGCTTGCTTGTGTTTTAAGAGTAAGACGACCAACCTGCTAGAAGTGGCAGTAACTTGCATGTCATAGAACCAACCTGCTAGAAGTGGCAGTAACTTGCATGTCATAGAACCAACATTTCATGCTTCAATACATGAATGTCCTTTTAATCAGAGCAGCAAAGCATGAGGGGTTGAACTGTTTTAAAAAGCAACAGTAATAGAAGAAGCTTCTGTTGTGAGTAGCAAAATATTTAGTACACCTGTTGTCTTCACTTGAGCATCATTTTAGGAAGTCCTTGACCTCATAGACCATAAGAATCTCCATAAACATAAGAGAGCATGATATATATGAATCATGATGCAGTTAAACATGGCAGACGAAACACTGGCCTGAAATCAAATACAAATTTCAGGAAATCCTTGACCTCATAGACCCTAAGAATCCCCATAAACATAAGAGAGCATGATTGGAGCTTAAAAAAGTGAAGCATTAAAGCATCCTTACGTTGTGTTTTAAGAGTAGAACAAATCATGCCATAGAATCAACATTTTATACTTAGTAGTTTTTTGGTGTCAAATATTTGCTCATATCGAGGTGCATCATGATCGAGCTACAATGCAAGCCAAGGCTCAACAAATATTGGAGTGGACATGAATGTCCTTTAATTTAGAGTCCCAACGCATGAGAGCTTGAACTGTAAAATAAAAATAGAGGACAATACAATTAGTAAATGTATTTCATTGACCTGATAGCAGAAAAGATTGGTCTCACGTGAATGGGCTGAGCATATGTTACCTGAATGTTTTTGCATTGACTTTGTTCCAACACCAACTCAAACCTATGGGACACCTAGAATGCCCTTAGGTTATGTTCATATGAAGTTCAAGAGTGTGTAGAACGTGCTCCAACAGTTCTGAAATGTTTGTTCCGTTTAATAATTGCCTCTTCTAATCTTGATATGTAGCACGAAAGGTAGCATATGATCCTCCATGCCCACTAAGATACAAACTCATGAAGCTCCAACATTTCTTTGTATCTTCCAATTAGAAAAATAAAGCTGCAAGGTTGTATGATTTTGGCTATGGCCAATTAATAAATGTCCCATCAATGTTTAACAATGTTTAAAATAGAATGTAACAGCTAGATAAGCTGATTCAAATACAATAAGCCTGCTAAGGAGACTGAGATTTTTATTTTTCAATTACGTGTATCACAATATATTGCATCCAAGAAAATTCAATAGAAACACATTCCAGGAAGGATACAGTTTCAAAAAAGGAATCGAAAATGTGGCTATGACAATGCAGCAGTAGATGGATAAAAGATATTAAAATAATTTACAAATATTCATGATTCAACCATATATTCTAGTACTCTGTATACTGCTCACAAACTAAAGTGAGTCATCCTGCCTAATCCAGTACTCTGTATACCGCTCACAAACTAAAGTGAGTCATCCTGCCTAATTTCCAAATACGCATATCAAACAATAAGGCAAGGATTAGAAAATGCCTGATATAATAATTACCTCCGTTGTTAAAAAATCGTGTTGGTCTGCACCTGCCAAATACAAAGAATAAATAATTGTCTCCTCAACCAAACATGCTCAGCCAAAGATGCCATAAACGTGAAGAATAACAGATGAAATACCATCTTGCTAATAATCATCTTGCTAATAGTTTATAGAACAGGAGAAGAGAAAGGCTGGGGAGATCACTCCATGATTTTGTACATGCTTGCATCCACTGAAGCCTAGGACCCTAATATCGAACAAATATTATGCAAAAGCCTAGATGCCTGAGGAACAATGAACTGTGGTGTAGGGATTATCCCAGAGAAACAATGTCTTGAAAAGAATCGATCTGAACCTTCCCTTGTTTACAACAGATGAAAACAGATGAAAGGCTCTAGAATACAACATATGCAAAGGCTTTGGAATATGTCATAAGAATCCAGTCTAAGATTTAATGCCTCAGGACCCATAGTCTACCATTTACTAAAAACTCTATATTTAAAAAATTAAAAGCTAGTATAACATTTGGAAAACAAAGCTGTCAGGTTATTTGAGTCATATGTGATTATTGCGCGAACCTTCAGATTGTGCAGACTATCAATTTCATATTGCCAAGTAGAGCCGTTATAGATGAGCTTTAGCTTCAATTTTAGTGGAAGTATGTGCACACATAGGCTACTGCCAAAGCCTACAAAAAAGAAAAACAAATTAGATTGCGCACACAACAGACATGGTATCTAATCTTTAGCAAAGTGCCTGGTGGAAGAATCCATTTAACTTCAAGCAAAAGAAGGAAGAAGACACTATCAAATGCAAAACTCCCAATGACGGAGGATAACTATAAGAGGACCATATTCATCCCAAAGATTTGAACAAAAAAATATAAACACGCTTCTGACATATGCAAGAGCCAAAAACATACATACATTGAACCTCTGAATTTTGATGTGATAGTATGTAATAACTATATACGGACCATATTCATCTTGAATATTTGAAGAGAAGAATATAGACCACAGAACCTGGCAAATGCAAGGACCCAAAAAATCCATATAACCCTTTGAATCTTCACGTAATTGTTCAATAAAACAACCATAGGAGTAAAAAGTTCCTACAGCAAAGCAACTTCCAAACAAAGAATGTCATACTAAATTCAACTGAAAGCTTATATCATAAAATGGGAAGCAATGGAGTTGTTTATCTAGAGTGGTAGAAAATCTGCAACTGCTCAAATAAATGTTGCTATGTTTTGATTGACCTTTCAACTACCAAAGCACTACTAAAACCATCTCCACAATGCCCTTGCAAGCACCACCTCATCTTGAAGCACAGTTGTTACTGCATCTGACGTTATTTCATCTGATAGAAGCTCCATGATTATCCCATGCAGTTCGAACCCTAGGATATGAATCAACGCTTAGAATATCTAGAATTCAAAAAAGGCTACCGTAGCAAGTTTTGTGGTACAGTTTCGGTGAAAACTTAGAGTCTATAAAATTGAATACCTACAAAGGGACTTCTGACATTCTTGATTGAGCTACTTTATTCTAAAATTTCTTCCAAAGCTGCATCCCTTCTGCGGATCTGATGCAAACGGCATGCAAACGACATCCTTCCTGCAGATCCAAAGCCGCATGATCCCTCTTGCATGATCCAAAGCCACATCCCTCCTGCGGATCTGATGCAAACGGCATGCAAACGGTGGTGCACAGATCATGCCCACAAAGCCAACAACCGAACCCCATGAAAAACGAAAATGGTCATAAAGCATATAACTGCAGTCTCCAACTCATAAATGCGAATTTCCAAATCATAGGAAAAGGCACGGACACGATTTTTGGAATACCGGAAATTCTTTCCGGTAGTTAAATGCTTCAAAACCTTAGAAAACCAATCTGGAAAAAAAAATCTTAAAAGTTTTTCACTTGCCGGAAAAACCAAACTTAAACAATAGGATACGTAGGTGCCAATTTTACTACCAGGATTAAAAATCCCCACCCTTTTGGGTTTTCGAGGGAAAAACCTTAGTAGGAAAATATATAATGCCATACAGTAATGTTCATGATGAGACTGGGGCACGTTGTATCTTCAATAGATTTTCTCGATGGGCTAAGGCATCAAGCAAGTAGGACCCCAAGCGAGCTGGAAATGAAGTATTCAACAATGTATGCAAATGTAACTGATGAAGAGGAAGATCAGAATATTGCTCTATGATATGATGATAAGCTGAACAAAATTGGAAAGTATGTGCCACATCTTCCACCTCATTCAACTGACAACATACAAATAATCGATTTTCCCTAGGTGTAGCATTCCAATGGCCTGTGTCAATGCGCAAATGATGAGCCCCCCTATGAATAGATGCTATTACAAATAGCATCTATCCGTACAGAATAAATGCTATTCTCTATTCTATTTGTACGAATAGAGAAGATGAAATAAGATGAAAGAGTACAGACAGTGTTGTGATTGAATTATCATTAGCGGGACACCACGTATTTATTTTGCACATAGATAATCTGAGGCTCCCAGATAGGTTTGCACAGAAGGACTACCTCTTAGTTTTAAATCTATACCTCAGTCATATATATTTTTATTTATGATTTAATGATGAATATACCTGTCAACCTTCGAAAAAAAATTAGCAGGACATCTTGTAGAACTAAACCTATACGATCCCCATCAATATGTTTTGAACCTTTTTTCGATATCATTATTGCCTTTTTGAAATGCTTGATTTTCAAAGTCTTCTCTTTTCTACAAAATCTTAACTCTCTCAACCCACCCCCTCCCCCCCAAAGCGGAAAAAAATGCATTAACAATTTGCCCTAAGCTTGCCCTACTACTAGTTTTGGAGAGATTTCATTGCTTTGTAATATTGCTCAAAATTGAAATGATGTGCTAAGTGATATAAAATTTTGAATTGTTGTGTCTAATAAGTGGTGATAACACCCGACAATGTTGCATTGCACGGATAATGACAACCCTAGCCTCAATGCCACATGTGCAAAGAAGGACGATAATGGGAAAGGCAGAATGGCCCCCCCTAAAAGTCCCACTGTGGTAACATCTCGATATAATAACCCCTACGGATGTCATAATATTATCATCGACCTTATGTTCTCACTTGTTAGGCCTTTGCATAGCTCATGACTCAATAACCTATTAGATTTCAATGCTTCTAGCACTGTACAATCTCTCTGATATGTTTTGGTTATCAACAAGATAGGTAGTGAGGGTTTTGTCCGTGAGTTCTCTGTCGTAGCTCTAGAAGTGATATTTACATGCCCATTTATATTCGAGCAGAATAGAAAGTAAACGAAGTTCTAGCACTATGGATGCGATTACTAGTTGGTCACTCCTTATCTGCTAGTGTCTTGTTAGCAGACTTGCATCCCCCTCTTAATAAGAAATTCCTTGAAAATACTCTTTCAACTATACCCGATCCATCTACAAATGCCTTCGACTATTAGGCCGACCAATCCATCTCCGACTCTTGCCAAATTAGTGATTTGGACAGCAATATGAGTGTTGGGAATTGTGCACAAACTGAAGATAAATGTTGATGTGCATGATTTAGATGACCATCTTCGGAGATGCAAGGATTTTATGGTCAAGTGTAGGAATTGCGAGGATGATACAATATATCTTAGGTTATAGTGATGACCATGGAGGTGGTGATAAATATATGTTGAACCCTAGCCTTTGGGCTTGACCAATATGCATACTGAACATTTCCCTTACGATGTGGAAGCAGACATGGCATGGAATGTTGCAAGTGAGATGATTGCAAGACTTGATCTTTCTGATCAGGACGTAACAAAAAATGCAGAGATCATTGACAGGGAGATACTGAAGCTAGTACTAGAATGGAGGCCAGAAGCAGCATTTCGTGAGGGTTTTGTACTTGGTTATTTGGAAGAACACGATTCAAAAGACTCTTTGAACGACGTGTTATTAGGGGAATCACCATCTGCCACATGGTGAAGGAATGATGCATGGGCTTTTTGAAGAGGTGTGCTACAATTTTGGTTGATTTTTATGGCACAAATTGCAAACCACATTAATTTTCTTATTTGGATATTGGTATCACACAGAAATGGGAAAAGACGATTAATCTAGCTTGGGAAAAAACGATTAATCTAGCTCAGCAAAGTGTGGAATTTCTATCTCAAATTGTTATTAAGGCCATACTTATATTTAAAAGTAAGCTCTTAGCTCAATGTGACATTTATGCCTCTATAGCTGTATGCAAGCCATCAATTACTTTTTATGGAGGCACAGTACGTTTATTTTCTCAGCTTTGGTTATAATGTTGAAACTTTTGTTTTTTTTTTCATCTAACATGATGAGTTAATCAAGCCATCAATTACTTTTTATGGAGGCATAGTACGTTTAGTTTCTCAACTTTGGTTATAGTATTGGAATTTTTGTTTTTTTTTTTTTGAGGACAAAAGCCAAAAAGTTTATTAATGAGAGAGAAAGTACAAAATTTACATGTCTCATCTAACTGTGTAAGCACAAAAAGATGCCACAGGAGCACGAGCCTGGAGCACAATGTACTTACTCCAGAATAGGAGACTAACGATAAGAATCAATTCGAAGATACTGAATCCAGATGCGTTCCATCAGTTCTAATACAAGGGAGGAACACTCATAGGCTGTCAATATCTTTTTCTGGGCCACCGTAATAACACTGTGTGCAGATGAATAAATGCCCTGAAAGATGTGGTGTCTGCGACGCTCCCATATTGACCATAGGAGTCAACTGGAACCAAGATGAAATGCCCTTTGTTTAGCTGGAGGCCATGCGTTGGGATAGGATGCCAAGAGGATGCATCGGCAGTCCAATGTACTGTTAAACAAACCTTGTAGCCAGGACCACGCTGGTTGAACATCCGAAAGACAGAGCGGGCATACTGCAGATATGCGAGGATCATAGCAATGTTGAAAGGCATTAACCCACAGGCATTTGTGGATAACCTGCCACCACAGTACAGAGACTTTAGGGTGGAGCAACCTATCCCAAAGCCATCGCCAAGTACGACACAAAGTGGGTTGTAGAACCTGTAGGTGCCACCCATCTGGCAACTGGAGGGGTTGTGGTGCTAAAAGAAGGCGATATACTGATCTGACAAAGTGCTTGCCTTTGTGAATATATTCATGACAGTCCCATGGCACACTTTCAACAACACCAACTTGCATTATAAGAGGCAAATTTTCTGCGATCTTCTCCCATAGAGATACGTCCCAACGAGAGAGCAGGAACTTTGCCTGAAATTCAGGACAAGACAGTAGGCGACCCGCCTCATACCATGCTTGAATAGAGACAACACCTGCAAGAACCTATCGTCTCTGTATAAGGGGATGAATTGAGGCTGCCAATGGAGGAGCTGAGGGGTCTGGAGGTAGTGGTGCCCACCACCATGGAGTCTCCAATAGGTTGTGAATAGAGGGGCATGGCCAGAAAAGATGTCTGACTGCCTCCCATGCTGCCAACAAGCCACGCAAAAATGGAGAAGCACTTGGAAAAGGCTGCAAAGTCTGAAATAAAGCCCAAGGTAGAACTGGTTTGACAGCCTTCTTGCCTAGAAAGATACAGTGACCAAGAGCTTGTCTAAGAAGGCATGAACCAGGAGAGTCATCCTCACCATTCAGGAGTCTCCAAATGAACTTTGAAATAAGCACTTTGCTCTACAGTAAGAAGTCCATCATACCCAGACCACCTGCCCATTTTGGAAGGATGCACTTCGACCAAGCCACCTTAATCACAGCACCTTCCTCAGTACCCGCCCAAATAAAGTTCTGAACTATTGCAATGAGCTTACTCACTTTGATCTGTGGGGCTAGCAGTAAGGATGCCATATAAACATGGGTACTACTAAGGACTGACTTGGCCACTGTAATGCGACCCGCAAGAGACAACTTAGCAGTGGACCACCAGAACAAGTGCTTCTCCAAACCCCTAATGATCTCCTCCCATGCAGCTCCCATTAACGTGGATGCCAACTGGAATCCCCAACAACTTGATGGCCTGTCCATGCGCAAGTAATTTCCATGGATAATCGTGAACACATGCCGGAGCCGGATTATCCAATGTTCACAAAGCTGCATACTTCTGCCACCCCACAAGAACACGGGAGGCCAGTGAGAAAGTATCTAAAAGCATTTTGGCAGCAACAAGATTCTCATCATTAGCGACTAGGAAGAGGAACGTGTCATCTGCATATTGATTGCAAACCTCTTGTGTGTCGTTCTCCATTGCAAGACCATGGAGAAGTTCCTCTGTGGTTGCAATGGTGAATAACTGTGACAAAGCCTCTGCAACAATTGTGAAAAGCAATGGTGCTAAAGGGCATCCCTGGCGAATACCACGACCGAGTGAAAAGGAATGTGACGGCTCACCATGGAACAGAACAGTTGCCCCAGCAGAGATATGCAGCTTCATAATATCTGATGTGAATTGTTCTCCAAATCCTAGTCTTAACATACATCGGCGCATGAATTCCCAGCTGACACTGTCATAAGCTTTTGCAAAATCAAGCTTAAGGTATACAATTGGAAGGTTTTGCTTACGTGCCCAATAAATTCCCTCGTAAGCAGCAGCAACATTGTTCAAAATGCATCGTTTTGGAAGAAAACCTGACTGGGTTGTTGAGATGGACTCTGTCAAGATGTCCTTTACCCGCTCTGCAAAAGCCTTGGCGAAGACCTTATATACGGATGAAATAAAGCGATGGGCCGTCAATCTGAAATAGTCTGAGGATCCTTGACCTTGGGGATGAGTGAGATGACACCTGTGTTTAGAATTCTATCCAAAGCAGTGGACCGCCGAAAGTCACAGAAAGCATCATACACATCTGGCTCCAGTCATTCCCAATACTCCTGGAAGAACTCAATTGGCAAACCATCCAAACCTGGGCATTTGCCTCTTTTCAGTTCAAAGACTGCTGAACGTAAATCATCAGCTGTCATAGCCGCCTCTATTGACTCGCGCTGCTCACCAGAGATGATGGGAGAAATCCTAGACAAAACAACCTCTCGCATTTCTGATTGAAAGGGAAGATGTTTCTCAGCAAAAAGTGTCTGGAAGTGGTTATGGTTATGCAGATGTTGCTTGAGTTCAGTCGGCTCTGTTAGCACCGAACCATTCGGCAAAAGGAATGAGGACATGGTTGATGTCATGCGATGCCTCTTAGCTGCACGAAAAAAGAAGCCCGTACAACGCTCTCCATCACGAAACCACTGCAGACCTGCCTTCATCTTTGCTTGCTGAATTTTCTCCTCCTCCAATGCTTGGATCTGTGCCAAAACATCACGATCATGAACACTTGGAAGATGTCCCTGTCGAGAATGGAGCAGGTCCTGATACAAGGTGTCTAGTAAAGCACGACCTGCTGCTGCAGACTCTCGACCCCACTCTTTGGCAAAACCCTTGACTGCCGCAATTGCATCCACTATGTCAGTCATACCTCGATGTCGGTTGAAGGCAGTTGTCCAAGTATTCTTGCAACCTTCTTGAAATTCAGCATCCTTTAAGAACTTCTCGTTCAAGCAAAAACACGTCCTTCCAGACCGCCGCTGCTGCAGGGGCTCGTCTGAAATGAATTGCGGATGGTGGTCTGAAACTGAGTTATCTCTAGACAGAACCGAAAGAGACCTGGAAGTGCCGCAACTGTATCTGCATTCCAATAAGCTCTATCCAACCGAGAGCTTGCGCGACCCCCACCAACTTGACCATTGCATTAAGTGAAGGCACCTTCATCATCAACTGCTGGCGTTCAAAACAAGACACCATTGTAGAGGTCGCCCCCAACCGATCAGACTCCATTTTCACCCTATTAAGATCCCCAACAAGAAGCCATGAAATGTGGCAGCCCATCAAGCTGAGTATCTTCCCTCGCAAAGAGGTCCACAGTGAAGCCCTCTGATGAGGTCTGTTGTGCGCGTAAACATTAATTAGACCATATTTAAGCCCTTGTTCCTGCCATACAATTAGGGCCCAATGACCAAAGCGATCAGCCTGAGTATAGATGATTGGCAAGGAAGGAAGTGTTAGATTTTATCAAGAACAATTTATAATGGCCAGAACTTTGATGCAATGTTGCTCAAGATATATGTTATTATATGAAACATCACACTACAAATCAATGATCACTTTGTTCAACAACTCCATTAGCAAATCGAAACTCAAATACAAAAGCAATTTATTTCTTCAACTCTCAATGGTCATTAACCTTCAAACATCGAAATAATACCATTGGCATTTTAATGGTCAATAAACAGACCTTTTCTTCACGAACTCGAATGCCCAAGGTCTCCAACTAACTGGGTAATCAATCCATCTTGTGTTTATCATTTTAAGCACTAGTCCGGCGGATATGCCTAACCGAATGCCGTTCTACTCTGCCGGATGTCGATCTTGGCTTCACAGCATTGGACCGAGTTATTTAAACTCGGTTCCCTCCCGAAACTTCAGATCTAAGGTCAACTTACCAACAATATCCCATATTATTCATTCGTGTCCATAACTGCAATTTTAATGGTCCTTACTTAACCATTAGGTATACTTTCAACTTCTCCTTTGCTATACACCTTTGTTTAACTTCGCAATGAACTTTGTGCATGCATCAAATATGTTTGATCTTCATACAATCACTTAGGCACCAATACATAAACTGTCGCAGGAAATTATCTGACTGCTCATGGTCTTAAACCATTCATTACCCTTCAGGTGTTCATACTGCTCATAGCTAAAATATGGTATTAACCAAGCTTTACCATTTAGGTTTCCAGCAAGAACATAAGGTCTTAAACCAAACATTACCATTTAGGTTTTCTCATGAACTATGCAACACCATTTAGGTTCTCACATGAAATTTGATATGAACATATTTCTTTCATTTCCCTTTTCATATCACAATTTCATGACATTCTGACAATTCATCATATCTGCCAGCCTTTGAAAACGTTTTCAACCTAGTGCTTTGGTTAGGATATCTGCTACCTGATCTCCTGTATGTATATAAGTCAATTGAATGTGTCCCTTGCTAACCATATTTCTGATATAGTGCATTTCCATCTCTATATGTTTTGTCCTTTCATGAAGAACAGGGTTTTTTGTCATAGCTATACAGCTTTGGTTATCATAAAATAGTTGAGTACTGTCCTTTTGTATTATTCCCAAATCATTCAATAACCTTCTTAACCAAATGATTTCCTTGGCTGCAAGTGTAGTGGCTGCATACTCTGACTCAGCAGTAGACAAAGCTATTGAAGACTGTTTCTTACTTCTCCAGCTCACAGGTCCTCCTCCAAGCATTACAACATATCCAGAAGTTGATTTCCTTTCGTCTAAGTCCCCACACCAATCTGCATCTGTGTAACATTTTAGTTCTAGATCACTTGTATCATATACTATCCCTGTGGTTTTTGTACCCTTTAAGAATCTAAGCACCTTCTTGGCTGCTGTCCAATGCTCGAATCCAGGGTTATGGTTATATCTGCTTAGCACATTTACAATAAAAGTAATATCAGGTCTGCTGTTGTTGGCAATGAATAATAAGCTTCCTATTAATTGTCTGTAGGGAATTTTCTTCATCTCTTCAACTTCACTGTCTGTTTGAGGGCACATGTGTTTTGAAATCTTACAACCTGGAAGTATAGGAGCCTTTACAGCATTGCAGTCTTGCATGTTAAATTTTTCTAAAACTGTGTCAATGTACTTGCTTTGGCATAAAGATATGGTCCCGTTCTCCCTATTTCTTTTCACTTCCACCCCAAGGTATTGTGACAACTCACCAAGATCAGTCATCTTGTACCTTAACTTAAGTATTAGCTTGCAATTCTTTAAAAAATCTGAACTGTTAGAAGCCAGCACACAATCATCTACATAAATTGCCATAATGCAAAATTTATCACCTTCTCTTAACAAATACACGTTCCCATCATTTGTTAATTTCATAAATCCTTATTCCTTCAAGAAATCATTTATGCAAGAGTACCATTCCCTAGGTGACTGTTTAAGGCCATAAACAGCCTTTTTAAGCTTCCACACTTTTCCTAATCCCTTCTCAAAGCCCTGAGCTTGGTTCATGTAGACTTCCTCTTTCAAGACTGCATTCAAAAAAGCTATACACACGTCCATATGGTGCAGATCCAAATTTAAAGCATTTGACATGGCAATGATTACTCTGATGCTAGCCAGCTTGACCACCGGAGAGTAGGTTTCTTCAAAATCAATACCTTTCTTCTGAGAGTATCCCTGAGCAACTAACCTTGCTTTATACTTAGGTGTTCCATCTCAGTTAACCTTAAGCTTATACACCCATTTATTCCCTATTGAGTGTTTTCCCTTTGGCAAATCAACTAGTTCATAAGTTTCAGTTCTATCGAATGATTCCATTTCTTCTTCCATTGCCCTTTTCCATTTATGACCTTCTATTCCACTGATTGCATCTTCAAAATTTTCAGGAACTCCTGTCTGTAATACCATTAAAGCTTCATCTATATTTTGTTCTACATTTATCAATCTGCTACTTTTCCCATCTGTTTTTCTTCCATATTCTGTCAAGTCCAACTTCATCTCTTCTTTAAGCCTTTCTCCTTCTGTTTTCCTCCTTTTTGCTTTTTTATTTTCAGCTACTTCACATCTTTCATTGCTAATTTCCAATGGTGCATTAATGACAGGTTTTGTGATGTCTTCTTCCTCATCTGAACTCTCTTCTTCTTCCATGTCATAATTTAAGTTTTCACTTATCCCTTCCCCTTCTTTCTTTTCTTGTCTATGTGGCTGAATTATTTCTGAATTTGTATCAAATTTTGCCTCCGCTTGTTCCCCTTTGTCAATTCTTGGTCTGTACAAGACATTTTCTGAAAAACTTACATCCCTGCTTATTATAATATTTCTCTTAAGTGGATTGTACATTCGATAACCCTTAGAGTTCTCATCATAACCTACAAGGTATGTAACAATTGACCTGTCATCCAATTTTTTTCTTATCTCCTAAGGAACATGAGTATAACCTAGACAGCCAAACACCTTAAGTTTTTCATAATTAGGTAACCTTCCTGACCAAATTTGTTCAGGGCATTTGCCCCCTATGCTCACAGATGGCAAACCATTTTGTATCATTACTGCAGTCTTTACAACTTCTTCCCATAAAAAATTTGGAAGTCCAGCATGCTTAAGCATTGACCTAGTAGCATTAAGAATTGATTTGTTTTTCCTCTCAGCAACACCATTTTGCTGAGGTGTGTAGCTACACGTATATTGCCTTTTAATCCCTCTATCTACACAATATTTTTTGAACTTAAAGGATAGATACTCACCTCCTCGATCTGAGCGCACACACTTGATCCTTTTTCCAGTTTCTAGCTCCACTTCTGCAGCATATTGTTTGAAGGCTTCAAATGCTTGCTCCTTTGTCCTTAAGCAATATATCTTTGTCTTCCTGCTATAATCATCTGTAAAAGTAATGAAATACTTTTTTCCAGTTAGCCTTGTTATGTTTATAGGACCACACAAATCTGTGTGGATCAGTCCTAGAACTTCATTTGATCTTCCTTTTGCTTTTGAGAAGGGAAGTCTTGAATGTTTTCCCAACATACAACCCCTGCAAACATGATCTTCAAGTCTGCTATCTTGTGATTTAATCCAACCATTCTTGATCATTGATTCTATGGTTTTAATATTTGTATGTCCAAGTTTTTCATGCCATGTTGCAATATTGGAACTGTAGACAAGTTTACACTGTTAATACCCTTTGCATTAATGCCAAATAAGTTCCCAACTCGTCTTCCCAAAAACTTTAGTGTATTTCCTTCATAAATTTTGCAGAACATTTGTTCAAATACTACTTTAAAGCCTAAATCCACCAGCTGAGAAATAGATATCAGATTTCTAACCAAGCTGGGTACACAAAGTACATTTTGAAGATTCACAACTTCTCCATCTAAACTAAACAATTCAAGTATTCCAACATCCTCTATTCTTTGCAGATTTCCATTCCCAACTTGGATGAATCCTCCTTGGCTTTCCCTTTTCTCCTTCAAGATTTTGGAGTTGCAAGCAATTGTTTTTTCGGCTCCACTGTCTAAAACCAGAAAATCATCATTGTCAACATTGTCATGGCATGAAAATACTTTACTTAGGCATACCTCTTCGATTTCTGCTGTGGTTTCATCCTCGAGCATAATCTCTTCTGCCACATTTGCCTCATGGTAGGTATTTCTTCCCCTTCCCCTGCCTCTTCCTCTGTAACCAGCATTTCCTCTGCCTCCCTTTCCCCTTCCCCTTGAATTATTCTTAGGGGTAGAGCAATTTGATGCATAGTGGCCTCTGCCTCCACAATTATAGCAGTTTATTTCCTTCCCTAGACTAGGACAGTTAATTTTTAGATGTCCAAATTGATCACAATTGTAACAAGGGCCAATTTTTCCACTTGACCTATCTTCTCTCTTTCCTTTGTTCTTTGTGAATAAAATTTGAGAAGCTTCCTCTTCTTCCAATACCCTGTTTTGTTCTATTTCTGTCTTAAGCATTCTTTCTGCCTCAATTCTTGTTTTTGCAATTGTTCTTATAAATATAGCCACATTTCCTAGACCTGCAACTGCCCTGGATATAGCTAACACCTGTTGTTGTTATGTATAAATCACTCTTGCCCCTTCTAAATCAGCCACAATATTGTCAAAATTCTGAAAGAACTCATTAACATTATCTTTCTCATTGAACCTTAGCCTTCTTAACTCATTTTCTAAAACATCTATTTGGGAAGATGTTTTTTCTTCATAGGTCAGGAGCATATATTTCCACATTTGGCTAGGAGTCATACCTCTCAATTTTAAGACTATGCTCGAGCTTACCTTGCTCATTATGATCCCCTGAGCTTCTCTTATCTTTGAAGTATCTTCAAAGATTCTTCCTCTAGACACAACTTCTCTTGTCTGAACTTCATCTGCTTGTTCTTCATTTGATGAAGAACTCCCTTCTGCTGCAACAGCTCCAATCTTCCCAGCTATACCACTTCCTCTACTTGAGCTCCTCAAGTGTATATCATCTTCTTCTATAAGATCCCAAAGATCCTCAACCTGCAAAACATGCTTCACCTTTTCTTTCCAAACTTGAAAACCAGAATCCCCTTTGAACACTTCGATTCCAAGTAAACCTGCACCAAATCTGCTTGCCATATTGTGATCTCAACCTGGCTCTGATACCAATGTTAGATTTTATCAAGAACAATTTATAATGGCCATAACTTTGATGCAATGTTGCTCAAGATATATGTTATTATATGAAACATCACACTACAAATCAATGATCACTTTGTTCAACAACTCCATTAGCAAATCGAAACTCAAATACAAAAGCAATTTATTTCTTCAAATCTCAATAGTCATTAACCTTCAAACATCGAAATAATACCATTGGCATTTTAATGGTCAATAAACAGACCTTTTCTTCATGAACTCGAATGCCCAAGGTCTCCAACTAACTTGATAATCAATCCATCTTGTGTTTATCATTTTAAGCACTAGTCCGGCCGATAGGCCTAACCGAATGCCATTCTACTCTGTCGGATGTCGATCTTGGCTTCACAGCATTGGACCGAGTTATTTAAACTCGGTTCCCTCTCGAAACTTCAGATCTAAGGTCAACTTACCAACAATATCCCATATTATTCATTCGTGTCCATAACTGCAATTTTAATGGTCCTTACTTAACCATTAGGTATACTTTCAACTTCTCCTTTGCTATACACCTTTGTTTCTTCCCAATGAACCTTGTGCACGCATCAAATATGTTTGATCTTCATACAATCACTTAGGTACCAATATATAAACTGTCGCAGGAAATTATCTGACTGCTCATGGTCTTAAACCATTCATTACCCTTCAGGTGTTCATACTGCTCATAGCTAAAATATGGTATTAACCAAGCTTTACCATTTAGGTTTCCAGCAAGAACATAAGGTCTTAAACCAAACATTACCATTTAGGTTTTCTCATGAACTATGCAACACCATTTAGGTTCTCACATGAAATTTGATATGAACATCTTTCTTTCAGAAAGCCATGCTATCACGACCCCTGCACTGGCAGAATC
The DNA here is from genome assembly GCA_021234155.1 of Isoetes taiwanensis. NCBI lineage: Eukaryota > Viridiplantae > Streptophyta > Lycopodiopsida > Isoetales > Isoetaceae > Isoetes > Isoetes taiwanensis. The sequence goes on from JAJEKV010000181.1 coordinate 688,968, forward strand.
AGCTGCTGCAATAAGGACATTAAACCTGCGACAATCATGTCTGCAAGCTTTGATACGTCTCCCTTACGACATTTATGCTCTTGAAAACATACAAACTGAGCATCTAATCTAGATAAGTAGAAAGAAATATGGCTCCGCTTGAGGGGGGAGGAGGCTACCCCCTGAACCAGCCCACTGAAGTGGATCAAAGCGACCACAGTGGGATGCAATGGGAGGGGTAGTGCTAGCTAAAGCAGGAACTGAGGACTGGGATGCAAAGGAATTAGATCCCTTAGCTGACTTTTGTGGTTGACGAAGAGCCGGTGGATGTTTAGGTGGTGGGTGGATGCCACGCCGATCAATGTCCATATACTGTCTAGGGTAAAAGAAAGCTAGGGTGTCTAAAAAAAATGCCCTTACATTATGTATAATGTAGGGCATGTAGGCACCCGTTTTTGTTATTTTTTTGAATTTTAGTTAGTTGGGATATGTAATGATTAGGAGTAGCCACGTCAGCAATTCAAAATTATGAGTGGCAGTGGCAACCAGAACGGACCTTCATTGCAATTTTTCGGAGGGAGATTGCGAAGTGTTTCCTGTTTAGGAAAAAAATTTGCCGCCGTTCCAATTTTCTCGTGTTTCGAAAGTGATCAACGGTAATTCGACCAGAAACTATTCTTCTTCCTCGAAATCCTTGCCAAAAATCCAAGCAATGGACGCCTTTGCCTCCTAAGTCACCCGTTTAAACAAAAATTTGAAAATAGCCGATTCTAGCAAGAAAGCCGAAAAAACAAGAGGAAGGTTCAAACTTCGAGGAACCGGGGCCAAAAAAGAAGACTTATTTGTGAAGAACCCGCTGTTGTGGAAGCAAAGCATGTAAGATGTGTAAATGCAGATGAAATTTTTCCAGATTTACAACAGATAATGGACGAGCAGTGGGGGCCCAAAGACATACGGGGGTTCAAAGAATCTAGCGTGAAGCCAGAGTGGGCCGAGAACTTCTACAAACATTATGAAATTGTTTTTGGTAAGCGGGAGGTCACAAATCGCCATGTACCTGAGTACTTTGCTCGTGCATTTGCCCTTCAATTGACAGGTAAAAAAGTAGATTGGGATACTTTTAAAGTTTTGGCCAAAGATTTGGCAAAGGGAGGAGCAAAAGAATCTGCTATTACAGAAGAAATTGCGACCTCTAAATCCACATCCAAGGTTCCTAAATTTCAGCAAGGATTTTACCCTAAGGAAGAGCTTGAATTTGCGTAAACTCAAGGCAAAGCAGTTGTCATGGAGAGTTAATTAGCAGACATCCAAGGTTGAAGAACTGAAAATCCAGCCAGCATGAATTACGCGTGACAATATAAATAAGATTTCGTGAAGAAAGGATGCACATGAAGAGGACCTAGCACAGATACAAGAAGACATCAATAGTGTTCTCGACGACGCTAAGCAGAATAAGAGAGACATCAAGACTGTGCAGCAGGAGGTAGACCTTTTGATGAGAGATAGAAACAGGAAGGAAGAAATGCTGAAGAGAATTCAGGAGCCATTGGAGAAAGCCATTCGGGAGAAGGAGTTATGTGAAAAGAGGATTGCGTAACTTGAGGAGGCCCACAAAGTTCGGTTTTGAGTGTTTGAGACGGCTTGATGATATGCATAAGTACATGATGCATTCTCGCGATTCTCCTCCTTCAGCCCAAAACAAGCTTAGTGATCTCTCCAAATGAAGGAAAATTCATATCCAGGCATGGATGTGTGTTTTGCAAGAATGGCTTTGCTAATAATGAACCTATCCTAGTTGCTCCATGCGAGCATTCATTTCATATCTTCTTGCTTCTCATATTCTATTTCTGGCTGGACTATCCTCGCCCAAGAGCATGCAAATGGGACGATAACATTTCAAAGACCTTGGGTGTGTACACTTTGGAGGTAAGCAATTTTTCATGATTTATGTTCAATTTGTTTGCACCGGGATTACCGCAAATGTAGAATCCATTTACATGTAGAATCCATTTACATGTAGATTGCTTTGCACTTAAGGTTTTGCTACAAAGATGTAGGGGTGTACCGGTTATTTTATACTTATAGTTCCTTGGCTTGCATGTCATACATATATGTGTTTCTTACATACATGTTGTACATTCACAAATGTAGGGTCCTAAATGTAGAACTTAAATACATAAAATTAGGAGTTGTGTAATCGAGTTTTGTGGCGAACATTTAGAGGTATTTTATGTAATCGTGTGTGATGTGTACATGTGCATACATTGGAGCACATTCATGTACATTACATGTACATTCCATCCGGATAAATAGTCGTTTACATATGTATGTACTCAACGTGATTTCAATGTAGATCGGGTTCTAGTAATATGTACGACTATTGATATGTACGTAACGGTTAGAGACCCGATTAGTTTGAGACCCGATATCATTTGTTATGTGATTTATTTTCGTAGCTTCAAAGTGCCAAAAACTACTGAAAGCGAAATTACACCATAGATCAGGTGCGCTTGTTTTCAAATTCGATTTGCATTGTGTCAGAGGAAGCAATTTCTTATTCTTGGTTCGGTTTTCACAGTTTTGGAGGTTCCAAAGAAAATTGAGGTGCAAGATGTAGCCGAGGGAAAGAAAGCAAAGATTGAAGGAAAAAAAGCAAAATCACTATTCTCTAGGGTGATACAGAGTTGAGGAGGCTGGCACCAGTCTGCATGGTGACATTCCGTGATTATGAGCAGAACTTCGAGAGATTGAGGGAGCGGTGCTAAGGCCACATCTTCAAAAGTAAAGGCAAGCAGCAAAGATGTGACTCAAAGAAGAACTCCACGCCTAAAAAGCCACGTAAGAAGATAATTGAAGCAAGAGAAACAGGTAAGAAAGCATTTTATTTTAGTGTACAGCAGCTGAGAAATCCATGACATCCTATGTTTACAGGTCCTAATGAAGAGGAATATTCCGAGCATCAAGATGTAGAGCCCTATACTTTTAAGTTTGTGTCAAAACTTGCTTCTGACATAGCAAAGGACGCTGAAATTCCTGACAATGAGAAATCAGAAGAGGTTGCAGACGAGGATTCTGGACCTAATAAGAATCTGAGTGAGGAAACCAAAAAAGTAGGGAAAGAAATGGATACTGACTCAGAAAAACAAGATATCAGAGCGTAAGAATGATCTCTACAGTAACTTGATCTACATTTCTTACATTTTTTCTACATCTAGTATCCAAGTTAAAAACTTTAAAATAATATGGATAGTAGTAGACAAATGTAGATGATTTGTGTAAATGTAGTGGTCATTGAACCCAGACTGCAGTTCTGAATACAGGCCATACGATGCCTTGCTGAACCGAATGATGAAGCTCAAGAAGGCAAGGATTTTCCCGTGATCTTTGCCCCGAATGGAGTGTTATTTATTTGAACAAGATGTGCTTTGGACATGGATGTGGGGAAATTTTCCAACCGCATGTGGATATGTATGCCGTGTAATGGACTTTGAACTTGTTCATTTGTATGTGTAAGTCAAGTTAGTAATTGTATCCTTTTCAACTTGTTATAGGTACCGCAGCTCTGTGTTCCGTGATGATAAGAAGGTCGACGTCCGGTTCTTCCCAATCGGACACTTCATGGAATTTGCAGCATGGGCCAAGGCAAGCGAAAAAGATAAATCTATGGCAGCCTCCGAAATGGAAGAGATATTGTAAAGGTAGCTCTTACAGGATAAATTGGCTGAAGTGCGGATGGATCATGATTCCAATGCTATGTAGAGTTACCGAACATCACACTTTGGCCATCTTCAACATGGCACTTACTAAGAGTAAGAACACCATCAACATTCGGATCTTCAATTCTCACGAGGACATTGACGTTGACATGCTTGCACTTAAGAGGTATTTTGTATTTCACATCTCCTTTTATTAATATTGAGTAGATTGGATACCATGTTAGCGACTTCTTTCATTCATTTGCTACAAAATAGATCCGGGTCTTTTGCGTGCTCCATATCCTCACTATGGCACGCGGTTGTGTCGAAAGTGTCCCACTTTTTTGAAGCATGGACAAAATCCTTCACCAGTTGTGAAGATTCATAAGTGTCCACAGCAGAAAGATGGGGATTCATGTGGCCTCTATGTTGCAAAATTATATGCGTAAGTTTGTAGACACAAATGCGGTGTGGTAAAACTACCAATGTGAGTGTCTCACTTCTTTTGTCTTGCAAACAAATGGTTTTAATACTTATTATGTAAGTATTGTTGTCACATTTGCAGATTACCCAAACGGTTCTTGACAAAGTATGCATCCGATCGTCGTGATGTTCTCACCCGAGCACTACTTCGTGAGTTAGACCACATTCAAATCGCGACCAACCTATTAGACCACCTGGTACTAATAAATGTTGCTAAGAAACAGCCTCTCCCTATTGTCAATGCTAAACACTATTTGATTATAAAATACACATTTTTTCATTGAATTTGAATACAATCTCTTTTATTCAACTCCACCATACTTTATTGATAAATTGCATGTTCTTTCATATCGTGTACTGAGAAAAGGTTGATAGTGTTTGATATCAATAATGTTTTGGCAAAACAAATACATAGGACTTTGGTATCGATGATCACTAGTTGGAAATTATGACATAATAGGCAAGAAAGTGTTGTTTTTAAGGCCCCACCTAGACAATTCCGGAATTTGTATTTGAACACTTTGAAGTAGGAATATGGTCATCAATAGCTCCATGGAACCTATCAAGAGTAGTGGATAAAATCTTGACAATGACGCAGATAAAGGGACTTAAGGTTCACCTTTGATGGAAGCCATCGCTTGGAGCCGCCTTTCCGGATTGCGACAAAGTGAAGATAAACCTTTGTATCCGAAGCCAATTGAGTTTATATACGAGAAGTATCCGGCATTGAATAACAAAGAACACACTAATAGTAGACGCGACTCCGAGTACAAGATGCTCTTCAATCCCAACGAAAATTGCATATGCCCACCTTCATGGCGGGAAAGTGATGTTGAAGACACAGTCTCTTGACACTTCAAAACCATGGCTAGAGGGTTTGTTGATAGCACCGCACCGCAATGTGAAGATGTGAAGCGTAATCCTTTACGCAATCCATCCGATGTACTAACAACAACCGTTTGGAGGCAAATGCTTTTCGTGAGGGCTACAAAGGATGTGAGATGGCATGTCCAAAGCTATGGACAAGCCGCAAGAAAGTAACATATTAAAACAAAGTAAATAGTATGTACCGGCTTCACATCGGGTTTGACCCAGATTTTGAATGTAAATTAATGTTAATATAAAACATGAACAATGTACTTGTATATATTGGCATCATATATGATATGACCAGGGTTGTATATCTTGTGATATGTAATACAAGAGTTTTTGTCTCCATACATGTTCCACTTTCTTCTTTGTTTCATGAATCAAAAGAAAAGCTATTGATATCCATTATAATGTAACAAGTTCACAGACTAGTTTAACTTCTTCATGCAACAATTGATGAACATTTTGTACTTTCGATATACATTGTGCTTGGAAACGAAAGATATTGTGTGATACTGAAATTTAAGTATCAAAATGCACTTCAGATTAAAAAATAAGTAAATAAGAAAAAACTTGCAAAGAATCGACTAGTTTTCTCAACATAACACGTACTAGTTTAACTTCTTCATGCAACAATTGATAAACATTTTGTACTTTCTCGATATACATTGTGCTTGGAAACGTAAGATATTGTGTGATACTGAAATTTAAGTATCAAAATGCACATCGATTAAAAATAAGTAAATAAGAAAAAACTTGCAAAGAATCGACTAGTTTTCTCAACATAACACGTACTAGTTTAACTTCTTCATGCAACAATTGATAAACATTTTGTACTTTATGATATACATTTTGCTTGGTCACGTAAGATATTCTCGCGGATAATCAAATTGAAGTATCAAAATGCACTTCGCATTAAAAAATAAGTAAATAACAAAAAACTTACAAAGAATCGACTAGTTTTCTCAACATAACGTAAGATGATGGCAAATATGAAAGTTCCTTTGTACGTAACTTAGTCATGTGCACTCAACAATCTCGTAGGCTTGATATAAGCATGTCATGCACCTCTCGTGTGATCATATATATGCCGTCGTGCCCCCTTCAACTTATGCTTGACCTGGCCATGATCGTGAACTTTGCTCCAATTACAGATTCACCGGTACCAATACTATTTTGTCATCCAAAGAACTTGTACTTGTGCTTTGTGCCTTGTAGCGCAATTGATAGTAATGACCAGCTATAACCCCCCCGCCACCAGCCAAAGATTCTATTTCCATAGTCGCCAATCACATCTTCCTCAAGAATATGCATCTCCTTCACGCATAGGAGGACGAAGTATGGAACATTTTCATGATTCCCCTGGGCAAAAGATGCAAATATGTCTCCAATTTGGAGTACATCGGATAGTTCTTGCTCATCACCGCATAAAACCAACTAGCTCTTCTTGTTCGTTTACCGGGCCGAACTAGGCTCCGGTTGTGCAGCTTCCATGCACCACAATGCTCGAGATTCTCACATTCTCCCCATCTGAAATTCAAGCAACCATTGCAAAAACATGACAGGGATCTATACATGACAAGTGTTGGGTCACCGGATTAATAGACACACAATGTATAGCTAGAGTACCGTGCAATGTCTCACAATCCAAACGAGGGTCCCTCAAGTAATGTCTTACGCCATCACCTCCCATATGACTCTGTCCATTTTGCACTTCTTTTGTCTCAAAGAAAGTGCAAGCGAGTTGGCACCCAAAAAATCGAACACCATTCTCTTTCCTTTGCTCGTCTCGCTAGGAACCTTTTCTCCAAAGCGACCGCCCATCATGTTCTCCTTTTCCATGGCCTCGAGCCAAAATAATTCCACCGCATCCTAATTTTATACCTGTTATAATATTGGGCCACATTCAAATAAAAGGCTCGAGAACACTTAAACCGAAAGCAAAGACACCCATCGGACCACATGACATGGTATTTGATGTGGCCAAAACCTTTTGCATCATCCAAATATGGTGCTTCTTGAGTGCAGCTGAACAAAGAAAGCATCATGCTTCATAACATCGGAAACATACAAATGAACAGTTTTTTTCAGCTCGCCATTGACTTTCATCATGGTTATATGCACCGAATAGTTATCGGTCATTGTTCCAATGCTTTCGGACCGAACTTCCCCAATGGTCGCAAAGTGTAGTTCTCTCGCAAAGTCCATTCTCGACAAAACGTAATCATCCCTCAAATTTTGCACTGATTTCCTGAATTGTTTGCTCGCCAACTTGGCTGAAAAAGTTGTGAATAGTGAACTTTGTAAGGTCTTTGAAACATCTTGTCAAGCAATGTACACGAGTCCCGCTTTCGGTAACAAGCTTCAACCTCCTTGAAGTGCCAGCTTTGGAAGGTTCGCTCAATGCACTTGTAAACTTGCCATTCAATGTTCTCATTCTCTCCTCCTTCTCCTTAGGACAGATTTGAATATTTTCAGTGCCACAGTTCTGGCACTCTCCCTTCACACAGTCCAAACTATGCCACTCTTCGCCTTCCTTATCACAGACCGTAGCTCTCCACATAGCACCAACATTTTGAAATGTTTTAGAAGGAGCTTGGCAGACGCCATTGTTCTCATCTGCTGCACAAACACCACAAGAACATGTACAGTTGGCATGAAATTTGCTCCTCAGGACGCTAAAAGCTTTCCTGTATAGATCAGCTTGTTCATGCTTCACGCAGCAGCATGTGTTCCTCTCTTTCAACCTTCTCACACACGTAGGCTTAAGCAAAATTTCGAACTTTTCGATGCTAATCTTCACTTCGGGATGTTCATCTTTGAACATCTCATACAATTCACTCGCAAGGAAAAAAATGGCATGTATAAGTAAGATATAAATTAGAACTACTTACTTAATTCAAAGATGTTGCGCACATTGCATTAGTTCTATGGCACTTTCGGATCATGATTTGATATACATTCAACTACTATACCACACCATCATACATACCCTGTACATGATATGTACAAATGTATAAATAATGTACTCCAAAGAGTTCCGATGTACATAAAAAACTCAATATGTAACCAGTCACGAGATGATATCAACAGATTACGATCTATGTATTTCATACTTTTCTTATGGAAGGAAGTACATTTAAATACTTTTATGTATCACCCTATCTTTAAAGACTATCCTCGAGATCGAAAAGGCTTAAAATGTACTATAATGTACTTGGGAACTACAAAAAGCAAGACTATAATAACACAAACCGACTTTCAACACATTTTCGCCTTTATGCCACATTGATGTAACCGAAGTACATCCAAGTACTTTTCCCCGTTAAACATAGCCCATTCAAGTACCTCCAAGTGTAAAAATATAATTATTGTAGTTGGATGTACTACAATGTATATCGATGCATCCCTTACATGGAATGCAAATAGGATTACTAAACTTATCCAGATGCACATAAGCTAGCTTCTATCAAGCTTGCAAGAAAGAGGATTAAAAGACTTAAAACTGACACAGGGGCATGTCCAAAACTGGATTGAAGTGTCCTTTTCTTCCCCGACATCCCCGTACTTTGGAGAAGTTTTTGTGTGGATTAACCAAAACTCATTTACCAACTGCTTGGTTGATTCCTAAGCATGTCCCGCCTGGTTGCCTTCCCGCCAAATGCCCACATATTAGCACTGATAATGACATCCGCTTTCTTCTAATTGCGGCTTTTGTGAGGTTTCTTGCTTGCACTTGAAGAATTCTCGAGGCTACTCCTTTTTGCCCGAGTTTTCCATTCTCACCAACAATCATTGATAACAGGGAATGCTTAGTCGCTAATTTATCATTGCTATTTGCTCTTTTCACTTCCCTCGTAGACCTTCACGGATATTTTTAGCATAGTATCCTTCAAATTGCTTTGCGCTGATTTCCAATGGCGTGTTCAAAAAAGAAGTGCAGCCTTTCATCCCGAACGGTTTTCATTTGCTAAAGCTCTCCTTTGCACAGGGCGTAAATCTTGAACCCGATCATATATAAATTTACAAATTTCATCAATCTTACGCTTCATTTTCTTTGTCACATTCCCGATATTTGCAATCTTCTTGCGCCATTTCTCGCTCCTTCGTTGTTCATCATGGTTCTTGCGTGGTTTAGGGTTAGCCGGAGGAATTCTCGCAAGAAGGAGGGAAATCCTGAGTCAAGCGAAGTTTTAGCCGTAAAGTGGGAAATTCTCCTAACGCTCAGGCGTTTCTTGGAGTGGTTACAAATGGGCGGAATTGAAATCATCTTCATGATTGCGTTTTAATTGACGTGGCAAGTAGTTCCGAAAAAAAAGATTCCATAATATAGCTATTATGTACATACTGAAAAAACGGTTATGTATTTGAAATGTGATACATCTCTTACTCTACATTTGGCCAAATGTAAGACACCCTAGCTTTCTTTTACCCTCTATGAGCCTCTTCAATTTTCTCTTGTGATTTCTGGATTTCAGCCAGTCTCAACATTTGGTGATCCAGAGACTGAGGTGGAGGAGCTGCAACTGGAAAAGCAGGGGGGGCAGTCACAGGCACAGGGACGTGTGAGATATCCATTGAGATGGGAGCTGATCTAGGAGCATGGAGTGCCGGAGGAGCAGATGGAGGACCCTCTTGGTGAACCCTGCAATATTGAGCAAAGAGAGGGGCTTCGGGAAACATAAGAGCTAGCTCAGGACCATTCAACAAGGACAACTTAAACGGAAAGAACATGGGTCCGCTTTGGACAACAATTGTTTGAGGCAAATCATGATGAATGGGCCTTGCCACACAAACCTTGGTGATGCCGTTGGTGATGGAGTGTTGCAAATGGAGTCCAATCTCATTAGCAATGGCAGAAATGAACTTGGAATCTTGTAACTCTGGAGGAAAATCTTCGATAGCAAACCAGAAGGGGGCACATAAGGCATCTGGCTTAGCTGGAAAGGATCCAGGAACATACTGCTGATAGAGCAAGAAGTGCTTCCAGAGAGGATCAATACCTCGTTCTATGAATTGAGCAACTGGCTCAGGAGATTCAAACATCAAAAGAAAGCAACGTTGATCTTTTGCCACAAGCTTGATAGATTGATAAGCAGGAAGCCCTAGCTTGTGAAGGTGCCCAGACAGCCAAGATCCCACGCGCTTCAGATCCAAGAAAGGGCCAGTGAAGTGGCAGACCACGGAACACGCAACTAACTGCTCCACATGTCGTCGATGATCCTCATGGCTAATCTGATGTTTTTATCTCTGTACTCTGTTTTGTCTCTTCTATTTTATAGAATGTATAGTGAGCTTATATTATTGAGGGTCCAAATGCGCCGTGGACATCCTTTGTAAAGCTGCTGACGTATGTTATCATTCAGATGCTTTCTACTCTCATAGTAGTGTTCAAGGATAGTAAGTTGTTTTTGTATTTTAGGCTAGTTAAACGGAAGACTCCCAATCTGAATGAGACAGAGCCTAAAATTTGATCGTTGTTTGCTACTATAGTTACTAAGTTTGTTTCTAGTCTAGGCTTTGATTTCTTTGTTTTTTACTTTTTAATGGTTATAAATTAGCAAGATTTTGAGACCCAAAACTCATTCGGACTCTTTTCATGCAAGCTTAGAAGTGCCATGATTGAAGATATACCTTGCATATCGAAGTTGTATATGCTTGTAAATTATGGGTTAGTTCTGGTTCTTTTATTTGTTCTCTTCAATACCATGTTGATAATATGGAGCAATACATGTATTGCAGATGATCACAAATAACTTCGAGGATTATCTAGAACGTCGGTTAAAGTTCCTTTCGTTGTTGCGAGCAATTGCAACTCATTTCCCCCCTGCATTATTTGGGCTATCACTTCAGGTACATCATCAATAAACAACCTTGTGGTCTTATTAACTAGGAATTTTATTGGACAAATTGGCAATTTTTTATCAGCATTGGAAACTCGTTATGGACCCATATTTGGGCCTTTTGCTATATTGAGAGGAATGTTGTTGAAAAAGGTCTTAGTTTGTTAATGAAGTGCTATAGAATGATGTTTCAAGAAAGCTTTTATTCCAACACATTGTTGATTGAAGGGACCCCCCCTACCCCCTCCCTTTTTTTCGCCTATTCTTACATAGTCACTGTGACGGATGTTGCCAGATTGCCTTCCAGTTAGCAGGTTCTACACATTCAGCTTTCCAAGAATATGCGCAGGATAATCCTTTATGTTAGATATTGCTTTACTATTCCCGTTGAGCCTAAAATTTAGAAAGAGAAATTTTTTACTTTATCACATCTTCCAGAGATTGCATGAAGCGCGTGTACTAGAAAGCATGACATAGAGAGTAGTGGCATAACTAAAGTTAGCATCAGAAGTCGATTGGTTGGGTCTATTAGCTGACCCAATGCTGTCTAATAGCTTAAAGAATAGACATTATTTATCAAAACCAAGGTGCCACAAAGCATTTACGTTCAAGATTTCCGTCTTCTTTCAGATCAAAAACCCTTCTTTTGCATACTGATGGAAGATTATGCTCTCATTTTTGTGTTGAAATTTGGACGCCTGGATTGATGGATGCCACTTAGACTTGAATAGTCAACGTGCCATGTGCTGCAAGTTACATAAGCAGCACATGTTAGAATGAGATATGCTTTTGACTCCATAGAAATCATATCGTATAAGAGTAATGCAACTGGTCCATGACAACTCCCACAAGATATTTCACTCCATCTATTGCCAACAACCTACTTCACCTATGCCTTCTTCAATCGACGTATTCTATGGAAATAATAGCTATGTTAGTTGACCACAAGGTTTTTAGGCGGAATGTTAGATTAGAAAATGTTATAGTTAGTGAATGCGATTCGTCTCCTATATTGATTTTTCTTGATATGTATAGCAGTCAAACCAATTAATAGTTGCTGCTGTATGATTAAATTTAGTGATCATTTTGGAATATAATCTATTGCAATATCATAAGATAGAATAAGAGATTTTCTCAGTTTTTTCTCCAAGATGCAAATTGAAGGAACCAACAAAGGTGTGATTGCAAGGAATTTTATCATTCAACCTATCTCTTAGATTGATGAATCACATCACAAATATGTAGCATAATAACAGGGGATTCTAGGGGGATTTGATATGGATGCATAAATCACTATTCTTGAGATCATAAACCATACCCCTAAAACAATTGAAGAGGTTATTATAGAACACAAAAAAAGCATCGGTTCAATAGGAAAAAGTAACACGTCAATTTGTTGGTTGCATTGGTTAAAGCATTGTTATTAGGATATTGAATTATTTTAGTAGATGTTCGAGTCTTCATAACTCAAAATCTGAAACCTTAGACGAACCCGTCTAAAGAATAGAATAGAATAGAATAGAATAGTTTTTTTATCGTCCACTGAGACCAATAGGCCTATGGGACCCAATATTTCATATTCCAAAACTTTAGGCGGACCTGTATTTCAGGTGATCAAGGTTGCATTTTAATATTGGAAGATTGCCTAGGGTAAGGAACATGCTAAGATTTGTGTAGAAGCCTGCCAATGCACACTTTGGATCAGCCAAATATCTGAAAAGCATGCAGGCAGTCTCAGATTTGATAAACATCATAAGGACTTCTACGAATTAGCATATGAGCTCTCTGAATTCTAGCACCAATCCAAAAACAAGCATACATTTGTTAACATATTTATAAGTTTTAGCCTTTGTTAAGTGTTCTCAAAATGATCTAGTCATCAAGATACTATTCAGCAAAGGAATGGAATGAGTAAACAAGTAGCTAGAGCAACAACATTTATGCTTATCGTAGAAAATGTCAATTTATTGCTTGACCTTTACACCATTGATTTCTCAACATCTCATCATTTTGCAGCCAAATGACGATTGACCACCACGATGTACAAAGTATAATACCGATAAGAAGTATTTAGTATCTCATATTCTATTTTTTACGTTTATAAACTTGAAGCCCTTTAGTATTTACATAGAACTGTCAATTGACTCTTTGTGGCAGAGGAACAATACATCATTTTTAAGGCTTTGCAATTCTTTTGATTTGTTAGAGGATATGGGTAAGGTTGGTGGGTTCAAATATGATTAACATATATGCTTTTCAACTTTTGTAATTTTTATTCCCTACCTACATACCTACCTATCTATCTATTACTGTCATTGTCATATTTGATGTTGTAAAAGTCTTTTGCAATGTCATCCATCCAATCATTTTAAATTGTTTAATCTAGGAGTATATCTATCTAGATTCACAAACAACGTTGCAGATCTAAAAGAACTTATTGACAATTAAGAGCTGCCGCATTATAATTGTTCTTTCCTTTTCTTTGAAAAATGGATTCTAACATGCACCATTAAGGTGAGCTGTTTTGCTACTTTCCCTTTTTTCCCCTCTAGCAGAGGAGTTTAGCTACCATCTGCGAGGCATTTTGAAGGTTCATTATTGTTATGCTAGAGGAAGGTTTTTTGCTTGCAACTGTCAGAGAAAACACACTTTGTTAGGTTCGTAAGATTTATAAAACTTGATAGTGTATATGTACAACAACTCTACATGGCATATGTTACAAATGTTTCTTTCATATAAAGGGGCAAACGACTTCATTCTCCATTATTTTAGCAGGTTACAAACTTGATATTGAGAATATTCTTGTTGATATGTACGGAGAGAGTACAGAAATTAGCACCGCACATGATATGTTTGAAAAATGCCCAGACATTAACATGAAACAAACTTGCATGTCTGAGCAAAATATTGTCAATTGTAATGCTAATCATTAGGGTTTTTTTGAGATTAAAAAAGGGCCTTCAAAACATGCCAACTAAGCCAAATGAAGATAAATAAACCACCAATCAGAAATCAGAGCCTGACGGGTCCAGTCAGCAAAACTGTTATAACTAACTTACTGAATCACATTTTCTAGCATAACTGTTGATAGAAAAGTCCAAATGAGCTCTCGTTTAGTGCAATAGATAGATCTCGTTAAGATCTTTTCAACCTTAGGTGTTTTGCACATATTTTAACCACTTATGATTGTCAAAACTCCAAAAAATATGGTTTTTACCATTTTTTACTATCCTACGGGGCTAAAAGATATGCAAACCACCCAAGGTTGGAAAGATCTCAATGAGATCTATCTATTGCACCAAACAAGAGCTCATTTGGACTTTTCTATCAACACTTATGCTAGAAAATGTGATCCAGTGAGTTAGTTATAACTGTTTTGCTGACTGGATTACCAGTTCTGTTTTCTGATTGGTAGTTCATATAGCTTAGTCAGCAGCTCTTAGAAGGCTCTTTTATGATCTCCTTTTATTTTGCTTGATTGTATTAATGCCCAATTAAGATAAAATCAACGTGCTCATGTATAGAACACAATACAACTACACAAACACAAGCTACAAGCATGTTACCACAAGTTAAATCAACGTGTTCAACCACATAACGACACTATACCTTTATTTGCTGAGTTGAGGAGAAATAGCATTAATGCCAATGTAGTTGTTGTACATTGGCTCCTCATCAACATTGGGCAACCATTGCTAATATTATCTCCATTTGCAAGTTTTGGGACCTCTATCTATATGCTATTGCCATCTTCATATGCTTAAAGCCAATTTTCTTTGGTTGTAAAACCATTGCAAGCCCTATTTTAAGGTATCATATGCCCTTCTCCAACCATCTGACCCTTTCCCCCAAGTCTGTCCTACTGTTGGTTTAGTTTTCTTTTCACGGCTTTTGTCCTTATCGGCTTCTCTCTCTTCCTTTGCTTGTGTTCAATACCATCCACCTGAGAAGCCGTGTGCCTAGATGAAGACCTTGTGCTTGGTCAGAGGCCTTAATAGGCCCTACTAGTAGCCACTTGGCTCACCAGTTATTGGTTTATGCTGGAGAAATCGAGTATCATAAATCTTGACAAGTGTGGAGTTTACACGACATATTTATTGCGTACCAGGGTTCAAAAAAGTGGGGGTTAGGCCCTTAAAATTCCGGTTGGAAATCAAAATTTCCGGTTTAGATTTGGATGCCCGCAAAATTTGATTACAAAATAACATAGTTTAGTGTAAAATCTGGTCTATCCGAGTCTTGTTCTATATTAAATCCGGTACGTGTTATCTATAGGTGGCAAATTGTCCTGGTACTACTGCTTAGGGTGCTTTCCCATGGGCAGAAAACCTCCAGGTTTCTTGAAGGTCTGGTCAACTATTCCGATGTTCCCATGAGCTAAGAACCTGACTGGTTGAGGTTAAGAACCTCATTTGGAGAGTAATCCCGACGATTACTTTTGGACCTGGGTTTGACCTTCTGTCCGTCCATGGGAATGCACCCTTAGAAAGTTTTTTGAACCCTAACGTATCTGCAGCATATTTATGGGATATCCGTGGCTGATGACGTAGCGCAAAAAATACACTGTGTTTCTTTTAGAAAGAGCCAGGGCGTAATTTTATTTTATTAGCACACCAGCCCTACCGGGCCTACAGCCTTTCCTCGAATTCTAGCCTATCCATGTGTAATTTCCATGTCATCAAAATCTGATGTGGCTTATTTTGCATCGTCAGATCTCTACTTTCCCAAATCTAAGGCCAAGGAAATTAGAAAATGGGCAAAAAATAGCTACGGAGATGGAAAGGGTCAAGGGAATAACTTCTTCTTTCCCTCCATCGGACTTTGCGTGATCAATTCTTCTCCTGGTCCAATCGAACCCATCCTCTGATTATTGATCGGGATTTATGGAAATGCTTTAGTTCTTTTGCTTCTGTCCCGATGATGTAGGGCTTTGCCTTGCCGTTTTAAAAGGATCCTTCCAAGCAAATTTGGATTTGTCCTGCTTCCAATGCCTCAACTTCTTGATAAAGGCTATCAAATCATATTGATACCTTTCTGTTTTGTGCCCTTCTTCTAGCCTGGATATTCCTTTATCTGAGTTTAAGGTGGTTAAAAGGAGCAAAAGAACTCTTATTTAATACGTTGGTCCATCATACTAAAAGCGAAAATGGAGAAGCATTTCTGACCATCAACAAAACGTCTAGAGTGGATTACGGCCAACTGAGGTTGCTAACAGGATCGACGTCCAATTCGCTGCAGATGTAGAAACTGCTCCGATTTGATATCATACCTGGGACTAAGCTTAGATTTGATCGTCATCAAAGGGAAAGTTTAGCGAAGCTTTGGTTATTGGATTTAAGAAGCAACTATACTCTGTAATATTGCTCCAGATCCTTGAATCCATTTCGACAAGGTATTCAGACTAAACCCTCACTTTCTTGGTTAGTGTAGATTCTGAATTTCCTTGTGTCGAATATAGTCTTGCATATATTCATCCATATCTTCCATAATGATGGTTCTTCCATTCCAAATCTTGAGAACTTGGTGTGTCTTATACTTAATTTCTGGGCAAATTATCAGTAGAGAATTGTCCCAACCAAGCTTCAAGTTTTGTTTAATAAGCTTCACTAGATGCCTGGCAGATGTCCTAACCAAGCTTTCAGTTTTATTTAATTTGCCTTTTTTATTACTGCTGAGATAATTACTAATATTTATTGATTTGGGGACTATTTGGTGGACCTCTTAGTGATTATTTAGTAGGGAGTATAAGAATCCTTTTTACAATATCTTTGCAGATGCAAGGTAGAGTGCCTCAAGTACTCAATTTATGCCTGTGCCTGTGGAGAGAGACCAGCTTCAGGAGGCAGTAAGTCGGTTGATATTTAATCAGCAATTTGCAAAGGCAATATTTTATGGACTTTTAAATGAGAGAAGGGAAATGGCTGAAGACCTTCAAAGAGAACTATTTGCTGCAAACTTGTGTGACCTAGATAGTAATGCTGTAGCTTTTATGCAACGCAACGCAACGAAACGCAATGCAATGAAAACGCTAGATTTTGTCCAAAACGTCATCTGAAACAACTTTCTTATTTTTTTTTAAAAAGTAGATCTGCCAGCTTTCCTTCTCACAAGTTTGCCATCGTTTGGTCTCTGAAACAAAACATACTAGATAGGAGTGTTGGGAGGAAGATGACATGCCATTCAGTCAGTGCTTCATGCAGGAAGATGCCATGCCATTTAGTCCATTTCTTGGAGAGGTTGTTATGCTCCAATGCTAACGAGCTCCATCTGTCTTCATAAAAAATTATAACAGTCTACTATGTAATATGTATGGTCTTTGATATCTAGCATGTATGCTACCATAGGCACTTAGTATTAGTGACTGCTTATATACCATTTTGGCTTTCTATGTACATGAGCTAGCTCAGCTCCTCCTTATAAAATATTGTAGTAAGTTATCATTATGTTAGTGAATTTTTGTTTCAGAAGAGGTTTCTATACTCGTTTCGTGGTTTGTTTCGTTCATTGCAGAAGCTTAGCAACATATTTTGGTGCAACCATGTGCATTCTCATAAGATGCCTCCCCTTTCCTCCTATTTTTGTTTCTCTTCTTTTATAATTGCATTTGGCAGCCCGTTGTGGCCGGATTTGACAGCCTGAAGATGTTGCAGTTGTATGTTGTAGGAAGCCCCCTGGAGTTATATTTGTTGAGAGCAACAGAGTCGGACTTGAAGGCACATTTTTATATATCCACGAGACTGAGCTCTGTCTGATTCCCGAACATTCTTAGCCCACGGATGCCCCAAATGGAGCCCCCCTTTACTAGTTCTAGCTCCATCTTCTCATGGAGTGCACAAATCGTCAGAACAACCCTGAGATTTGAAGTGCCAAGTTAAAATGTGCCATATGTTGTTCTTACCACCACAAAGGAGGTCGTTTGTTTCACCATTTGGTCCAACTGTTTTTACATATTGATTTTGCAATTTCGAGGGAACCTTGCAGATTAAACATGGCGTGAGGCACTGCAACAGACATGGTATGGATATTGCCTACCTGACCCAAGTCCTTGGTCTTCAAATGGTGACTCTTGTACTGTTTCTCATGGCTAGTCATGTTAGATATTCCTTCAAAAGTGTGTGAAACAATGGGCATGGCCTTTATACTTACTAGCATGATCCAGGACAGGCATGAGGCATCATTGGGATACATTGTATAGAGTGTGGATCTTAACTCTGTGTATCTGGATTTATATCTGAAAATTAGTGCGGACAGGACATGAGGCATCATTCGAAGTCATAGATTACAATGTATTCACAAATAAGATGCATCAGAAACTCTCAAGTTCAATATATTTCTGATACTTCTATATTTTTGCAAAAATACAATAGCTTAGCCTCCTTTCTTGTTATTTCCACTTCTATTCCAACATTGGAATGTAATAGCTTAACTTTATGGTGAATTCAGATAATTGTTGGAGCTGTGGAAGTTGTAACTATTGGAGAGGACGATTGGACATAACCACAAGATGCCCATCTTCTTAAATATCAACTCTATTTGCATTTGTATTGACTATGAAACCTTATGGCTTCTCAGATGTATGTTTTCTTAGTGTGTTCATTATAAAATTTTAGTCTGACCAAATATAGAGTGTAACTTTGTACTCCAGTGACATTACTTGGTATAAGCATGCTGATTGAAAGACATTTTTGTTTCCAAATGCAATGGTCATCCGATCCTTCCCTTTTTTTTTTTTGCTTTTTCATTGCCTGTGAATTATTTAATAAAGAATTTAGACTTAATATTTTTACAATATTCAATTGTGTATTTTGAAACATATCCTGTTTTGCAAATATATCGCATGATTATGATTACGAGTATCATGAAGATTGAGAGATTTTTTTGCTTCATGAAAGCAACTACCTTTAATTACCACTCGAGGTCATCAATTACCCCAAGGAGGAGTTTGCCGTAATAAGAACATTTAAGCCCATATACCTAGAAGCATAAATTTAGGGAGGATTATGCTACGATGAAGGACCTTTTAAGTCCATATGTTGAGAAGTTACCTAATCTCTATGATTTTTGAACAAAGGCCCAATCAATATCTATGGAGGAAAGGAAGCTATTATATTGAATGTAAAATTGAACCTTTGTCTTTCATTTTGCGCAACAATACAACAACCTTTTTTTTCCAAGTCTGCCTATTGCTTTTTTTTTTTTTTTTTTTTTTTTTTGCACACTAGTCCTATTGGGCCTACAGCCTTTCTTGTAGTTCCAGCTATTTGTGTACATAGAGTCTATGCAACAAAAATGTAATGTAATGTAATGTAATGTAATGTAATGTAATGTAATGTAATGTAATGTATTAATCACGCCCACTTAGGACCTTGAAGGTCATGGAGCGAAAAGTACTTTACAATTTCAACAACATAGAACGGTATGAATCAATATCTCTAATGAAATAACCTACTACTTTAGGATCCATGTCAAACAGGGATTGAAAATTAGAACAATGGATACCATGTTTGATTCTAATCTCTTCGTAAGCAGGGCAGCCAACAAATACATGGTTTTCATCTTCGATCTGATTGTAATCACATAGAGTACAGAGTCTATCTTCCCTAGGAATCCCATACCATCTTCCCGTTTCCACACGTAGCCTGTGAGAGCTGATCCTCGTATCTTGCAATCAACTCAAGCTTTAAACCTAGGGATATCGGCCTTTAGATATTCTTGGTCCGAGTATATTACCATCCGGTTTACTTCGAAAACATAAGAAATCATCCGCGAACCCTTATTAGCCCACAATTTCGCCACAGCCACTGTTTGTATGAGATCCCTGGCACCTATAGCAGTGCTTGGCCAATTTGCTTCAGTTATACCCCATTTCTCTGCCCATTCAAGTACCTTGTGGTACCACCCATACTCTGCAGAAGTATTCAAAGCTATTTGAGGTAGCCTGGTATCATCTAGACTGCGGACTCTATTAATAAAGTTTATTGTTTGGAATAAGGCTTCCACCTCTAATGGAGTCAGACCTGTCTCCGCTAACAGTAAAGCATATGGGATCCGCATTTTATGCCCAATTCTTCCCTAATAAAAGCTTTCAACACCGCTTCAACTCAAGGCCCATTGCTTGAGTGACAAATATGGCCCCAAATTGGTGACCCATAAAGAATGATTGTTTGCACAAGCGCGTTTGAACAACATCTTCTTTAGACCCCAATCACAAAGAGGCCTTATGGCATTTAGCCAAAGATACTATATAGGGTCGCCTTACCACCACCACTGCCTCTCTTCAAGCATTCATGCCATTTATAATTGGCTGAAATTTCCAACCCTAGATATCTATAATGATCCACTATTTCTAGAGCCTCGCCTTTTGTACAAAAAGGGTAGGCCTCTCGCACAGCCCAACCACCATAATTTTTGTTTTCTTTAGGTTTATCGACATTTGCTTTGCATCACAAAATGAAGCCGGTGATGTAAGTGTACCTGTAATATGTCCGAGTGTCACCAAGAGTAACAATGTCATCGGGCAGATAATAACAAATTAAGTACATAATCTCCCAAATTAGTGCCAAACCTCGCATCTCTCCCCGCAACCAATCCTCAAGCCGATCTATACATAGTCCGGAAAGGGTAGGCGACAAATGACACCCCCCGACCGGACTCCTATAGTGTTCTCAGATTCTATGCTCAAGTCCAAAGAGAGTTTTATGATTACTTCCTCATATATAACTTCTGACCCCCTTCCACGAAGGAGGTACACCTAGATAGTCCATCCTGGCACCCAGGTCTTTCCTCGGAACTTTGTCAAATGCTTTTGAAAAATCTATAAATGCTAGATACAGAGATTTACGAGGATCTTTGGCCTTCTCAATAATTGTGCGTAATACCAAAATATGGTCCAAGGTGTTGTGCTGGTGTCTAAAACCAGCCTGACCTCTTGCCCTCTTGCCATTCTCATCAGCCCAAACATGGAAATAGCATATCCGAATATCTGAGAACTCTACCCTTCTACCAAATATTTTAATGTAAGGAGGTTTAAAGCATTCAGTATGATCGTATATCTGTGCCATGATTTACGAAGCTAGATAACTTTGACAAAGTAATCTACTCAATTCTAGCTAGTTCTATATAAGCACGACCTTGTCAAAATTTGGGAGCCAAAGGAAAAAATCCTAAACAATCCTCCATATAAATAAGGTCTTTCTAAAACTTCAACAGCTTGAAATAAATCAACTAATTCTAGCTTTTTAATAGAAAAAAAAGACCTTGCCAAAATCTTCTGGTGTGCCTTTTGCTAGTTTTATTTTTGTTGGATTTTAGCGTGCTTTAAAGTTAAACACCAAATATTAATTTACAAGGTTCGCGATGAAGATCAAAAAGTTTTGCTTGTGGAAAGGTTTTTAGTAGCTTATTAGATAGCATAAAGTTGACAGCATGACGTGTTTAGGCAGTGCGATCGGCTATGGCCTCAGTTGGAAGCTCCAAAGAAAAGATGACTATGGCGCCTCCCTGCATCGCCAATGCAATGGGCTCCAAAATTTCAAGCTGCAGAAACAGGGCGATGGAGGAGCTCCGGCCCTGCTTGGATCATCAACACTTCCGGTAAGTCCCCTGTCCTGTCCTAAAACTCGATCGCTGCATTTCAATGCCGTAACTGCTTCAACCATCCACCGCACTGCTGAAGAGCGCGTTGCCATTCTGTCTGAAGCCCTTCCTTTCATCCAGCGTTTTCAAGGCAAAACAGTTGTGGTTAAATATGGTGGTGCAGCTATGAAGGACGAAACCCTCATGGATGGAGTCATCAAGGATCTGGTTTTACTTTCATGTGTCGGTCTTAAGCCTATATTTGTTCATGGAGGTGGTCCTGAGATTAATCAGCTCCTTGGGAAGCTCAATATTGAATCCAATTTCAAAAATGGACTTAGAGTCACTGATGCAGCTACAATGGAAGTTGTCCAAATGGTGCTTGTAGGCAAGGTAAATAAATCTCTTGTTTCCTTGATACATCGAGTAGGAGGAACTGCTGTAGGGTTGTCTGGTATTGATGGAAGGCTTATAACAGCAGAACCTCTCGATAGTGCATTAGGATTTGTCGGACGGGTCACATCGATAAATCGCATGGTATTAGATGGTGTTATGAAAGATGGTTGCATTCCAGTTATAGCAACTGTGGCCTCTGATGGTATGGGACATGCATATAATGTGAATGCAGATATTGCAGCTGGGGAGATTGCTGCAACCTTGGGAGCAGAGAAACTTATACTAATGACAGATGTTCCTGGATTATTGACCAATCCTAAGGATCCAGATACCTTAGTGAGGACAGTCGATATTGCAGGGGTGAAAACTCTAATTGCAGACGGAGTCATTTCTGGTGGAATGATTCCCAAAGTAGATTGTTGTTTTAATGCATTGGCGAAGGGTGTTCAAGCCACACATATTATTGATGGGCGCTTGCCACATTCTCTCCTCCTGGAAATCCTCACTAATGAAGGAGCTGGTACTATGATAACTGCCTAACATGAGGCAGCAACAATTTAATTCACTTAATTTTGGTTTCTATTATTAAAGGATGATAAAATTTTGTAGTGGTGCAATACCGTTTTGCAATAAATGATCCTGGACTTAAACTTTGCAAAGGTGATACATGTAGAGGACTTTTAGGTTGATTCAACTGTTTTGGGGGGCACGTGTGGGAGTGTTGGGTCAAAACTTCGTTCTGTGGGTCTTGGTGCAGTTGGTAAGCTTCTTGCATCATTCGTTTGAATAGCGTAGTAGGCTGCAGAATCACCATTACACATCAATTTTTGCCCCTGTGCTTTCTGTATCAGCTGACTTAGAAGATTGCACTTCACATGCAAAGCATAATGTGTGATACGGCTGGACATGCAGATCTTGAGCAACCCTGGGAGGAGAAAAGCTTTATATTAATGCTTATATTAGGCACTTCACATGCAAAGCGTAGTATCCTTGAGAACTGAGTTGACTATGAAATAACTGATTGACAAAGGACATGGTGAATTCTGAAGAAAACAGACAATAGCTCCCCAAGAATGGCCACTAATGGAAATTTCGGGAAAAATAAGTTTTCAAAGCCATTTCAGAGCTGAAAAACTTTTAGCAGAATTATTATACCTTTTATATCGCATCTCCTTTTTCCGAGAGATGGTGTGCACTGATATCCTGCTCCATAGCAGCAGCAGCACATGTATTTGCTTACAAGGTGTGCTGTTTCTTTTGCTAAATTTCCTTCGACGTGCATTCTTCGTAATTACCTTTGTTGATAAGGACATCCTTTGAAAGACCACTTCTTTCTTCTTTTGAAGCTTGGCATCACAGTGATAAATTTGTGCAGATATGACTAAAAAAATTATTTGGTGCATGCATTGTTTTCATTTACATATTTGATAAGGAATGTAATTTATGCGACTTTTTTTACTTTGTATCTAGAAATTACAGTAATAACCTGCAGCGTATAAGCTTGAATGACTGTGTAGCCTAATTATTTCCTTTCATGTGTATCATGTATTTTTGTTTTCTGCAGCAGTTTGTATGTTAGAGCGGCTCT
The DNA here is from genome assembly GCA_021234155.1 of Isoetes taiwanensis. NCBI lineage: Eukaryota > Viridiplantae > Streptophyta > Lycopodiopsida > Isoetales > Isoetaceae > Isoetes > Isoetes taiwanensis. The sequence goes on from JAJEKV010000181.1 coordinate 712,397, forward strand.
CTAGGAAAACCAGGCAAGGTTGGAAGATAGATGGGGCAACCCTACCCTGTCTGCCCAACTATCTATAACTTGCAAACTGCCTTGAACATACCATTTGGTGGGCAAGGTGCTCGCCATGATATCTGCTTACAAGCATGATTAATTTTAAGGCCAACATTGCTTGATAAAACTGTGTTTAGCTTAACCCCATAATGGAGACACCAGCGTTATTTTGATATGGTCCAAGGGAGGTTGAGAACAGAATAATCTTTTGGATTGCCTTGGTTTAAGGTAATATATTTTTGTAAAATAAAATTGAATACATATAGCATATGTATGGGTCCATTGGTGGCCCAAAAACAATATCGAGATTTAATAAGATGCCACAGTTACAATTTTCTAAAAAAATGACACCTCGTATCAATAAATTATCTTAGCATATAAACTTACTGGCAAAGTCACATCCAAACATCTATCATATTGTTCACAAAATGTGCAAGCAATCAAAGGCATTAACGCTCTGTTTCCTTTAAATGATCTTAAAAAATACGTGATAAACTTACCTTATCTAATTGCCTTAAACAATGGCCTTTAATCTCTGCATTACCATGCATTTTACAAGCCGTAAGCAGAGAGGTCCATGCTGAAATGTAGTTCTGTGCCATGGATTGAACCAAACTTTCTGCCTCATTGAGTAATCCTGCCCGTCCGAGGATGTCAACAAGGCAAGTACAGTGACAAGCTGTGGGAGTAAGGCCATGATATTCTTTCATGAACCTGAGATACCAACGCCCTTCATCCACCATGCCCGTGCGACTGCAAGCAATCAGGATGCTAGAAAATGACATATCATCTGGTTTTATGCCTTCTTGTTGCATCATTTGAAAACATTCTATGGCAGAGCTGCATTCCCCATGCTGAGCATATCCTGCAACCATTGCATTCCATGAAACCAAATTAGGCATTGCCAATTTACTGAAGGCACTTAAGGCCTCCTCTAGTGTTCCACATTTAGCATACATATCAATCAGTGTGCTTCCCATGACAACATCCACTTGGAATTCATTTTCAATTATCTGCTCATGGATAAGCCTAGCATGTTCTGTTGATCCCATGTTGCCACAAGCCTTTAACGCGCTCAGGAATGTGACTCTGTTTGGACGTAGGTCCTCTTTCTTAAATTCTTCAAAGCATCTGACTCCCAAAGAACCATCTCCATGCTGTGCATAACCTGCAATCATTATACTCCAGGAAATTACATCTTGAGTTTTCAATCGTTCAAACACTTTGCAAGCTTCCTCTATGCTTTCACATTTCACATACAAATCTACAAGAGCATTTTCAATGATTATAGAGAGAAAGCCTCCTTTGATAATTTCCTCATGCATCAACCTCCCTGCTTCAAGTGCCCCAACATTTGCACATGCCTTTAAGACGCCTAGCAACGTTACTTCATTTGGTTTTAATTTCATCTGTTGCATTCTCTGAAAACAGTCTAGGGCCATAAAATTTTGGCCATGCTGAGCATACCCTGCAATTAACGTACTCCAAGAGACTACATCTGGTTCTACATCTTCTTCTTCCATCCTCCCCAGGCACTCTAGTGCAAGAATCCCTTCTCCATAACAGACATATCCTGCAATCATTATGTTCCAAGATATAACATCTCGATTTGACAAATTATCAAAAGCTTCGCAGGCCTCTTGAATACTCCCACATTTGACATACATGTCAACTAATGTATTGCCCACAACAACATCAGGTTGAAGTTTGTCTTCCAATATATTCTGATGAATGGTCCTTCCTTGGAAGATGTTTTTCACTATGGAGCATGCCTTGAGGACTGCAATATAGATATACCTGTCTGGCTCAATATCCAAGTGGTGCAATCTCTGGCACATATCTAGGGCTGTCTGACTTTGACCCAACTTAGCATTAGCAGCTATGACAGCCGCCCATGTATGTGCACTTGGTGCTGCAACCTTAACAAACACTTGGTTTGCTTCAAACAGATTTCCATGGCAAGAAAAAAGTCGTATGAGATGGTCACCCAAAGCAGCAATAGAGTCTAATTCAGTATGATTGATAAGAAATTGCACTCGCCTAACATAATCAATGCCCTTTTTATCTTGGAGAAGATTGTAGGCCTCATTTCTGGTTATGAATATGCTATCATTCTCAAAGTCTGAGAGAGATGGCTTCCTGAATGCTTAATGCCCTTCATCAGCTGCAAAACAATGAAACAAGAGGGGGATTGGTGAGGGTGTACACAAAAGGCCATACCTGTTTGCAGCCCTCGCAGCAGGGTAGAGAATGTGCCCGCGTGAACAGAATTTTATGCAGGCATGATACAGGCCTTTCTTCCTTTCCAATTTTGAGAAAGCTATGACCTGACAACAGCATTTACTTAAAGTGAGAAGGCTCTTTTAGGTTTATCACAAATTAACTAAGATTCCAACAGCGTTATTAGACAAAGGATATACATAAACAGAATGTGGGCTGATTCCATTTTCCAAACTCTAGGCAAACACACAGATGACAGAAGAAAATACAAAGATTGAATGTTCTTTCATGACTTGAGTTTTGATAGTACTCCCGAAAACTCATTTGCAGTAGCAAATAAACATTTTTAATCATCCCTGATTAAGTGTACTAATATAATCGTTCCCTAAAAATGCACGAAGAATGGAGGAACTGACTGGCAGTAAATAAGCATACCATCAACCAGATTCTCAGCATCAAACATTGATATGATATATCTTAAGAAACAGGTTCTCCTCGAAGCTCCTTCAACTTTGCAACCAAACTCAAAATCCAAACTCAGCAGATAAAGCAGATAAATAAAATTGCAACAACACAACAGAACAAATACCAAAGGATTTAGCCGGCAAAATTGCGAAATGCATTGACCCTGTTAATAACTAGGCTCTTGTTAGTAACACTTGCCCAGGCTATATGTTTGCCAGAAAAGCAAGAGCCCTAGGATTCAAATTGCTAGCGATTTTCAAATTGTGACTGGCAAAAGAAAGGTACAATTTTCTGTTAGCAAACTTCACTTGGGTGTATAAGTCAATCTTATGTACCTTTATGTCTTACTTTTGACCTTATCAACACATAAAGGATTTGATGTCATGCTGGCTAACTGTCCAAAACATTCCACCATGTTCCTGGCAAATTCTATTACATGAAACTCTATATATAACTTCTTGGAACATTGTCACAATGTCTTTTTCTCATCATTTGGAACGTCTCCGTGCCCAAGAACATTGATTTGGAAGATGAAACATTGAGGTCTCAATATTAAGATCATGTCACAAGGTCATGCATTTTATGCTCGTTTGTTCCATACATTTTGAAGTGTGATAAGCTAGAACTTGATATTTACCCTTATTAAGGTGAAAATTGAACCAATGCTTCAATTGTCCCATGGCCCTTTGTTGGTCTCCGTGGACATTAAAATTCTATCTATCTATCTATCTATCTATCTATCTATCTATCTATCTATCTATCTATCTATCTATCTATCTATCTATCTATCTATCTATCTATCTATCTAGTACCTTAAATTTGATTGCAAAAGAAAATCAAAAGGTCTATCTTATAGTAGTTGGAATCATTTTGATATTATAGTTTATGTAGATGAAATGGTCTATGTCATGAACTGACGCGAAAAACATAGAAAATACATAGAAAATATGCAAGAAATATGTCAAGATCGGCAAAGAATCTGATATACAATGGAGATCAAGAATACAATGGCCAGAAGGCAAGCAGGAACACAAGACAGATGCCTAGAAGGCTCAAGACTGGCGTTGAACCGGAATGATTCGATAAGAATGAGGCTCCTCTATTTATATCTAGACCAATGGTCCAGATTGCGCCACTCCCATGGATGTCATTATGCCAAGTGTCGTGCATGCATGTAATCCGTGTGATGACCATATTGTACATACGAGTATAGTACCCGTATGGTCGTCACACCATCCCCCTTCTACGATGATGACGAGTCGACCGAGCTGGAGCCAGAGTAATGAGATTGGACTTGTCCAGGTAGCGTCTGTGGAATTCCGCAATTTTATCATGAGCATAGACAGATTTTTGGCAGGTTCCTAGGTTCTATCACTTGGAGAATATCCTTCCCAGTCGACCAGATAATAAAGATGATGTCACAAGAACTTGGAGTCCAAGACTTCTCAAACTTCAAATTCTTCGTGATCATCAATCTCAACTGGTGGTGGAGATTGGGGTACTTGATCAGGAAAGTGATTTCTATATAGAGTTCCAACAAGGAGACATGGAACACTGGGTGAAGCCGAACTTTAGGCGGAAGCTCCAAACGAAAAACATCATTTTCAACTTGGTCAATGATCTAGTACGGGCCGAAGCACTAGTAGTCGAGCTTATGACAAGGGCGAGCTGCTTGCAGGTCCTAGAGTAAGAGCCAAACAAGGTCACCAACTGCAAAAAGGGGGGATATTTTGGCGATGCTGATCAACATGATGACGATAATATTCTTGGGCGTGGAGAAGATAGTGTTGATGATCATCTTAGAGCATGTAGAGCTTCTTGAGCCGGGCCTCAACACTAGGATTGACGGCATCATATCCTAGGGCAATGAAGGACAATCGAGGATGGATACCCGAATTCACAAAGAACGGTATTTGGCATGTAAAAGTATGGACATAATTATTGTAACCAAAGTTCCGCCAGGGGTAGTAATCGACCCAATCATCCTGCTGATAATTGATGAAGCATCACAGATACTGCTCAAGAGTCTGATTAGTGTGCTCCACTTGCCCATTGGTCTCTGGGTGGTGTCCAGAAGAAAACGCTCCACATGCAAGAGATGTAGAAGATACTTCCAAGAAACCGGCAACAAAACTGGGGACCACAATCACTGACAATGGTATCTGGCAAGCCATGGAGTCAAACTACTTCTCGAAGCAAAAGATCTGTTGTGGCCTCGTTGGAGATGGATGTGCTGTAAGGTATGAAATGTTCCATCTTGGAAAAGCGATAGATGACAACAAGGATGGCATCATAACCCTGGGAAGATGGAAGCTCGACAATGAAATCCACTGAAATGCTTTTTCAAGGACCGGCTGGAACTAGCAAAGGCTGAAGCAGACCATGTGAAAGGTGCTTGGGAGCTTTTGCATGATAGCAAGTGTCACAAGGGCATTCAAAAGTCTCAACAATGCATCGGAGACCTGGCCACCAATAATCTCGAGCAATGAGCTCTAAGGTCTTGGCAATCCCAAAGTGGTCGACGGGGGAAAAATCATGACAGAACTGCAGAACTTGAAGTCGAGGAGAATCATCTGGAACATACAGAAGTCTATCGCAGAAGTTCATCTCGACTCTCAAAACAATCATAATTCGAACAGATTTATCGAGAACATGATGTTGAGCTAAGATGTCAAAATACATCTTGAGCCAATAGATCCAATGGGAGAGATGTCCAAATAGACTCACGCAAAACTGTATCATGAGGTCTCTCGAATAAGTAGTGGCCATAAGCTGAAATCCATTAGGTCCTAGAATTACCTGTCATTGTTGATCAAATGCTGGATCACCTATCTTAGGCTCAAGGTAGGAACGTCGAGATAAGGTGTCAAGATTTCCTTAGAGTGGTCCAGAATGATACTTGATCGCGAGGGTAATACTTGAGTATGCCATCGAGCCTGGACTCGAGCAGACTAAAAATAGTCCAGATTTTGATGATCCGTATAGACTGTGTTCTTATGAGGAGATCCTTCTGAGAAAGGTCTCCACTCCTTGAAAGAATCAACTATTGCTAACAACTCCTTGTCATAAATCGGATAGTTGATTTCGGCAACCTGAAATTTTCTTGAGTGATAGGCAATCGGATGCAATTCGTGGTCACCCCCTCTTGTGACAGAATGCTGCCAAGAGCAAAATCAGAAGCATTTGCTTCCACAATATATGGGAGCGAAGGATCTGCATGGGCAAGAACTGAAGCCATGGTAAAAGCATGATTTAGGGTCATGAAAGCAGTTTCTGCTTCTACACTCCATTCAAATGACGCATTCTTTGACATCAGGTGCGTCAAAGGAAGGGCAATCTCTAAATAATACCAAATAAAACGTCGATAGAAGTTGGCAAATCTAAGAAAACATTGAATATCTCAGACGAAATAAGATGTTTGCCACTCCAAAATAGTACTGACTTTTTTGGGATCTATAGAGACTCCATGAGGAGTGATAGAATAACCAAGAAACTCTAACGCATCCTGATCAAACTGATATTTTTCAAGTTTGGTATGTAACCCATGCTCGCAAGCTTCTGGAAGACTTGTCGAACATGCTCTTCGTGTTCTTCGAGAGTCTTTGAATGAATGAGAAAATCATCCAAATAGATGATAACAAAAATATCCAAAAACTCCCGAAAGACATCATTGACCATATGCTAAAATATTATCAGAGCATTCATGAGCCTAGATCGACATAACTGCGTATTCAAAATGGCCATACTGCATATATGTCTTCCTGATACGGAGTCATAGTCCGTATCATAGCACGGGGGAGTGGTCCACGGCGGCAGGGTTATGGGGCATGGCAAAATATGGCAAAGTTGTAAAATATGGCAAACATTTCTCATACATCTAGGGACCTTTATGGGAAATAAAAGGTACAGGTGGTTGCACAAACATGGATGGGGTCGTGGAGGAAAAATCCATCAAAAAGTCAACTACTATGAATAAAAAGGCCCTACGCTTGCCTTTATATGGAAAAAGGGAACGTGAACATATATTAAAAGCAACATCGAGATCTATGGGGAAAGGTTGGATATTTTGGGGCAAGAGAAAAGGACGATGGGATATTTATAAAGAAAAGGGCTTGCCTTTCTTTACTTAGGAGACAAGGGAAAATATAAAGGGGCATCGATTTCTTAGTGGAAGAACAAGAGGGCCGACATCGGGCAGTAAGACTGGGCCATGAACGGTAACTTGTGGACAATGAACAGGGATTCGTGGGCGAACTCCTGCAGTCTGAGTTATCCAGTGGGCCATCCACAAAGCTGTAGAAAGGGTGGAAGATATGGATTGAATCCTTGCTCCAGAGCTACGCGGAGTAGCCAGATATTGTCTTTGCTCATGGTCTACGTAGAGTAGCCAGATATTGTTTGCCAAGCTAGTTGCCATTTGCACTGCCATAATCTTGTGGACCGGGTTGGGTGGTTAACCGTGTTCTTCAATGTATTTATTTGAGATATATGATAATTGGATCTTGATCTTCAAATAAGATGCTGTTGTTCAGTGTTTAGCTCCCCATAAGCAATGAGTCGTATCAAGTGGTATCAGAGCAGAAGTTTATGATTCTTCCGGGAATCTATGGGCTATGGAAACATCACCGAGACTTTGAATTCCTACTTTTGATTTGAATCAAAGAAGACGGAACTAGTGGTGGTATTATACTTTAAGGCTGCGACACACCAAGAATCTTGCAAGTTTGTGTTGCAAGTACAATTGGGTTGAACTTCGTCAAAAAGTGTGTTGGGGTCAAGTATATGAGTGAACTGGCGAATCCTTGGAGTGAGGCGTCCAAGTAAAGAGGATGTGATGACTACTGCTGCAAGTGAAGCTGGGGTAGCAGTAGCAGAGAAAAAAAAACTCGGTGCTTTCATGGAGAATGCTCGAAGCGTATAAGGACCGACTTGTTGAGAACGAGTTTGAATTATTGGGGAAATTCCTATGATCCTTTGGGGGATTATGGAATAAGTAAAAGCATCTTGCTTGAGATTGCAGAGTCAGATCGTGGTGATCTGTAAAGCCGGTTGGTCATGGTATAAATATTTGACTTTGGAAGTCATATTAACACTTGACCTTATTTGCAGGTTTGCCTAGTGTTAAGTGCTGGGGAGGAACTTTACGGACAAGCTGTCAAGGATATGGATGCTAAAATTTGGATGCGGAATCTCAAATTATTTCCTATGGGACAGACTTATGGTTAAAGTTCGTAAGTTGATTTTCTTTATGCGGTATTTCTTGTGTGTACCCATGGTAGATTGGTAATTATGATTGCAACGTAATAGGCCTGAACATAGTGCATTAATTGTGTATGCCTCTTGATAGATTAGTAATTGTGTCTGCAGCACAATAGGCTTGAACAAGAGTGCATTAGATGTATATTTTTGAAGAGTGGTAATTGTGGTTGCAACACAATAGGCCTGACAAAAATTGCATCTGTATCGCGGAGATACAATTAAGTAGTACCGCGGAGGTACGAAAAATAATAACGTATCGCGGAGATACAATAGTTTGGTATCGTGGAGATACTGTACAATCAAGTAGTACCGCGGAGGTACGAAAGATATTAAAGCACCACGGAGGTACAAGGATATATCGTACTGCGGAAGTACGCGGATATCCATAACTGCTTTTAGAGTTTTGCAGGGATCTAAAAATAATGGAAACGCGGAGGTTCCAATGGGTATAAGGTACTGTGGAAGTACAATAACTTATATAACCATTCTTGAGTTCACAGGGTCTAGGAACTCCCAGGTGTACGTTGAACATGGGACAATCGCCTTGAGAAGGGATGGACCAAATTGGAACGTACTCGGACGATCGCGGACGATCTCTTTTTGAGAAGGGATGGATTGATACGGAGTCATAGTCCGTATCATAGCACGGGGGAGTGGTCCACGGCGGCAGGGTTATGGGACATGGCAAAATATGGCAAAGTTGTAAAATATGGCAAACATTTCTCATACATCTAGGGACCTTTATGGGAAATAAAAGGTACAGGTGGTTGCACAAACATGGATGGGGTCGTGGAGGAAAAATCCATCAAAAAGTCAACTACTATGAATAAAAAGGCCCTACGCTTGCCTTTATATGGAAAAAGGCATCGAGATCTATGGGGAAAGGTTGGATATTTTGGGGCAAGATAAAAGGACGATGGGATATTTATAAAGAAAAGGGCTTGCCTTTCTTTACTTAGGAGACAAGGGAAAATATAAAGGGGCATCGATCTCTTAGCGGAAGAACAAGAGGGCCGACATCGGGCAGTAAGATTGGGCCATGAACGGTAACTTGTGGACAATGAACAGGGATTCGTGGGCGAACTCCTGCAGTCTGAGTTATCCAGTGGGCCATCCACAAAGCTGTAGAAAGGGTGGAAGATATGGATTGAATCCTTGCTCCAGAGCTACGCGGGGAGTAGCCAGATATTGTCTTTGCTCATGGTCTACGCGGAGTAGCCAGATATTGTTTGCCAAGCTAGTTGCCATTTGCACTGCCATAACCTTGTGGACCCGGTTGGGTGGTTAACCATGTTCTTCAATGTATTTGTTTGAGATATATGATAATTGGATCTTGATCTTCAAATAAGATGCTGTTGTTCAGTGTTTAGCTCCCCATAAGCAATGAGTCATATCACTTCCACTCACACCTTCACGGATTCGAATAAGATTCTAGGCACTCTGAAAACAACACGCACTTCTTGGAGCGGTTCCAATAATTTTGGGATAAAAAAAACGGATACCAATTTGATGCTGTGATTTTATTGAGGCCGCGATAATCGACGACTAGACGCAAGGAACCCTCTTTCTTTTTTACGAAGAAGATAGGTGCTCTAGTATGACACTAAGAATGTCGAATGAAGCCCGTAGCTAGATTTTCTTCAATATACTACCGCAAAACCTTCAACTCCATGGGAGAGAGACCATAGGTCCATATGGCGGCATCGTCTTGGGCTGCAATTCAATAGGATAATCATATGGACGGTGCTTGAGGAGCTTGCTGGCCTTGACTTTGTCAAAAAAATTAGAAAAGTCGCCTTATTTATCTTTTTTTTTTTTTGAAGAACTGTGTCATCAATATATTAAAAGAATGGTAATGTTACAAAGCAAGTGAGGAGGAAGGAGAACTGCCCCAAAGAGACAGCGATACCTCGACACTCTCACAGAAAAACCGCAACTCTACTACTGTACAAACTGGACCATCACCATCTACAACACCCAAGAAGTCCCGCCAAATGGCAAACTTCCGCTCTACTACTCCCGGGAACACCAGAAAGCTCTGAAATAGCTTGTACCGAAGTCGAGGAATCGAGAGAGGTCGCAGTCAATGAATCCCGAAGATCCACAAATGCACCGCCTCCAATCAACCACACCAACCAAGCCACGCATGATGCAAGGCTTGCTTGCGCAAGAGCGGCCAAGCACCGAGATACACATGAAGCAAAGAATCTGGCGGCTAGTCAATCTCACCTGAAACACAGGCAGCCTGCAAGTGAGGGCATAAAACCAGACAATGCTCCACAGTCTCACGATGAAGGCCACAACAAGTCGCCTTATTTATCTTGGAGCATTGGAGCAGACTTTATTGGAGCAGAGCTAGTCGATGGATGAACTTGGATTGCAAATACTGAGCTTGGATCTTGTCTTCCAGATTTAATAAACTTCCTCTGTGTCTCTTGTAACTTTTTTTTTTTTTTTTTTTTTTTTTTTAGGGTAAGAGTATATATGATATTAATAATATAACAAAGTTTACAATGACCTCCCCATGGTGGCCTAGATAGGAAAAATTGTCACAAAAGAAGAGGAGGAGAGAACTCCATATCTTCTACTCATGTACTTTATGGCTAAAGTCTGATCTTCTCTAACCCTGAGTTACTATAGGGAACCCACCGTCTTCTTCTCAGGGTAAGATACTATACAGATCTAATAATCATTTCCATGCTAGAAGGACATAGAAGCCCTCTCTTCTTCAGTAGGTAATCTGACTTTTGATCATTTATCCTTCTTCAGAAATCCAATGACACCTGAAGAAGGTATAAAATCCACTGATGCTTCCAATCTTATCCAATTCTCTGTTGTAGTTCCATCCAAACTTACGATGGTGAGCTAAGGCCATGAGGGCCACCAAGAGCAACTCCACATCGGTGCTTCCATATGCACCAAAGTGCTATATTGATCAGTGCCTAAATAGTATCTCTACCTGTATTTGCAAGAATGACTGGCCACGATAACTGAAGAACTTTCAGCCCAATGATTGGACTAGCCCATCCCCAGAAGTCACCTATATATGGACAAAAGAATAGGTGATCCATTGTCTCAGAGGCACCACAGCGTCATGCTGCACGATTCCCCTATTTAACAGCCATGTCATAGTACTTATCCCTTCCTGAAGGGAAGCCCAATGAAAGAATTGAATCTTCCTAGAGCATAAAGAAATCCAAGAATTGGTCAACAATACCTTGGCCTCTTCCTGGTTTAGCCCTAGCTTATCCGCCGCTTTTAATGGTGATGGTGACATTAGTAGACCGTAAATTGTTCTAACTTTATAGCCTCTTTCGTTGCCACACTGCCACTTTTCTGCATCTCCTACGGTCTCTGAGAGCATACTAACATTTGCTATAATCATTCTAAAAATTCTCCTATCTCCTTCCCCTATGCCTTGCACCATAGCTTTGAACCTTGTCCAGGAAATCCAACGATCATTTTCCCACAAATATTCAATTCTTGTTATCCCTGCTCCACGCCATCTCATAAAGACTCGAGGGTGAACCAATGCCAGAGGAAGTAGATCTCTATCCCATATCCGTGTATTCCAGAATAAACTCAAACCACCAGCCTCCCGTGGGTTTTCTGTTAAACTGAAAAGATTTTGTACTTCCTGCCAGGCATCCAGTATCTTCCTCATTATAGGGGAAGTGCCTGAGCCCATTTTAAACTTGTAGAAATAAGATGCATTCTCATCTCTAGGAGTAGATGGTCTACCTTTTATCTTACCTTGCTTAAGCCAATAACGTATAAGCTCTAAGACAGGGGATGTTTCTTGTTGAATGGCCCTCCATACAAATTTTGCTGCCAAAGCTCTTCCTTGGGTCAGTGGGTATTTACAACCTAACCCACCTTCGTTCCTATCACGACACATTTCTGACCATGCAACTTGAGTTAATTTGCCCCAAATAAACCTATGTATGATGACTAGAATCTGTTCATATATATATTTTTGGGCCACTATTGCCGAAGGATAGTAAATGTGAGTGGCATTAAGGATGGCATTTGCAACTGTCACCCGCCCCATGGTAGAGAGAGATTTTCAGGACCAGAGATTAACCTTTTTACGGATCCTTTCCACTATCGGTGCCCATAGGCCCTTCAAATTCTCTGCTAAATTTAATGGCATTACCAAAAGTTGAACAGTCTCTGAGGAAGCTACTACTCGATAGTTCCAAGCCTTAACCCTTGTATCTACTTCACAGTCAAATCGCCAAATAACTGCACATTTAGCATGGTTTAATCCAATCCCTAATATTGAGTAGAAGGAATTCAAAATGTCTCGACATGCTAAGAAACTTCCATCATCGTACCTTAAGAAGATAAATGTGTCATCGGCATACTGCATTATCGACAACATCTGATTTGAGGGTGGAATAAGCAACCAATTAAGCATTCCCCTAGCCATCTTTTCCTTCATCATAGAAGTTAAGAGGTTTGCCATAATTAGGAATAGCTATGGAGCAAGGGGGCATCCTTGTCTAATACCCTTCCTTAGCTCGAAAAGTCCAAATGGCTGACCATTTACCAGAACAGACGCAGATGCCATCTTATTCAGACCCATAACTAGATTGATAAAGTCTACTTCAAATCCCATATGGGCCATTACCTCTCTTAGCCCACTCCATCTAAGTGTATCATAAGCTCTATGGAAATCAAGCTTGAGCATGACACATTTCTGATGAGAAGACTTACCCCAATGGAGCCCCTCTCTAGCTGCCAAATAATTGTCCAGGACGTTTCTACCGGGTAAGAACGCTGACTGTTCACATCCAATTACTCGAGCCAAGATTGGCTTAATATGGCTAGCTATAACCTTCGTGATTACTTTATACAAAACATTTGTGAGTGCTATCGGTCTTCATTCATTAAGGGCATGAGGTCTACTCACCTTTGGTATCAATGATATAAATCCAGCTGCCAAGGCTGGGTGAAGATATTTTACAGCCCAAGCCCCTTTGACTGCTTTAAGAAAGAAAAGTCCCAAGATATCCCAAAATTCCATGAACTCTGGTGGGAAGCCATCCGGCCCTGGAGATTTTCCAGAGGCTAGGGAACATAAGGCCTTATAAATTTCTGCATCTCCTGGTACCTGAAGGAGTAATCTATTATCATCACTACTTATTGACGGAACTCTACTTAGAGAGGGTAATCATAAAGAGCATTGAGTAGAGTAGTCATTTGGAAGAGGATCTTCCTTAAAGAGCCCCTCATAGCTATTCTTAAAGAATGATTTGATTTCAACCTCCTCTTTAAGGAGTTGTTGCTGATCATCTATAACCGAGGTGATGCTGTTATCTGCCAACCTAGCCCCTGCCATTCTAAAGAAACATTTGGAGCTTTCATGGTCTACTTCCGCGTACCATTTAGTTTTAGATCTCACAGCTGCCCCTCGAGCTTCCTCCTCCTCCACAACTTTGACTCTAATAGTCAGTTCATTCTCAAGTGTCTGATAGGAACTATTGAATGGATCTGACATTAAATCCTGCTTAACCTTCCGGATTTGATCATAGAGGTCAACCTTAGATCTGCGGAACTCTTTGGCCCGTTCTCTACCCCATTTTTTTATCCATTCCTTCATTACCACAACTTTTTGGACCCATGCTTTCATACTATAACTAGGGAGCTCATCCTCCCTTGATTGTGCGAGAACAAAAGCTCTAAAGGGATTACAAAATGCGTCCTTACCAAGGAGTCCCGTATTGAATTTGAAGGGGATGTTGCCTCTGCCTCTAGTAGTAGGAAGGCTTTCAAACTCTAGCTTTTGTGGCACATGGTCTGATTGAGAGAAAGACAAGTCTCCTTCTACAAAGCACCTGTCCATAAAGGGAGCCGACTTATTGGCCAGATAGAATCTATCCAGAAGACAATAGACTCGATCCGCCCCACTCTGATTGTTTGACCATGAATATGGTGTGTTTGATGGGGGGAGGAGGACAAATCCACAATTGTTAAGGAGAGAATCCCATGCCACCCGTTCCTCCCCTAAAAGATTCATGTGTAATCCAATCTTTTGATCCCAGACATCTGTCATATTGAGGTTGCCCCCTAAAACCCAATTGTCAACTGTTTGACGGAGCAACCATTCTTGAATTTCTCTCAAAGCATCACTCTCTCTGCCGGTTTATTCGTTGCATATATATTTATCAACCCCCATTGAATTTCACTTGTTTCAAATTGTACTGTTTGCCATCTTCCCTCTGTTCCCATATATTGAAGGGTACTAGTTAGTCCTTTCCAAATAATCCCCGTACCCCCTTTAGTGCCTCTAGCAGCACAGGTAAAAGAAGAGTATTGGCTGCCCATCCAGCCACCAAGCGACCTAGCCTCAAAACCTGAGAGCCTATGCTCCTGTATGAGTATAATATCCGCATTCATAGATCTAATGACCGACAAAACTCTAGCCCTTTTTAAAGCACCTTTGATTCCCCTTAGGTTCCATGAGACAATCTTCATAGCCTATAACTCATAAAGCTATGCTGATCCGCCCCCTTTACTGGTCCCAATACAGTATGAACCCCTTGTGAGACCCTTATTTTTAGTGTGACGAATTAAACTCCTGGGGTCAATAGTCATTACCATCCCCACTGTATCCTTCCATATCCATAGGTTAATGACCTTTATTCCATTTTCTACTAGATTATCATTTCCCAATAGATTGTTTTTCACACGCTCATGCCTACCTAGACTTATTTTGCCCCCTTTCCTGACTTCTGAGCTCTGACCCCTTAGTTTGTTTTTTAATTTTGACCATAAGAAGGGGCTATTTATGGGGATCCTCCCATCCATGTCGACAAAGCATGGATCTTTGTACCTTTGTCCCGGGGAATGCCTCCCCAATAACTTATCCACTAATGATTGCCATTTGTACTTCTGTCCTGGAATCCCACTTAACTTATCCTGCAATGTTTGCAATTTTATCTTAGGGTATAGCTTCCCCCTAGCATAGAGAAAATTGACCTTTCTCCCTTCCTTCTCCTTTTCAACTCGTTCGAAGGGGAATTCAATAAGTTGAGGCTCCCTGATATCTTCTCTTTTATATTTGTTTAGCCTCAGTTTGGGTAAATCGATTATGATATAAACCCCCCAAGTCCCATAGGGAAAATCTCCCCAATTCCTTCTCATACAAAGTGGTTTGATGTAACTTGGTCTCAGTCCCCTGATTATAGATCTCTCCTTAGTAATGTTAAAGTACTGGCCACCTATTGGACCAAAGGACTGAAGACCATGATCATCTTTAGTGCAGGGTAGTAGGAGCCATATTATCCTTGTAATGAAGTTAGGTTCCAATACCCTCTTTATGCAATGATTAATTTCAATAGTGATTGTGATCTTCATGACTTTATAGTAATGGTGGAGGCAAAAGAACATGCCAACCATACATTCCATATGATATTTCCCAAGAACCCTCATGCTTGTTATTAGGAGGACCACTTCACACATCTCGACCCATTCCCCCCATTCGCTACTCCATTTCATGACCCTTTTCCCCTTTTTGTAGACCCATTTCACCCTTCTACAATTTCCCAATACCCACTCTAGGAACCATTCTCCCTTTTTCTTAGCCCATTTCGACTTTCTTTGTTTGATATAAGTAGCTTTTCTGGTGTTTCGGCCTTCTTGATACATCTTAGCATCTGGATAACATGACCAAACTCTAGATGGCCTACCTATGGGTATATCCTTAACTTTATTCATGGTTCTAATTGTATTTATAGTTAAATATAGCCGTAACTGCCTTATGGATGGCATACTTTGTGCATGCAAAGTTGGACTTGCAATACAAAGTTTTCTGTTACACTTTGATGCCAAAACATAGTAACATAATTCCCATTTTTGCTGCCATCTTGCAAAGTGCATACATCTTACACAATAATTCTGGGAATTTGTCTGCATTTTTTTAATTTATAATTCAACTTTTACACCGAAATTGATACAGCCTTCCAACGCCACACAAAACTTACATTATAGTTTCCAATCTTTGTCAGCCTGCTGCTACACATCTCTGAGCTACTTTCTTTTAACCTTTGCTTGTTTCCATTTGAATAACATTCTTCAAACTTCTTTTCCAGCTTCATTCCCTGCTTAACCCACCCTGTAGTTCTGATCTTAAGGCCACAATCATATCTTGCTACCGACATCCTTGAAGTGAACAATTTGTCAAATCCATCTTTTCTATAACTTATCCTTCCCTTGGATTTGGAAGGATAGTACAACCAAGTAGCCTTCCAACCAATTATTGATACCAGACCAGCCAACTGTTTATACTTTTTTCCTAATGCAGACAAATGTAGGTAATAGCAGGAGATAGAGTCAAAAAACTTACCTCGCTTAGGAGATAAGGCTCCCACTTCAGTCCTTGTAGCCATACGATCTCGCATACGGGATATATTTCCCTCTATATGTACTAGGAGGTGCATCCTTTTACGCTGCCCTCTTCCCCTTTCGAGCACCTTCTAATTTAGAGTGCTCATGAAGAACCTTCTCTTGTAACTTTTCCTACTTCGTACTTCCAATATACTTCTTTCCATTTTTGTCTTAACTCCTCATAGATTGGGCACCTATTCCACACATGCTCTTCATCTTCTACCCTCAGATTGCGAAGTGTACACAGTCTATCATCCCTTTCTAGCATGAGATGCTGCCATCGCCTCCACTCAATCCATAGTTTGTGACATCATGTTCAAAATGTGCACAACACTACCTAGTTGCCTTTGATTGTTTACTGTCTGTGTAAATTTCTTGCCCTATTTGTCCCTCTGGATTTATTGTATCCAGATATAATCTCAATTTAATATCTGACTCTCTCTATCCAGGCTTTTAATTTTTTTGATCGAAGATTCAAAAAACCTTGAAGCTTGGATCTAGTATCAAATTTCTTGGCAAAGTAAACGTAAGTTCTGATGACCTCCTCTCAGAGCTAAAGATTGATTTATGAGATGCTACTCATTCGTTGAGCTCCTTATTGTCTAGTTACAGTTGCTGACATACTTGAACAAGGTGTTGCATTTGCTATAATAAGAATGAAATCTTCTCTATGGGAACAGAAAATACCAAAAAATGGACAAAGAAATATTTTGAACGATCCCACCCGCAATCCTGACGAGCAAAGCAAAGCAATCCCCCTCCCCTCTTAAAAATTGCTTAGGAGGATCACCACTGCAATCTTAATGAGCAAAACAATGCAAAAGAAGATATATACTTGGTACGAACAATCACAAAGGCAATCTTCCAAAGCTGTCCAACCAATAAGGGATAAAGGGATACCTAGGCTCTGAGTAGGCAAGAACCAATAAGCATTCCAGTTCAAACTGTCATGAACCTACATGAAAAACGCGAAAAATATGTAGAAAATATGCAAGAAATATGCCAAGATTGGCAAAGAATCTGATCTACAATGGAGAATCAAGAATATAATGGTTCAAAGGCAAGCAGGAACACAAGGCAAGCCCTAGAAAGCTCGAGACTAGCGTTGAACCGGAATGGTTCGACAAGAATGAGGCTCCTCTATTTATATCTAGATAAATAGGTTGGATTGCGCCACTCTCATGAACGAGATCATACCAAGTGTCGTGCAGAATTCATGTGACGACCATATTGTACATATGAGTATAGTACTCTTATAGTCGTCACAGTCTACTGGATCCAATACAAGCAGAAGGTAAGCCTATTATTAAGAAAATTGCATGACTAGCCATGTTTATAATGTAATACTACAGATATCATGTAGTAAGGTAATAAAAGAAGGAAAAATTCCAAATATACCCCTAAAGAAATATATATGCTAAAGCCTTCAGAACATGGATACAGTACTTATGAGAAAGAGTTGATTTGTTTTAGTACATGCACTAAGAAATGGAGACATTATTTGATGGAGTTCAAATTCAGCAGAGTTTGAAGCATATTCAAACATAGGATATAATAAATGTGCGCCAGCTGAAACTTGTTGATACTATAAAAGACTTTGAGGGCATGCAACTAGAGTATAAATCAGGGATAAAAAACAAGGTCTATGATGCCTTAAGCAGGGTGTTTACACATGCAATTTCTATTGCTAGAATCATTGATTTGGACCCAATGAAATTGGATTATAAGAATGACGCTTCCTTTGTAGTGCCATTCAATCAATTAGAAAAAGAAGGCCGAGATCCTCTTGGCGAATACAGATTGCACAAAAGTGTACTCAAAAGGACCATACTGAGTTTGGAAGGTTGCCCCTACTCATCTCCTTCCCTGATCCAAATAAGACATAATACACGTCAAGGAGATCAATCTTGGCGAAGTACCATGCATCTTGCAGCCGCAAAAGCAAGTCTAGAATCAAAGGAAGAGGATACCGATTGCGCATTGTGATATTATTGAGGCCCCGGTAATCCCAACCAACCACAAAGAGTCCTTCTTAGAGACAAAGAAGATGGCAGCCCCTGCATGATGTGACTAAGAATGTTGAATACATCCAGTCGCAAGATTCTTCTCGATGTAAGTCTGCAAAGCCTTCAACTCTGTTGGCGATGAGCCATAAATAGGTCTGAATGGCGGGGTTATCCTTGGCGATGAGCCATAAATAGGTCCGAATGGCGGGGTCATTATATTTATCAGGAAGGACATGGGCGGACTTTACTGAAGTAGTGCTTGTCTATGGATGAACTTGAATTGCAAATATTGAACTGGGATTTTGCCTTCTAGACTTAATAAACTCATAAAAGGAAATCTTCACTACAAGAGAATAAACAATCTAAGTCATTAGTTTCATCATTTATTTGCTTAAAATTGCACTTTTAAATTTTTTAGTTTTTGATACAACAAGTGACGGTAGCTGTTGATGAAATTGCATCACTTATAGTATCACCAATAAAAACATTTGCCACATCATATTTTATAGCATTGTAGTGGCATAATAGTATCATTTGTAGCATCATCTATAGCTGCAGTTATAATATCATGCATTTTGTCCTTGTGGTGCTATAATAGTGTCAGCTATACGATCACATGTATTGCTATAATTAAATCATTCGTAATGTCACTACAAGCGCTATAAGAGTGTCAGCTATGGCATCACCTGTATTGCAATAATTAAATAACTCGTAATGTCAATACAAGTGTCATTCTTTGTATCATCCTTTCTAACATGATTAGTATCAGATGTAGCGTCATTGACAATGCCACATATAATATCACGTAGAGGTTATGATTGTATCATTATTAATGTCAAGTATAATATCACGTATAACAAAGTTGCGTATTAAACGGGAGCAAATCATTGAAACGAGAGCGAAAGGAATATTCCTTAAAGATTCCCCTTTTTTTTTACAAAAAGGGGGTAAAACGAGGTTAAAAAAAAAAAGATGCATGAAATTCTATTTTGACCCCCCCAAAAGTGACTAATTTTTTTGTGCAACGAAAGAATTGACTGTTTGAAAGTGTCATTTTTCTTAGCAAATAGAATGTTCTTGAAGTATATTTTATGTGAGAAACCCTAATTTCAGAGGATAAAATATTTAACAAAAAATTGAAGTTAGTCCGTAACTGAAACTGTAGTATTCTCAAAATTTGAAGATACAATCTTCATATTCACAACAAAATTTACAGTTTTTTTCTAAGACTCAGTTATGTGCAAAAGTGTGAGGAGTGATGAAGGAGGGATCCAAGACGTCATCATGTTCATTTATACCATCCTCATCACCTTCACTTTTTTCACTGTCACTAGAGGAAGTGCTTGAGTTATCTTCCTCATCACTATCAACAGATGGTGTAGCATTGCCACCACCTTCTTCATCCTCTTCTTCGTAATTACAAGCTTTTTTAAGCAAATTGATAGTCCTCTGGCGTAGACGATTGTCAGATTTCAATTTAAAATCATAGCACAATATAGTCACGTCATTAAGGATCAGCTCATCCCTACAACCCACCTTCTTGGACTTTCTTCCTTTTCCTTGGCTTCTCATTTCTAACTCATATCTACCTTCAAAAGCATT
The DNA here is from genome assembly GCA_021234155.1 of Isoetes taiwanensis. NCBI lineage: Eukaryota > Viridiplantae > Streptophyta > Lycopodiopsida > Isoetales > Isoetaceae > Isoetes > Isoetes taiwanensis. The sequence goes on from JAJEKV010000181.1 coordinate 732,382, forward strand.
TTCTGATCGTGTTGCAAGCCAATGAATCTTGAGTTTAGTGACTAAGCCTTCCTCCTTGACGGTGTCAAGCACTTTTGCTATCCAGAAAGGTCGACCTTTGTCATCCTCCTCAGTTGGAAGAGCAATTAGCATACCCTTGCAAATTTCTGTGATATTACCTTGAGGTTCATTCCTGCGTCTTGGTCCGAGGTACATGACTCGATCCTCATCTTCTTCTAATGCAGGTGCTAATGTAGCACTGCTTGGACCTGCTTGGTGCTGGGGTTGATGGAAGGTGTTAGGCCATCGAAATGGTTCTTGCAACTGTCTTAGAGCTATATTTTTCACAACAATTTTCTGTTCGAGAAAGAAATTACTCCACCACATCCGATCTTCTTCTAAGAAGTACTTAAAGCCTGAGGAAATTCCATTTTCAATGGCTTTTAAGGATGACTCTGGGGTACTTTTCTTCTGCTTGGACTCCTTAGGATTTTTGAGAGGAAGTTGTTCAAAGACGTTCTATGAAGGAAGTGTCGGAATATATTTAAGGAAGCGTAATCCCTCTTGTGGACTCCAAATCCTTAGTTGTGGTATACTTTTTTCCCCTCAGAAGAAACTCGCCATCCATCCTTCAAGTAGAACTTGATGTGATGTTGAAAGGTGAGATCATTCAACTTGTTCACAGCTTGTTCTCTGTCTGAACGTTGAGAGAAAACAAACTCTCTGAAATCAGCAGTCTCTTTAAGAAGATCGATCACTGGAGTGGGAGTGTAAGAATCTTCAATAATTCGAACTAATGTAGGAAGGGAGAAAGCCTTCTTCCTTCTAAGGCGCCTGAAAAATCTGGCTGAACATCCGGTCAATCTGATCATGAGTGTGGCCTACAAGTAAAAAACCGAAGCTTCACTTTTCTAAAGATCCCTAGCTCCACTAACATAGCACAAAGATGCAAAGAGTGTTTGATTCTTGTTCTCCCTTGTAGTATTGTCAAGTTGCGGGTAAAAGCAATCGGTGGTAATTGCTCTTGCTCGCATACGGGACCTGGTTAAGAATTGTAATTGTGAGGTTCGGGTCACCATGCAAGTTTGGATATGTCAAAAATACTTTGCACTTTAGACTTCCTTTGAAGACCATGCTCCTACAAGGTGGACCTTAACAAAACATTCCTCCGCACATCTTTAGGAATGTTCAAGAAATGTGGTAGAGTAGTTTTTTTTTGGTCCATTCCATCAATCACAACAGACATATATTGCAGCGGACGTTCAAGAGCTTTTTTTCTGTGTTTGGCAAGCTTTCTTCTCTCTGCTGCTTGTTGTTCACGATGTCCGGCAAGGTTTACGTTGCACAATATCCAGAGAAGAAATAAGGTCAAAGCATTTTTTTTAAAACAAGTGAGAGTTTGAAGAACATGAGCTTACTTCTTTCGACTTAAATTTTGCGGTTTCTCTTTGACTTTTTAATTCTGCACACCTTGAGCAAACAGACATTCTGTGTCTCCTCGGAATTTTCACTAAACCGAATTCACTTTTCCACAATCTGGTGAAGTGTGAGTAAGAGATGTGCTGAAGTTGAGTGCAAGTCTCTTTGTACTCATTAAAACATCTTTTTGGTGATGTTATCAGTTAAATGATACATGTTGTCTGTTAGGGCAACTTCTCACATGTTTCTCTAAAATATTTCTCCATCCATGACACGGCCCAAAGGGGCATGCATGGTTACAACTCTTCTTGGTCCACAATGATCATCAATTGCTGGATTTTTGTCCAGTCTTTTGTGTATTCTAGACATTCTGGTAGTCCCTAAACGGTGGACAACCATAAAGCATTTCTGGCAAACTTCTTGACGGTTAATGTAGTGCAAGAAGGTGTTGCGGTCTGGCCTTACATGATAGGCCAAGTAGGCATTCTGGTCAGCCAATGTCATTGAACTGTAGTTGTCTCTAATTGCTCGTAATTTAGACATGTTAAATTTGTTGATGCAACCCAATGAGCAGCATTTACTTCTTAAAAGTCTTCTCATTTTATGCTCGTCCATAAGGTTTCTTCTTCTTACAGAGGAGCATGCTCTCACACCATAATCCACCTTAAATTTTTTGGTGGACTGGCTAGAGAACATGTAATCTCGTTGCACTTCGTTGGTGTCTTCATCTTCTGAAGAGAGTTCTACTCTGGGGGTGACCTCCTCTGCCCTTAGTGGTGTGCTTGTAGAGGAGAACAAACCACGTGAAGTAATCTTTAAAAAAGGGAGGTGCAAAGTGTTGAATGAAGGAGATGGGCCAGCATATGATGTGCCAGCGAAAGTTGTTGTAGCGTCTTCACAGGGAGTTCGATCGAACATCTCTCTTATAGCAGACTGAAATTCTGCAAACCCATGTGTCACCACGTTTGTGTGAAGAGGAGTAGATGCTGCAGGGTCGTCTTCATTTGTAGTGAAATCGTGGTGGGAGAAACGATGGAGAATCTCGCAGTCTTCAGAACGTCGAGCTGTATTCCTGGCATGTGTAAGTGAAGATGGAGAAACAACAAACGGCGGAGGTAGTCCGTTCAAAAAATTTTCTTGAGGTCGAGCCATTGTAGTGTCTGGGATGGAACAAATGGTGGTGGAAGATTGCTACGTGCAACAGGTGAGGGTTGGAAAGGTGGTGGCAGCCGGTTTCCTATTGGACTTGGAGAGGGTTGGAAAGGTGGTGGCAGTCTACTAGTTACTGGACTCGGAGTTTCTTCTAGAAGTAACAAAGACCTTGTCGAGGTAGGTGTTGAAGAAGCATCTCCGGCCCCGTGTTCCATCCCATCAGTAGAGGTACTTGGGCAAACAAATGGTGGTGGAAGTTTGTTCACGAAGCGGTTAACCATTTCAAACAACTGCAAAAAATTGTGGGCTTGTTACTAACTCACAAGTCGATTGGACTAATGCTATTCGAGAATACAAATGCTATTCTGGAATAGTATTCTGTGTGCAGCATTTGCTGTGTGTGTGCAAGAATGCTATTCCAGAATACACTTATCCAGAGTGTTTGGACAAGACGTATTCCGCATCACATAGAAAAACACAAACCGACGGTTGCCTACCTTTAAAAAAGAAAATTCGAGCCTCGATTCGTATTCCGCTTTCGAGAGATTTAGTCGCCAAACCAAGCGCCTGGAATTAATATATATTTGCTTTGTATTCCGATTCACATAGCGAAAACAATGGACGTGTAAGCATGTAAAAGTACATAGTACGCCTTTCTTTGGTTTTCTGATTTGCTTCTGTAGGCCAAAGTGTATTCCAGAATACACTTTGCCCATCAGGCGAAGAGCAAAGTGTATTCTGGAATACACTTTGCTCACTGGCGAAGTGCAAAGTGTATTCCGGAATACACTTTGCCCTTCGGGTGAAGAGTAAAGTGTATTCCTGAATACATTTTACTCTACGCCTGATACACTTTGCTCGTCTCCCGATAGGCAAAGTGTATTCCGGAATACACTTTGCACTTCGCCGATGAGCAAAGTGTATTCCAGAATACACTTTGCTCTTTTCGCTTGATGTGGGCAAAGTGTGTTCGAATACATTTTGCTTGTAGTTTTGAGAACGCTTGCTTTTTTTACTAAAATCACACACTTTTAGCTGCAAATGACAACATTTTATGTTAAAAATTACTCTCATTAAGTCTAATTTAGGTACCATTTAAATTGACTTAGGCCGACAACATTTTAGCTTGTTTTCTTGTCTTTTTTTTCGCCTTTAGGGCATAAGATTAGCAAATGTTATTCGAATACAAATTTCTTTTGCATTTACGTCTTAACATGGTTGTTTTAAACGCTTTCGAAGGGGGGAAGAAGGAAGCAAGAGGGCATCAAAGAAATCTCATAAGCCCAAGCGTCCACACCCACAAAAGCACACCACTGACACGGACGAACCTGCTATTTACGAAAACTTTCAAACGCAGTGGTTCGTAACCAGGGGGGCAGATGGAAAATACAGCACACTGACGTTTTTGTACGTCTGTAAAAGTGCTGGTAACAAAAGATACGCCGACTCCATGTTTGTTAACCTTGGGACAATAAAAGATGTCTCCGAGGTTGCCTGGGACAAGGAGGCCAAACGGGAGGCTATCCTTCAAGACCTCCCAAGGCTTCATTGTTGTGGACCTTGCATTCTTTAAAATTGTCGGTTAGCAACCACCGCATTTTGCACAAATTTTTTTCACACTACCGGCTAAAACGAAGCCTGTGTTCATTAATTAAACAGGTTTTTTCCAGCACAAGCGAGGACTTTCCCCGCCGGTGAGTCCGAAAGCAATCGATGGAGAAAGATCGCAATCACCACCACCTTCTCCTAGTTCCGCTAGTTCTTGAGGGAGGTCATCGATAAAGGTTTTGAGGAAGAAGAGGAGGAAGAACCCCCTGCGCGGCCAAAGAAACTTAGCACGCCAAGAGAGACCATAGCTGCTAAAGAACCAAAGAAGAGGAAAACACAGCAGCTTGAAATCATAGAAGTCCCCGAGGAACCTAAGAAGAAGAAGGGAAAGGGTAAAGCACCTGGTGTTGCTATTAAAGAAAAAAAAGTTGATAAAACATCTGAAAAAATGGAAGAGATTAACCTGCACAAGTTTGTGCAAGGTGTCATTTATTTGCCAGTCACTTCAATGAAGCTTCCTCCAAAAAATGAAGTCAGGTGAAAGGCCACTTCAGTTCGCAAAATTTATGCCGATCACTTGAGGAACCCGAAAGATGTAATAAGGAGCAATCCAAATGCTCATGTGGCCCCAATAGTTGTCCTTGTTGACGTGGACCAAAGGCACAACCCCCGTGAGTATGACAGAGAAAATCAGACACCTACACTCACTACGCCTTGGGAGGGAATCATAGCTTCAAGGCAAGAAGGCAACTTTACAAAGAAAAGAAGAACCCGAGGTACCTCTCCGGTCCCTCTGCAAGGCTGTCTCTTCACGGTCTTACGATGAAGAAGCAAAAATCGTTGCCAACACCCACAATGCCGACAACGAAAGTACAAACTAAAGATGAGCTTTGTCGACAAGATCCGGTTTATGCACAGGGAGTAAATTTTTCAAGGAAAAGTACGGTGAGGACTGAAGAAGCCAGCGTTTTCCTTGGAGCTTAAAGAGGCGCGTGCCATTGAATGTTTTGCTGAAATATGACGAGGCCAACAAAAGGCGCCTCTTATTCCCCACGACAAACCGGTTCCAGCTTAGCTTTTAGAGATGGCAAGGTAAGCACAAAATGTATTCCGAATAGCAAACCAACTATTTGACGTGAAATCTGCTTGAACAGATTTGGGAACTCCAGACCGTGATATTCACAATGTTCGAAATAGGGAGTTAAAGAGCAAGGGCAAGGAGACAGCCAAGAAAAAACCCTGGACGCGCGTGCCCAAAAAGAAATGACCATTACCGTCCGAGGGAAATGCGGGGCTTCTCCGACCACGTAGATTTTGGAAAGGCTTCTCCAAAAAGTTGTTGACAAGGAGTTTAGCCTAGAAGAAATGTCAAAGGAGTTGCACAAGTAAGATCTCTGCCACAAACTTTACTCTTTAGACGTTAGAGTCCCAAAACATCGTGGTAGATAGTGTATTCCGTAATACACATACCTTTCTTCACTTGGGCACCGTGGTATTCCTAATACACAATGTCGTTCTAGAGACAAGCAATGTGTATTCCGGAATACACATTGCCCATGTAAAGGAAGCCATGTGTATTCTGGAATACACATGTCCTCTTCTAAAAAAGTATTGTGTATTCCAGAATACACATTGCTTTCTTCAGAGAAGCAATGTGTATTCCGGAATACACAATGCATTTTGTTTCGAGGTAACATCACCAGTTAACCAGTTTGTATTCCAGAATACATTTAGCTTGACTTTTATTTGTTTTTCTTCTTCTTTGCCTTGTTTCTTACTTTTTTACTCATTGTTTCCTTAACGTCTTGCAGCCAAAAGAACGTCATAACATGTCAAACATGTTTGATGGAGCAGCTAAACGTAGAGACATGGGAAAGGTGCAAGGAACTCTACCCTGTAGCCACTTCTGACGAGCGAATTGTGCAATATGCACCAAATTTTGAGGGCTGGGTAAGTACTCTCAACATTACTCGCCTTTGCACACACGATCTCCTTACAGTTGTTGTCATGTTTTTTCTCAGAGCAAAAAGAAAAACAAAGACCTTCCCCGAGGGCTTCATGCATTTGGTTAGAACAAAGACGGAAGAGGTCGTTTTGAAAGAAGAACTGTTGAGTTAGAACCATCCGATTCTGAGAGATTCAAATGTTTGATCAAAACAATTTATATTCAATCATTCATGGTGATTGCACGAACCTAGTCGGAACGGTTAAGCCCACGTGGACTTCACTTTGGTTATTGCTGATCTTCCCTACGGGTTTAAGCTTAAAGACGGCCCAGATATGACGACCAGCCCTTCAAATTTTCGAGTTTAATGCTTTTATTGATGGAATCAAGCAGATCACAACGGCTAAACATTGGCGTTTAGTTACTTTCCATTCGAGCATGCAGTCTGGCTTGGTAGAATCAGCTTTCAAAAACCACTTTGGTTCTCCAGTTCAGACAGGATATGAAAACCTTTGTCGGTAAGTCTTATTCCGTAATACGCTTACTTTTCTCTTTGATTACGTAGTGTATTCCTAATAGTATTTCCTATACGGTTTTCGAAGTGTGTTCTTGTTTTTGCTAAGTAAACATCACTTTAAATGTTTTACTAGGTACAAAACGAACATCAACTACCATGGTGGAGGACCAAGGTTGCTTAGCAAGGTAGAGTACCTTCATGTAGCTTATTGGAGTTTTGATGGGAAGAGGACCATGGAACACTTCAACACCGCCACCAAAAACTTCTCAAACGCCCTTGAGTTTCCAAAGAAGGTTACGTAAATTGCGGGACCCAACCGCACAAAGGCGGGATTGTGAATCACTACGAAACCACAAAAGCTCATCAACCATCTCCCGGACATGTTCTCGTCCGTGAGATTGGGTGCTTGATGCTTTCTCTCGGGTTCGTACTACTATCGCATGTGCACTTAAGAAGGGCCGCAAATCGTAGCCGTGGATATTGATAAGGATGTTTGTTAATTTTGTGAAGATGAGACCGGCTGCCTTTACCTACTTTACCGGATGAACATCAAGAGCTAGGGGCCAAGTCTTCATTTGATTATGCTAAACTAACGCCCTCGAGAGATACGACCTCCATTCTCCAAAATCTCACTAGACGATGAGGCAACCTTTGCGAGCTTAAAGAAGTAGCTTTAGCTACCATTCCAGAGGACAAGGAGGATACAAAACTCAAGTCTCCAAAGAAAGGAGCAGATAGAAACGTAAAGGACGAGATGGCGAGAGCAAAAAAAAAGAATGAGGAGGACTATGATGTAGATCTTTGACTCATCGCATATTAAAATTATCATTATTTATTACAATGAATCTTCAATATTGATTTACAACAATTTATTAAAAACATAGTACTTTTTTTTCCTTTCTATTCTGGTGCTTGTTTTTTGTAATGCTTTCAGTCTCTTCAAGTCTATGCCTAAATTTCGCTATTTTTATGATTTCTGTTTCATAAGTACAAAGTTTTCGTCTAATAATGGGCCAAAATGGCATGAAAAAAAATGCAAACCTCTAGAAATTCTTAACAACTATCAAAAAAGGCTTATTTTAGAAACTTGGTGTTTTTTTAAAGGGAATCTTTGAAACGGGAGTGATGCAACACTCCTGTTTAATTTGCAATCGTGTTGTATGTTACAAATTAAATTGTAAATGTATCAAATATAATTTCATATTTTCCACCACTTGTAATACCATAATTTTCCACGTCACCAGATGCCCCTTTCAAAGGTTTAGTTGTACGGAATATTTACAATTTAGTACGAATTATGTACAAAGTATGTAGAATATGCCACGGATGTGTGCAAAAATTTTCGGCGGTCCAAACGTAATATAAAAAATGCTTGTGAGCATTTAATATACAAATACAGCATAGAGAATAGAATAGAATAGAATATGTTTTTATCGTCCACGGAGACCAACTGGCCTATGGGACCCAAGTACAAAGAGAGAGCAGCAGGTGTATTACTACCAGGATTAAAAAACCCCCGCCCCGAAGGGTTTTCGGGGGAAAAACCTTAGTAGCATTAAGGATGCTGACATACTGCACAGTTATATACATAATCACAAGTACAGCTGAGGTTAATGTCGGACAGGGGGGCATAACTGAGTCCGCGTATCCATTACCTCCCGGAGGTACGATCCCAACAAGCCTACAGAGGCCGTGCTCAGTAGCTCATGCAGGGCCTGATGGGGCACAACTAACCGAGCATACCGAGACCGGATATGGTCGTACGCCGGACAGGCCTGGAGGGCGTGACTTTCATCCTCAATGGCGCCCTATTGACAGCACTGACAGACTCTGTCCTCACGCGGCTCCCGAATCCATCTCCCTGTCTCAATGCGGAGGTGGTGTGCACCTGTGCGAATGGAAGCAATCACCCTGCGCTTTTTCATGGGTAGATGGGTGCACAGATAGTGGTGTGGGCCCCTCGTGGGCCATCAATAAATTAAAAGAATGCAGCATACATTTTTCTAACATAAGAAAAAAAGCCAAAGAATGCAGCATATAGGGAAATTTTTTTCCTAGTTGCCCTACTGTTACTACCCAGAATGTAATGGCCACTGATTATCTTCTTGTTGCATTAATGTTCATGTAATCAAAACACTAAGTACCCGTTTCTGCCATGGCAAAGTGCAATGACAAGTGTGATGCAATTTTGAAGCTAAAGTATCTCTCTCCAAATATCGTGCCTAAATATCCTACTTAAATATCCTGCATGCCAAATCATCTAGAGTGCAACACAGTGGTATCAGACTGGCATGTGGCATAGTCACCAAGTGTATCCCTATTTGCCATGTAGAAGATCCAGATGTAATCCTCGCTGTCCAGTAGAACCATGAGTGTTGTTGAAGAGGTTTGAACACCACAACTGGTCTACAATTTGGAAGCTTCTCTTTTGCTAGTTGATGAATAGTTATTAATCTGCTTCAGCTCAAATCCATTCTCCTACACTAGACGTGCTTTTTCATCCTCATACATGAGGAAACTAGCACGTTATATTTAGTGCTTGTGATATAGTGGATCTGGGCTTCTAGGAAAAAACATGACTTGCGCCTATTTTCTTGGAAAATTTGTCTTTTTCCAAATTTTTCTGTTCAAAGTACTTTCTTGGCCAATATTGCTCAGCGAATTTGAATTCTGCGCTCTCTGATCTCAATTTCCTTTGATCTGTTTGCTAGCCTTGTAGAGGCTAGCAATTCCTTTGATTCCCGGTTCCATGAGCTAGAGATGGATATAAAATTTTTTGCCATTCCAATAGACTTTATTGCCATTCAGTAACTTGTAGCTCCCTTTCCAGCACTCCCTCTCAACTTTGGAACAAACTTATAACTCATCAAACATTTCATGAAGATCTCTTTTATTTTGAATACATATTTGTTCCAAGCTGCGAAGATTTTGAAGCTCAGATCATAGAATCTTGGTTGAAGGAATTTGTTGGAGACAAGAATTATCCGACTACAGGAATTTTTTGAGTAAATTGTGATTGGAATGAGCACTACATTTATGTGAAGGTTTTTTCTGCTTAGTTTGATCAACTTAAATTGAATGAACATATTAAGCTTTGTTGCAATTGAGAGGTAATTTGTGACGTTCCAAGGGAATATACGCCATAAATACGTATATTCCTGGACCCGTCACCATACAAGCCTACCTAGGTAGCCTTGTATGCCTTGGATAAGTGGCAAGGGGTGCACATCTAAGTTAATTGCTTAACTTAGATAACCTTAGAATAAGGCCCATTTCCACATGGCCTTATCCTATTGGAGCAACCGCCACACGGCCTCATCCTAGTGGTGCCACGTGGCATCCCACGTGGACCCACACCTATATGAGCTCTAACCCTAACCCTAGACCTTTTTCCCTGACCTAGCACCTGAGCCCTCATCCACGTGCCCGAAACCCCGTTTCGAGCACCGTTCGTCATAGTCTAGCCTGGAGCAGCAGCCCCTGGAGGGTGTGTATGATCGTAGAGGGAGCAAACCTTCGAACCACGTCTAGGAGCATGGAGACGCCAGGGATGGGAGGAAGCGCTTCTGGAGGAGGTAGGTTGAGTAGAGTTCATGTTAGTTCATCTGGAAGTTAGCACTCCAGATGGGTTAGTGATTCGTATCTAGAGTAGAGCCACCCTAGATCCTTTGTTGAACATCTTGAACCCTAATCAAGGAACCCTAACTGATAGTTAGATATGTATGATTAGGTTAAGATGTTCATATGATATTGTTCATGATGATTATGTGATGATGGTTGATCATGTTGTTCCTCTTGTGTTGGGACGGGGGGTAGAGACCTAGGGCCATATGTAGTATGCTCCTAGTGTAGATCCCTTAGTTCCTATTAGTTGCGGCCTGTGCATAGGAACCCACCGGGCTATGGAAGCTATGATGTGACTCAGCACCACACAACGGGGCTAGAGGCAAGATGGAGGGTGGATCCCTGCCGCGTATGGGCTTCGGGGGATCCCACAGTGGGCTAGGCTTATGGTCGGTCACTTCGTGTGGGCCGAGCATGGGTCCGACACCTCCTAGGGCAATGGTGTCGCCCTGCCTCTCAAGAGTTGCAAGTGTCGGCTTGGCTCTTGTTTTGGGGGTTCATCAGTGCAGATGCAGTCGTGCCGCCCGCGATTCTCTAGCCCCGTGGAGCCTCTAGACCCCGGAAGGGGAGATGCAACCCTTCCTACCTCGTCCGGGACCCGGGGAGATGCAACCTGGAGTAGTCCCGATGGGTGATGCCATGGGATTGCGTGTCCGGAAGGTTAGAGTCATGCCACGGCTTGATCTAGCCCATCACGCAAAGTATGCACGAGGGAGGGCGGATGGAGTGGTCAACCCTAGCCATTGTCTTATGCCAGCCCCGCCATTGTTATGATTGGTGCTGCTCTATCTTGAGGCCTATCCGGTCGGTCGACTTCCCTTTAGATGCCGAGCCCCGGGGTAGGAGCTCTCATGTTTTATGGCATATGATTATGTTCTTTGCATCTATGGATATGCGATTGAGCTACCCCTCGAGGTAGCATATTGTATTGTATTGCTAGTTCTGACGTGTTATGCTTCCGCTGTGATAGGAGCCCATAGGGGAAGGGCGCGCAAGACACCTTCGTGTCCCCTTCCCACCGCGAGGATTCCAGTGTGCGGGATAGACGGAGGGCCTGTGCGGTTGATGAGCCGGACGGGGGATTTCCTGCCGAGTGTACGGCCGGGCGCCGTATGTTTAGCAGGGAGCGTCACATAATTGGTTTCATTTTAGTCCAATTCTTGCTTTCCCTCCTGCTTTTCTTTCAAATTTTCTTTCTCCTTTCTTTTGCGACAGAAATTTCTTTCTTCTATTACAGAAATTTTTCATATTGAAGTAGCTTCCAATGGCTGCCTGGAACCTAGCATCCGTGCCCCTGGACCATTTGCATGTGCCCTGTGCATCGTATCCTAGATATTTGTATTCTGCTAGTTCTTCCAATTTTGTCCCAATATACCTGAACGATCTGTGCCTATTCCTAGTGCTGGACGTAACTATTTTGGTTTTAAATTACCTTTGTTAGCCCTGTCCTTTCGCAGCATGATAGGTAACCCTGGTGTCCCCCAACGTGGGGGCGTCCGTATCCCCTTGCTGTTCTGCGATGAAACCTTGTAATGCATCTATGTATATGCCGAATAGTGTCGGGGAGATGGATTTCTTAGACTAAATTTTACCTTTCAAGTTATGCACAAACTTGACACCTCAAGTTATATCTTAAGCATGTGCTTAGATCCTAAACTCAACAGGGTCTTAAGCAAACAATTTTGACTGCATGTTTAAGATTGTGAGATAAAGCTGCATAATCTATATGACATCATGCTTAACATGGTGCATAATCCACATCGTACCATTGTTTTAATTGCTAGATAAAGCTGCATTATCTGTAGACTCAAACATGAGCTAGAGGGGGAACATATTTAAGTAAACTCCCCATGTGAATTCTTTGCCTGCAGCAGAACAATGCCTCTGCATTTGTTTTCAGCTCCTGACAAGCAAAGGGGGACTGGATTCTTCCAATTTCTGAAATGATCACAGATGGGGTCAAGGAGTTCAATCTCAGCTTTTAAGGCAAAATGAATGGACGAAGAAGCGACCAAGTCAAGTGGCCCCTGCAGATTGAGACTCTTCTCCCCTTTTCAGAGCTGCACCAAAAAAAAAGGGGGTGAAGAGGAATACAAAGACAAACGCACCGTAGTCTGCTCGTGGTCCAGGCGCCCTGTGGGGCCTCATCAGATGCTCCCTTTTCAGCGGCCAATAGATGAAAGAAGCATATACCACCATTCAATCATCACTATGAGCTGCATATACCGCAAAGCATCTGGATTTAGACACTACACTACATTGGACTACAGAGTGCATTTTTGAAAAGAACCAGTGGCATTGAATAACTATCAATGCAGACATTAACAACAATAGATGTGGATCATCTTACAAATATGTTATCAATAGACTCCCAGAAAATGAAAGATAATAAAGATGTTCTCAATAATATCTTTATTGACTTTTAAATTTAAGCTTGACAACGTTGGACACTGTTTCTAGTGCTTAGATATTTTCTTCTTAAGTTTAAGCAAAATTGAATGTGCAACTTTATTACAAATTATAACTCTTACCTATTAATAATGATTGTTGTTGTCTTTGCTCCAACATTGTTGTACTTGCAGTAGCAACACCTTCTGGAGAGTTGGTGTGCTTCCCGTAGTAGAACTACTATAGACCAATGGACCATTCATCTTTGAACAATCTTTGGATCTTATCCTTCCAAACCTAGAATCTTCATACTCATCAATAAGTCAAAGTTACATGGTGGAAGTGTATGGGTCCAAAAGTTGCAGGAGGACTCGGTATCTTAGACCGAGAAGCGAGAAGCGAGACTATGTGCCTGTTGCCAGTTACAGGCTATTGAAGATGAAAGCCATACTCTTCTGAGTTGCCTTGCTTTTGAGATAATCCGGAATCATTTTTTGACCTTAGCATTCCATTCCACGCTTCCACAACTTCTCAGAGCACCATCTGTGCATGACTTGGCATTATACATACTTGAGGTTCTAGATAAACGTCTGCAATTACTGAGCCCTCAGTAGTCATTATCTCCGCTTGTCTAGTATCATCATTACTGCAAAGGTTTTTCCCTTGAAAACCTTTCGAGGCAGGGGTTTTTTAATCCTAGTAGTAATGATTGTATGGGTCCCATGACCTATTGGTCTCTGTGGACGTTAAAAAATCTATTCTATTCTATTCTTCATAGGAAGGTTCATCTCCAAGTTCATTTGAAAGTTTCTTAGGAATGAGCTCGATTCTCCCAGTATGGGTCTACTTCGTCAGCCTCTATCTCACTCGGTGGTGTTTCATAAGACGGTAGTTCCTACACAACTACCTTGGGATTTTCCACGACAAATTTTGACTCAAGGAATCAAATATGATGTTTTGGAACCAAGTGGTTCATAATCTCTCACCCGAAGATTGATTTGTCCAATTTTGCCAAGTCATATTATGATCTTTTGACAATTCAAGATGAGCTGCCCCCAGCGGATAGATGGGCTTTACAGATGCCAGGAGATGAATGGAATCAGATGTGGAAGTGGATATTGAATCCAATTTTGCCTCCCAAGACTCGCACCTTATTAATGCAAATTGTGCACAAGTCCCTATGGATGCACACTTGGGTTCACAGAATAAAGCTTTCATTAGTGAAATATGTCCAATATGGGGCCTTTGCCCTGAGACCTTGGAGCAGTGCATGTTGCTATGCGCAGAGACCCATATGGCACTGGGAAGGTTTATTCCACACTACACTGCACAATCAAGATGTTCTTTTGGGCATACATCCTACTGGATGGTTGTAGATAAAGAGGTTAGCTTTCATCTTTGTAAGGCGTGGCTGTAGGCGGCGAATGAAGGTCTTCTGGAATGTAAAGGTGCAATCCATTACTCTGATTCCTCAGTTGAGATGCAAACTATACATTTCATATCAGGCATCCACTCGAAAAGAATAGTTTAAAGCACTATTTGCGAAAGGTCGCTTCACATGGTAGATAGTCAAGGAGTATTCCTTCTATAAGATTGGAGTAAAGTGAGTTTACGTGTTATTTGAGCAGTCGTCTGAGTACATTGGCTTAGACGAGGGTCCTCCTATATCGCTCTTCAAGTATTTCGATTCATATTAATTAAATTTTATCCTTTCAAAAAAAAGAAGAAAAAAAAGGGGAAATAAAACATTTATAATTGGATAAAAGCAATACTTATAACTCAAATGCAATTCAATGATGTTTAATGGGCAACACAGTTCATTTGATATTGAGTCAATCATTGTTCATCAATTGGCCAAGGAATACAACTTCTTTAAGGGTTTCATACCTTCCTTTTCTACAACTGAGCAATCCTCCTTCGATTAGCTGATTTTGGCACTAAGTTGCTTCACCAATCTTTTGCTATATATAGAGCTTTGAATTTTACTTTGTCATTTGATAATATATCATTTTTTTTATCATTATCATGCACATATAAACCCACTTTGGCACATGGACCGCAAGCTTATTTGTTTGCTTCTTTGTCCCCTGTATTATATGTATTGCATCAATTCATACAGGATCCCACTCTGATGTTCCAGTACACTATAGGCCATGAATACGAATATTATATTGCAACATCATAGTGCATATCACCTAGATGACATGTACAAGGTTAGGATATGCATGACTAGACACATGCATGCCATGTAAATAGGCTGCACATCGAGAGCCGATAGGTGGTGGCCACATGATGATACATTATTATGGGAGTGTGTGGCAACCATTGGCACTTGTCGTATGGCGTAGGATAGTCTTACCCTGGATTGGGGGATCCCGGAGGTGTGATCCCGGAGGACGGGATCCCGGAGGGCGTGTGATCCCGGAGGGCGGGATCCCACTGTTAACTGCGCAGTTAAAAGGTGATTGCGCAGTTTAGGGCCATTTTTTGGCCGGATTTTTGCTTGCTGATAGCAGCGGCGCTGCCCTCTCTTCCTCCTTGGCATCAAACTACAACTCTTCTCAAGCCCATTCCGACCAACCTCGCACAAACCCCAGCCAATTCCGTGGAGGATCGGCCAAGAAAAAAGCATAAGAAAACTTGGCTGATTTTTGCTATAAGGGGCTTTTTTTTTTTCGCAGTTATTGCGCAGTAAGGGGATCCCGCCCTCCGGGATCACACGCCCTCTGGGGATCCCGTCCTCTGGGATCACACCTCCGGGATCCCCCAATCCAGGGTAAGACTATCCTACGCCCTTGTCGTATTATACTAATAATATAAATTAATACCATCAATAGTGCCTAGCTATATTATGTAAGTTACATAATATATTCCGTAGGGGCAACTTACCTTAACATGTTACTTTTAACATGTTGTGTGGGTCAGTAAAGCTTCACACATGTCAAGTTAATTATACCTACCTATAAATTAAAGCAATGGTGACTTAGGGCCCATTTGCCAAGTGGCAAAAAGCTATTGGAACCACGTGGTCCAATCACATGGCCAAGCTCGAGGTATTTCTGGAAGAGACCCCAAACCGTAAAACCTTTTTAGGTTCTGGCTCTTTGCGGGTTGGGGAGCTTTGGAGCTAGTTCGGGCAAAGACACGAGTCAAAGCGAGCTTCATTGCTCAAGTAGAGTGCGGTAGCCATTGTTCTTGAAGGAAATCGCCATGTCAAGCTCTCGTAGCGGCAATTTGGATCAAGGATAGCATGCAAATCCTAGCTTAACAGTAGAAGTTAAGCTAAGTCGATTTTTGTTTTTGTGATAGATGTTTTTGAACCATTACCCCTAAAAACAGGACTGACTAAGGAAGATTAACCTTTGTATTCCTTAGGATTAGATGTAATAGACTAGAATTGTTGTTCTTATTGTTACAATTATATACGATAATGATGATTTATTTTGCACCTCTTATGTGTGCAAGAAGGGGGGTAGAGTCCTAGAAGCCATGTCAATATGGCTCTGGCAATTAGACCTCATTAATTCCTATTACAATTTGACATGTGCATAGAGAGCCCACCCGATCGTGAGTTTGTCTTGATTGGCTTAGAATAGAGGACTTATTCTGATTTCAAAGAGATCCATGATGCGGGTCTACTGTCCATCTAGGCCTAAAACCTTGCCACTGCCAGAGGGCAAGGTATAGGTTTGACCCCTCCTAGGTGATGCGTTATCTTAGTGAGGTTAGGTCGAGTACGAGCAGGGACATCCTCATCTCTCTAGCTGCCTGCATTGGCAAGACGTCTCTTGGAAGGAGTAGCCTTCCTGCCTCATCGAACCAAGGGAGATGAAACCCTGCAGCCTTAGGGTTATGTCTCTGATAGGCTACAGTCAAGATCAAGGCCTTTCGGTCTTTCTGCAAAGTATGCACGGGCGGATGGAGCGGGCTACCCTTGCCATTGTTCTATGCCAACAAACTCTATTGTTATGGTTTTTGTCTGTTGAGATATTGTGGCCCAAATTGTCAGTCATATCACACTGAGGATCTCCATCATTTGTATTGATGTTATGTCTATGATGATTATATAGTGATGATGGTGCCCCACCCTACGTCTGGCGAGCATTTATATGATGTTATATGCTTGTTGATTGTGTTTTCCTTTATGCTTCCGCAGAAGTAAGATTGGCTTCGAGGAAGGCGAACAACGACACATCCTTGCATCCACATCGACTCTGGAGTACCAGCTAATAGCCGACGTCTTGTGGATGGCATCTTGCCGACCAGTAGAGTCGATAGGAAGGAGTTTCCTAATTCTATATGATGGGAACATCATGTAGAGCAAAGGGACGTCACAACCACCATCTACAAGTTGGAACATGTAGGATGGGATCGACAACAAGTGCCATGAGAGGTAAGATCATGTGCATGTTGCCAGCTACAGGTTAATGAAGATGAAGAACTACTATTTGACATTAGCATTACCACGCTTCCACAACTTCTCAAAGCACCATCTGTGCATGACTTGACATTATATATTCTTGAGGTACTAGATGTGCGTCGTCAATTGCTAAACAAATAGAAGTCACAATAATATTCTTTATACAAAATTATCTACTATTGACTTTCTATATCACCATTATTACAGAGGTTTTTTCCCTTGAAAACCTTT
Organism: Isoetes taiwanensis; assembly: GCA_021234155.1. Classification (NCBI taxonomy): domain Eukaryota; kingdom Viridiplantae; phylum Streptophyta; class Lycopodiopsida; order Isoetales; family Isoetaceae; genus Isoetes; species Isoetes taiwanensis. The sequence continues at coordinate 749,605 of JAJEKV010000181.1, forward strand.
TGAGGAATGGACGTAGTAATGATCGTACTAGCCTATTGTATAGATCCCATACCCTTTTTGGTTTTGTGGACGTTGAAAAATATATATTTTATTTTATTCTGATTGACCTTTACCATTAATACTAGCTATCTTAATATATAACTCGATGATGAATATGATAACTATGAATTTTGGACTCTTCTCTAGGTTAACTCGTGTATAACTATGATGATTCAAGCATTAACCACGATATTCACATATGAATTAATTCATCAACATCAATGACCTGGTGTATGATTCTTTCAAGTCCAATACAAGGAGTTGTAACCCTATACTACAAAAGCACAAATGGTTTTAAGATTGAATAATGAGTTCTACACTTGATACTAGGGCTGATATAGTTGTGTAAAGCACCTCATAGTTGTCCTTATCACCATCAATGTGAATACCAAGATTTGTAGTAATAAAATACCATGCCTTACCTAACGATGTGCTTGCTAAATTTAGAGAATAGAATAGAAAAAAAGCAACAAATCATCTACCATAAAGAAAGGACATATATATATAAATAATAGAAGACATGAATTAAATGTGAGAAACACAAGTGGCAAAGTAGAACCTTTATAGACAAGTCTTGCTTTCAAATGCTACAAATAAGGTAAAATAACTATAGGGCATAGAGTCACAACCAGTTCTTATACTCACCTAGATAAAGCTATATGAGAGATGCTTCCATATCTTTATCTAGGTGACCCTAGCTAGAGATGACTATAAAGCAAGTGACCCTAGCCAGTGATGACTATAAAATATACTACATACTAAAGTCAATCTGAGGAAAACAAGGAGATCTTATAGGTATGCATGCATTGTCAAAAGGTTGCCATGGAGTTTTATAAAGTTGTCAACCCAATTGAACGAGCTAAATATTGTTTGATATTGTCTTTAGGTAGGTGCAATAACATAAGGATTTTTTGCATTCGTACTTGCTACCCAAGGCAATGTAAAAACAGAAGAATGGAGTCGGTTCCTTTTTAGAGTGCGCAGGCACGGATAAACAAGAATACTGCGTGTTGATTTTTGTTTTCGTTTGTTTTTTTGTTTTTTTTTTAATGTTGGGAAAAGTTTATTCCTCCTCACTAGCAATTTGAAAATTTGAACATAGAAGTTTATAGGTCTTACTTTCTAGCAGCATACTTTATGGATATTGTGCAGTCCAATGAGGATCTTTTGAATAAATCGAGATAATATGTTAAGCCTCATAGAATTTGGTATTGATATGTATATTGAGCTGGACAAATCAGTATACCTTTGGGTGTCTTATCTAATATAAGGGATTACACCATGGTAATTAGCATTATAAGAGATTTATCACACATTTCTCTTTACCAACTCACTTACTGGTTTGAATTGTATCTGTTTGGAACAATACAAAAGACATCCTTAAACACATGGGATTTCAACATACATTTCTGTCATGTGCTTTCGTGGCATTTTACACTGGAGGTTTTCTTCAGTTTCCTCTAGATTCCTTAGGATTCTTTCAATATTCTCTAGAAATGTCATTAAGACCCCTTGTTAATTTTCTAAGATTCTATCGAATTTTCCAAGAATATTAAAGAATTCTCTAAGAATTCTCCTTAAATTCTCTCAAGGTTCTTGAAGTCCTCTTGATTCTCTGAGATCCCATTGGATTTCATCTATATTTCTCTTAGATCCCCTAGAATTCCCTTAGGTGCCATAAATATTCATTGAATTCCTTGTGCAATAGAATCAATCTTCTGAAACCTCTCGACGAACTGGTGTTTGGCTCTACTCGATGTTCAAAGTCCCTTGAGATTTTCTTAAATTCCATCAATTTGATTAGATTCCTCAGGGTTCCAATAGATTTTTCAATATTTTGTTAAGATTCTCTAGAACCTCTGAAGATTCCCCATATTTCATCAAATTCCTAGAAAAAAATTCATTAAAATTCCTTCATAATCTCAAAAATTGTTTTCAGACTGAACTCAATGGCACAATGGTCCACTCTGATGAAGTAATGGCAAACCACTACCATTTTGCAAGCTCTTGACGAGTCGAGTCCAATGACATCAAGTTTGCTCAGTTTTGACATATTCAATATAAGTTATAGGCAGTTGAACTAGTTTATAAAAAGACGCATGTACGCAATCTTAATTATTATATTTATTTATTTATTTGGTCTTGCTCACTTAGGGCCTTGAGAGGCCATGGAGCACTAAAAAGCTAGCAAAGTACATCATATTTTTAATATCAAAGTACGGTGGCTATCCCGCCTTCAAATATAAGCCTAACTCATAACAAAAGATAGAAAACGATGATTGAAGATCTGATGCTTAGATTTCAAACTGTTCCCTGATCTCATTGTAAGTGTGCAATGCAGGAGTACATGTGCCTCATCTTCTACACTATAAGAATCACAAGCTCTGCATACCCTGTCTTCAAGTGGAGTATTTGACCATCTGCTTGTCTCAACTCCCAATTTATGCGAGCTCATTCTATAACGAGCTATGACATGCTTTAGATGTGTTGGTATTTCTGACCACAAATACTCTTGGCTCTTATACTCGCCTATGTGATTTATCTGAGTTCTGTGATGAAGCATTCTACTACCTTGGTGCTGCCGTAAGCGTTCAATTGCAAGTCTTTCTAATAATGCTCTTGCACCTGTCTTACATTTAGGCCAATTTTCATCATTCAGACCCCATTTTTGCGCCCAGGTTTTGAAATCATGTATCCAACCTTGCTGCTCTGAAACCATCATTGCTTGATGGGATAAGCATTCTGGTGATTGATCTCTAATCCTATTAATGATATTTACAGTCTGAAGAATGCTTCCAATTCTAATGGAAACATACCTGCCTCTGCAAGCATAATTGCATATGGTATCTGAGCTTTTATGCCAAGCACATTTCTCAAAAATAGCTTCTGAATTGTTTCTATTTGATTCTATAACTTGGCAGAGATGCTAGATCCCCATATAGGAATCCTATACAATAGCACGGTTTGAACCAAGGTCTTATACAACAGCTTTCTAAGCTCCCAATCATGCAGAGAAATTTTAGAACATTTAGAAAGCATACCATAGAGCGCCATTTTTCCACACAATGGATCTCCTTTTAGCCTGATCCTTCCGGTTGTATCCGCGAGGAGGAATCTATCCCGTGCCAAAAACTCTCCAATGTTTCAATTTCACGTTCTAGATACATGAACCTCGGTCTCCCCTTGTCCGAACACCAAAACTTTGGATTTTGCAACATTTACTTTCATTTGCCTTCTTTTCACAAAAAACGCTAAATTATGAAAATGCTCTTGTAGCACATGTTTCTTGGATGCCAATAGCACCACATCGTCAGCATACAGTAATAACTGTACTATGTAAGCTCCAGGCTGCGTCCCTGCCAAAGAGCATGCATGTAGCCATTCTTCGAGCTCGTCGATAAAGAGGTCAAATAATGTAGGAGATAGACATCCTTGGCGCACCCCTATAGTGTTCCTTATCACAGGATTTACTTTCCAAGATAATTTGATTAATATCTCGCGCCCAATTGTGGGGCGACTTCTCTTATGTTTTCTAGAACATCAAAGGCTGCTCCATTATGTCACCTAACTCCTTTCTCTGCACTGTGTCAAATGCTTTTGCAAAATCTATAAATGCAATATACAATGTTGTTGATGGTGCCTTTGCTTTCTCTACTAACACACGAAGTATTAATGCATGATCTAACCTATTAAAATCTTTCCGAAAGCCCGCTTGAAAATTGGAGCGCTTGCCATTCTCTTCTGCCCAGGTGCTCAACTTGTATTCCAGCAAGCTTCCCAAAATTTTGGCGAAAGTGCTACCTATCAAGATGGTTCTGTAATTTTGTACTACATTCTTGTCCCCTGATTTATGAATTGGGTGTACTCTATTTAACTTCCAACTATATGGTAGGCCTTGTCTGATACTCTTGTTTAGCAAATATGTAAGAATAGAAAGCATTTTGTCTCCCCCCCATTTAAAAAGCTCAATACATAGACCATCCAGATCATGTGCTTTGTTATTTCCCATCCCTGATAGCGTATCTCTTACCTCTATTTCAGTGAAAAGATCTTCATCAATGGTCAAGATTGGCATGCCTTCTAGATTGCCCACCTCATAAATATTTTGCACCAACTTTAGCAAAGCGCCTACCTCTAAATCTGGTTGCCCTGAGTTTTTGCTTAATTTGTTCCAAAACATTTTCGGATCTTGCTTTATTTGCTCTTTCAAATCAGATTGCCTTGCTCTTAAAAATGCTTGTTTTTTGCTTCTCAGAAGTCTCTTATACCAACTGGGTTTCCTAATGCAGTTTTGTGGCAGTCTGGCTCTTGCTTCTCTACACTCAGCATCCCACCACGAATTGCAGGGCCGCCCTTGCGCTAGCTTTTTGGTGAGATTAAAAGCCTCTTTAGCATCATAGAAGATCAAATTGATAAATTTCTCTGCATCCTCAACTATATTTCCTGTCCAAGTAGTAGAAGCAATTAGATCCTCAGTGAGTTTTTTTGTGTATGGCAAGCATTGCTTATAACTGATTCTCAATTTTGGATGAAAGGGAGAGAGCTTCATATCGGGATGTGTGGCTGATTTGAACTCCACATGCAAAGGGGAGTGGTCTGACTCTGGTAACTTCCTTCCTACAAAGCATGCTTGCATGAATTCTAGATCACTTGCCATGATGTAATCTACTGTACTTGATCCTGTATGACTGAAGCAAGTAAAGCTTTCGGATTTTGGAAAATTATCAATGCCATTTATAATTTTCAAGCCACAGATTGTGCCCGTCTCCAACAAAAGATCTCCAATTGTATTTGAAAACTTGTCTTCTGAGCATCTCAAGAATGGTTCGTCTTGCTCATCTAAGTGTGCATCCATGAGATCTACAAATGTTCTCGCTTGTTGGCAGCCCGTACGGGCATTGAAATCACCCATGATGAATACTTTTCCATGCACACTATATTCCAAAGCATCTGCACATAAACTACCAAGAGGGTCATCTATGTCAAAGTTTTTATTTTTGTATAGGCTTGCGTTGAGTGGAGCAAAATAATCGACTGCTACATAAAGATCCACATCTGTGGTCTTGATTTTAAGCCACAAGTATTTCTTATTCTTATCTTCTTTCATTATTTGGAAAGTATGCTCAACTTGCATTTTACAATAAATAGCTATACCTCCATATCCACGTCCTTCCCTTTTCTCATTCCACGAATGGCCAATCAAAATATGTCCTGGTATGTCTGGCAAAGGACGAGATTGATGCTCCCATGTCTCAACAAAAAGCAAGGTATCTTGTTGCTTCCATGTCTCAATTGTTGCATCTACTTTCACTTGGCTCAATCCATGAGCATTCCACGTGCTCATGCTCAAGGCCCCAATTCCCTAGCTTCATTTCTTTTTTGTGACAATTGCCTTGCCACTCTGATCGAAATAGGCTAAAAAACTAGAATCCATTGCTTCTCTAGCCTTTGCCCACTCTTTTTTCCTTAGGTTCTTGGCTCGGGATTCCATGTCTGCTTGCTCTGTTATAATGTGCTCCTAGTGAAGCAACATTTGCTCCTTAGTTGTTTCAGCAATTAAGGATGCAAGATTTGCTTCCAAGGCTTTGATCCGTGTTGTATAGTCAATCACTGGATGCTTGTTTGATTCTACATTTTGGCTTTTCAAGGCTGAATTTTGCTGCACCACATCATCCAAGGTTTTTGAATTGATAAAACCTCACCCCTCAAGCCGAGGACTTCTGTTTTTAATTCTTGGATCAATACTATCAAATGAACAGAATCCCCTTCATATTCGATCATCACCTGATCCTGATCCTGCTTTCTTTGCCTTGGGAGGCATACCAAACTCCCTGGAGCACTAACTGTAAGTGCCCTTCAAAGCACCCTTCAAAGTGCCCTTCCAAAAGAAAAAAATCGCATCCATTTTGAAAACTGCATGTTACTCTATGAGTATAATGTCAAATCAAGCCAAACCTGATATATCTGGAAAGATCTCAGAATAAGCTTTTCAACGAGCTTAATACGATTGGAAATTGAGCTCTGGTTCTCATGTTATGAAAACAAATGTGGCTGCCTATTGAAACCCTGCGCTGGGAGCTTTCAATTCGGTTTTCCACTTCAATATCAATATATCAATATTTTGGAATATGAAGTGTCACTCAAACATTACGATACAATAACTTTTTTAAGTGGTCCTCCTTTAATTATTTTCTAACACATATCATGATGCCATTAATTGCCCTTAATTCCAAAAATTTCAAGGGCTAAGATTTCTCCTTTCTTTTTTTATCTAGCAGTCGACACTGGCTACAAATTACCTAATTTTGAATGCACCACCTCTTATATTGACATCACTGTTACGCACTAGCACCTCTCGTGATAACCAACACACCAAAAGGGCGAATCCTTCAAGGAAATCGTTATCCAATGGGCCCCAACCTTTCCAGGCTTTATCCCATACCCCATAGACCATATCAATTCCTCCCCCTCCTAGAGATGCTTGCCCTCAAGCATGTCGAACACACCAATGTTGCCACGAGGAATTGAACCTTGGCTCTGATACCAAATGTTACGCACTAGCACCTCTCGTGATAACCAACACACCAAAAAGGCGAATCCTTCAAGGAAATCGTTATCCAATGGGCCCCAATCTTTCCAGGCTTTATCCCATACCCCATAGACCATATCAATCACATTATGAGGCCAATGTTTCCTATAGGTGGCAGTTTTATAAGCATTCCATGAGCCTTTTTTCATTTTTTTTTACCCACCCTAATTTTTTCCCTCTTGAAACACCATACTTGTCTCTTTCATAAGCAAGCATTTAAGAAGAATATTCAAAGGCATCTTTTCAAAGTAACTATACATGTTAAGATAATTATAAGGCAAGGTGTACCTTAGATGCCACATGGAACTATTCCATTGAACCACCCAAAGGAATAAATATGGCCTAACTCCAGGCCCTAATACCTCAAACCCTAGTCGATTTGAGGCGGAATACCTGGACTAGAACATGTAGGGATTTAGTAAATTGATTAACTAATAGTTACTAACCCCTTGTGTGTGTAGATGAATAGTAAAGAGTGTATAATTCTTCAATTGTATAATGTCATATGGTTGGATGATGCTTTGATTTTACACCTCTTGTCTTGTGGGTGTAGAGACCTAGAGGCTTTGTAGGATTCTGATGTTTCTAGTCAAACTCTCTTAGAACCTATTAAATTTGACATGTGCATTAGAGATTGGTGGCCATGGATGTTGTGTTGTGATGGGGTGACAAGGGGGACATTGGAACTATGATTGAGACTCGTTACAATGGATTTTACACTTTGGGGGTCCTATAAGTGAACTAGACCTAATACTCTGTCACTGCATGTAGGCTAAATATGGGTCCGACACCTCCTCAATGGTGGTGCGCCATCATCCCAGTGAGATTAAATTGGGAATGAGCATGATATGTCGCAGTTCTGTAGTCCATCTAGACTTCCCTTGTACTCCCTAGATGAGATATGTTCTTGTTCCTACCTCGTCGTACCTGGGGAGATATACATTCGAAGTGATTCCACAGGTTATGTCTCTAGAAGGCTGCAGTCGCGATGCAACACGTTTAGCCTGTATGCAAATTATGCGCATGAGGGGTGGATGGAGTGGACAACCCAACCAATGTTCTATATCAACCAAGCTCATTGTCATGATTCTGTCTGCTAGTATCTAGAGGCCTTGAGTGTCGTTCAACCCATTGGAGTCTCAGCCAAGGTAGAAACCTCCGCATGTGGTGCATTATTTATGTTCTATCAAGATGGTATATTACGTTTATGTGTGTTGTTGCTATTGCTGTGTGTTAATATGTAGATATCCTTTGGTAGTATAGGTTGTCCTAGAGGAGGAACAGGAAAATGAAACCTTCGTGTCCCAGGCATCATAGATACGTGAAGGGCTTGTTATGACAATGGCATATTGTCAAGAGGGGTGAATTTCTCGTATTTATATGATCAAGCTATTGAATATTCAAAAAGCATCACAATGATATAAGAGGTTTGATCTTGGTAGACCGGATCAACGCACTAGCCAAGCCCTATGTAGTTGAGCTAATTGACGTCATAAGATAGGTAGATAGATAGATAGTATTTTTACGTCATGCCACATTGGCAGCATCCATGAGGACATATGACGAAAAATAAAGTCCCAAATTTGTCCACAAAGAGTGTAGAATCCTTAGAGTAAGACTAGTAGTTAATCAAACTCGTCGTTGCCGTAAATGTGACTTTAACCATTGTTAGATAAATAAGATTAATGCTAAGATTAAATATTGTCAAGATCTAGAAGACCGCGAGGAGGCTTTCCAAAATTTGAGCAAAAAAGGTCACTTATTTAAAATTGGAATCAATTAATGTATTTGCCTTAGAATCGGTGAATTTTGTGAATCTTGTAACCCACGACAACAACCTCGCCAAAGTATTGAATCTATAGAAACTTTTCTCGATTATTCTATAGATTTTTTTTCTATTATTATCACGGATGGCATGACCCACCAAATTTCATCTCGTTTTGTTCAAAAATAACTTGGGACATGTCGATACAATATTTTTATATGATGGATAGGTATAAGATTTGCACCCCATTTCAACCCTAAAAATATTGTTTCATTTCATCAATCACGAATGTTATTTCCTCTCTCTTTGTAGGCGTAGATGATAAAAAACTCTATTCTATTCTCTTCTTGCACTCTTGTTAACCATAGCCCTTACGTGTCTTTCCTCTATGTTCATGCTCTAAAGTTTTTGCTATCATCCGAGAAGGCCATGACAAGGTCCAAGTGCACCATGTACTTTCTTCATAAGCTAAAGGGATTCCCGTGCTTTAAAGTTGGTAAAGACATCACAATATAAAAACCAAATCAATTCCACATTTGCAAGGATCCATAGCAGTCTCTATTAGCACATTTGCCCATGAAGAAGCGTAGGAAGATTGCACCCATTCAAACTGGGGCACTTCACCTCAAAATTGAGATGACCAGATTGTCCCAAGAAGAGCGAGAAAATATGATCTGTAAATGCTTTGCCAAATGGGATTGATTAAATCTGGCGCCATGCTCTTGAGAATTGCCTAGCAAGTAGACAAAAAGCCTAGCAAACATATGAAGACCCATATGGGAATATTAACGACTAAATATAAAATAAAAGCCAAATTAAAGATAAAATATTACAAGAACTGAACTGCAAAATGGGTTGGATCGTTTACAATTCTAAAGAAAATTGGAACTCAGCTTGAACATTTTGAAGTTCATAAACTCTTCCATGCGAGTAAGAAGCGCATACCAAACCCGAATAAGATATTGTTGGAATTGATGGAAGAACAATTGGAGATAGTTCCAATGGTATTAATATGTATACTATACCGGAAACCTCATTGTACCTTTGGGGGTGTGTTACCTAAAGCAAGGGAGTAACACCAATGTCAACTAGCATTGTAATTATAAGGTAAGGAATGCCTTAGGTGCCACATGGAGTTATACTATTGGACCATCTAAACTAACTAAATGTGGTCTAACTCTAGACCCTAATATCCCAAATCTAATGAATTTGGGGAAGAATACCTAGGCTATGGAGCAGCATCAACAAGGACCTAAGCAACCTCAAGCATCAGAGGAGATGGAGATACCCAGAAGAGAAGGGTTGAGTCAGAAAACATGTAGGGGTTTAGGTAGATTGGTTGACTGATAGATACTAGATGAATCTTAAAGATTGTATATAATTCTTCAATTATGTTATGTCACATGGTTGAATGATGTTTTGGTTCTGCACCTTTTGTGATTGGGAAAAGGGAGTAAAGACCTAGAGGCTTCGTTGGATAAAAGATATTTCTAGTTAGACTCCTCTATTAAACTCATCGCTTGGTTGTGGGTGTTGTGTTGTGATTGGACTGACAGGGAGGACATCGAAATTATGGTTGGGAGCTTGGTCTGTGATAATTACTCTTCTCAGACCCTATAATGAACTAGACCTAACAGTCTATCAGTTTGTGTAGACAAACTATGGTTTGACACCTCCTGGATGGTGGCGCGCCACCATCCCATGGGGTTAAGTTGGGTATGGAGGTGATGCATCACATTCCTCTAGTTCATCCAAAGTTCCTTAGTACTACCTGGATGAAACTTGTTCTAGTTCCTATCGGATCGGATCAAGGGAGATGTAGCCTCGAAGTGATCCCTCGGCTTTATATCTCTGGAAGGCTACAATCATGAGCCAACATGTTTTAGCCTCTTTGCAAAGTGTGCACAAGGGGGCGGATGGAGTGGACAAATCTAGCCAGTGTTCTATGCCAGCCAAGCTCATTGTTATGATTCATTATGCTAATATCAAGAGGCCTTGACTATCGGTCAACCTCACTGGAGTCTCAACCAAGCTAGGAACCTCCACATGTGGTGCATTATTTATGCTAGTGATGTTTATGATGATGGATGGTCCACTCTTCAAGGTGATATATTCTGTTTATGTATGTTGCCATGTGCTAATATGTAGATACGCTTCCTCAATATAGGTTGTCTCATAGGAGCAATGGGCAAAAGTCACATTCATATCCTTTGCTTGGGCACTTGTCTATCACAAAGATGAAGGGCTTTTCATGACAATGAAATATTGCCAGGGAGAGGAATTTTCTGTATCTATAGATCGATAGGTCCAGGGGGTCTGTATTTTCAAGCCAGTCGATTATATTGCCATCGATCCGAGCCATCGGATCTAAATTCTCGAATGGGTGAGCATGTATCTCTCCCATGCATGCAATGCATGCATTGCATGCATTTTCTGGGGCTCTGGTTTGTTTGGGGATCGCTATTTCTTGCAAGTTCTTCATCGACTTCTCATCGGTGTTTTCTCCTCTCTCAGCAGTTCCCTTGACTCTCTTTCTTTGATATCAGGCAGGGGAGGGGTTTCTCCCTGCTTGGTTTGCCAATTTGGCATCTCTTTCCATGTTGTGACAGGTTCTTCCCCAATCTTGTCCTTTTTTTACCATCTTTCAACCTTCGACCTCGATCCCATTTTGATAAGGAAGTTCTCTTTTTGTCAGAAGCTTTTGTCTGTTTTTATGTGAGCCCTTATTCGAGAATGCCATCGATCCGAGCCATCAGATCAGAATTCTCGAATGGGTGAGCATGCATCTCTCCTATGCATGCATGCATGCATGCATTTTCTGGGGCTCTGGTTCGTTTGGGGATCTTTATTTCTTGCAGGTTCTTCATCGATAGGATTTTCTCCTCTCTCAGCAGTTCCCTTGACTCCCACCCGCCCTCCCTTCATGTGTATATTTTATAAATGTTGTTTTTTGTTATGTGGCACGCGTTACCAGCCCCTCGCTCTTTCGAGGTGTAAATGTTGTTTTTTGTCGCGTGGCACGCGTGACCAGCCCCTCGCTTTTCGAGTTTTTTTCTCTATTAGATTTTTGTTGGTGATGTGCAGGTCCAGGGGTGATGCGCGACTTTGGTATTCTTTGTGGAGCGTGGGTTTTTTTTTGTGGGAACATTTAGCAGCCTTGTGTTGTCCAAGCCCCTTGCCGAGATTTTATCGGGTTTTTCCTCGAAAACCTGAAAGGACTGGGTTTTTTAATCCCGGCGATAAACTCTCGGCAGGTATAGTAGCCAACATCTGTAGCACACAATTTTATTTGGGGTCCAAGTGTTGTAACTGGATATTCCCTATGTTTTTCATTTTTTTGATAGCTTGCGATGTTTTTTTTTTTTGAAGGACGACAATCTATTATCAAGGAACATCAAGATACATACAAGGGATCTGTGACATGGGACTCAAAACCTAGAGGACGAGATAGTCCACTAAGCAAAACCACCCATACACAACAAATAATCATACTCCTTGTGCCACCTTGAGGCGTTTAATGGCCTCATCACAATCAACATGTTCTACAACATCGAGATGATCATCAACAGACATCAAATTATCATGCCACTGAATAGTACGATGCATGATAACCTCGTGAGATGACAAAACAGACTTCTTCCGTTCTTCCTTCTTCCAATTGACCTGTTGCTATGACTCTTTAGCACACTGAGATTAGGACCATCAGCCATAACAACCTCAGAAGCATGCGAAGCAGAAGCAACAACGTGGAGACTAGTAAGAACTATGGCTGCAGATGATGGTGCTAAGGATGACACAATCGGAACTGTATATAGAGCATCTTCCATAGCGGAGGAATGCAAAGCAACTGGCAAAGGTTGATCATGAATAGATGAAGAAATAACAATAGGAGCTTGAACCTGAGAAGAATGTTGAACAGATGCCTGAGAAGCACGAGTACCTCGACGAAAGCTAGCGAAAGCCTCCTTATCAGGAAATAAACGTGCTAATTCCGGACCATTCAAAAGCTTAAGATCCACCTTCTTATACCAAGGCCCGCTCTTCACAACTATACAATCTGGTAACGACGAGTCCACTGGCATAGAAACACAAATCCTTGGACCGTTCATGATGGAGTGCGGGATATGAACCCCAAGTCTGTTGCAATTGCAATTAGAAATTGATGAGCCATTAGATCGGGGAGGAAGATTAGGTAGCGAGAACCCGACAAGGCATTTTTAATCACGAGGCGTATCACAGTGTAAAGCCAGGAGAGTATTACTGGTACATTATATATTCCCCGCCAAGTGTATCTGCCTGCGATGTGCAGCTACCCACTCTATACCATTGTAGAAGAACTGCTGAGATGAATGAAAAGCCTAGCTAGTGGGAGCTTTTATGCTTTTTCATCACGAGCCCTTATTCGAGAATGTAATATTTTTATTTTTGTAACTCTTTTCTTCATGGTGATAGAAGGGCTACATAGACCCTAAAATTTTGGAATTTTATAATGGACTCGCATGGAACTACTCACTTGGGGACATGATGACAATGCTTAAAATAATTTTGAAGAGGTTTTGTGGGGCACGCCTAAGCAGTCCCTTCCTTTTTGGAGGTCTTGTTCTCTTATTATTTGTGTTCTAGTGTCAGTGATGTGTATGTATAGTGGTGATGTGCAACCTTGACTTCTTCTTTGTCGTGGGATGTTTTTATGGGAGCAATTTTAGCAGCCTTGCGCTTTGTCCAAGCCTTTTGTCGAGGGCTTATTGGTAGGATTTTTCCTCAAAAATCCAAAAGGCGGTTTTTAATCCCAACGATAAGCTCTCCGTCGATAAAGTAGCTAACATCTGTAACATTTTTAGTTTTGGAGTCTAGGTTGATATAATTGGATATTCCTTGTGTTTTCTTCCTTTTTTTTGGTGGGTAGCTTGCAAAATCCGACTATTCACTCTAAACCATTGTAAGAAAAACTGGAGATGACTAAAAGCCTATCTATTAGGATGTTGTTGTAGCTTGCAAGCCGAAGTACGAGAATAAGTAGTAGGTTAAAATGTTTCTACCTACCTACTTATCTATCTATATGCCATTACATCGATATATGTATGTGCTAACCTCAAAAATGTAAAGTTTATACTCACCTAGATAAACTATGAAAAATGATTTGATGAGGATAATGGATGTGAAAGGTGATAAAAAATGGAGTCCTTATTGACCCTAGCTAATGGATATGACAATGATACAAAAGTCAACCCCAAGGAAATAAAGGAGATCCCACAGACACTCATTGTCAAAATATTTCTCGAGCAAAGCTTGGAGTTTCATGAAGTTGTCAACCCAAAGGAAGTAGGAATTGCTAGGTATTATCTTTTAGATAAGGCTCTAAAGAAATAGTATTTTTAAGGTCCACATTGAGAATAGTACTTTTGAAAATTTGGTTGCCTTTTTGCTTTGATTTTCTGTCCATTAACGGATCCTAGTAATTATTGGCCACCGTCATGATTGAACCATGCTAAAATGAGAAAAAAATGCTGTCCTCAAAAAATGTCGTCTATTTTTGTGGTTCAACAAGGAGTACTCTTGTTAATGGGTCAAGTTTCTTTGAAATAACATTTCCCAATAATCCAAGACATTGTCACCAAGGAGTACTCCTATTTATCGCCATAAATGGTTTAATATAGAAGTTATCAATTCAATTCAATCATAGGTCCTTTTTAGTGGCATAATTTAAGGATATTGTGAGGCCCAATGAGACATATCTTGACAACACACTAAACTACTAGCTCCCACTAACTGTTCAAATAGGAAATGGACACCTCTACTAATTGTATGCACCGTTTTACTTTTTATTTTTTATTGAGAAAATTACACGATATAGTGAAATATGATGACAAATCCCTATTCAAATAGGAATAGACACCTCCAATAATTATATGCATCGGGTTTACTTTTTTTTTTTTTTTTGTAGCTTAAGGATGAGAAAACTATTATGACAAATCCCTACTCAACTGATGCCTTACACATGGTTTCACCTTTTTAGTTGCATAGTTTAAGAATTTTGTGCATCCCAATGAGGATCTTTAGATATAATAGAAGAATACTTGTAAATAACGATTTACACATGAATATGTACACCTTTAGTAACTATATCCATTGCTTTTGTGAATGCTAGACATCATGAAGGAAAAGATTCCTCTTGCAAGTTTCAGAGTTTTATATAGTTGTTAATGCAATTGAAGGGATTAGGCATTGCCTGATATTGTCATTTGGGTAAGATGTTGCCTTTGTAGTTTGATTTGCAAGATTGAGAAGAATGAGATTCCACTTAGAATGCATAAGTGGATATAAACATGAATACTCCTTAATATTAGAAAGCACAACTCTTCTTGAAAGTCCTTTGAGGAGGTTTTTTTTTTAAATCCTGGATAGTGATGGGTTTGTTGTGCCCTTTCTTGTATTGGGTCTGTGCTCTTTCTTGTATTGGATCCCATAGACCTTTTGGTCTCTGTGGACGATGAAAGTTAATTAATTTCAATTCATTGGCAATTTGAATGATTGAACATAGAAGTGTGTATCCCGTCGTTTTTAGCGGCATAGCTTAAAGGATACTTTTGCAGCCCAATAAGGATCTCCCACTAATGTTACGACAATACGCTAGGCTTTCTTTGCCAATCCCTACCTTTTAAATAAGAATTCAAATAGGAATAGACACATATTAATTATATCCATTGTTTTTGTTGATTGATGGACGAGAAGGATGAAAAACATTATATGATAGAGGGAACATTTTTGTTGATTGATGGATGAGAAGGATGAAAAACATTATAAGATAGGGCGAACAACTGTTATAACAAATCCCTACGCAACACATAACTCAATGTGTCCCAGGCATGCCATTTTTAGACCCATCCCATGGCCCGTTGTAGGGTCCCCGTAGACGTTAAAATAATATATATCTATCTATCTTGTTAAAAAGTTATGGTAGAAAAGGCTCTTTGAGAGAGATGAAGCTTCAAGCTAATTCAGAAGGAGTCATGTGCGCCACGTGATGATGCACAGATGATTGAGAGACAGATGATTGAGAGACAGACAGAATACGAGATTTGAATAGATTCTTAAGCATCAAAGAGTCATTAACAAGCATAACAACAAATGAAAGAAACAAGAGGGGAGCACCAATGATGGCAATTGTTCTAAAAAAGACTGAAACAAGTGAGCAAAACAAGAGGCACAAGTCTCCATGAAGGATGGCCACATAGCTAGCTATCTAACCATGATACAAAAATATGTACAAAAGGGAAAAAATTATTTTTTTGGCGCACTATTGTTCACGAACGGATTTAGCCTCTGGAATACTGCCAAGAAGGGGCTGCCAGCTTTTCTTGGGCGGGTCGGAGGAGACAAGAGGGTTTTCTTTGAGCAAGGTAGAGATCAGATTCTCAAAGGAAAACATGGCCGGAAGCAGAGTCTTGGATTTGGGCCAAGTCCTGGTCAGAAATGGAGAGCCGGATCTTCAAAGGTCCGTTTTGGGTTGGCGCGGAAGACAGAATCTGCAGAGATGGAGGAGCCGGGCGGCCCCATCTGGCCGGATCCTTTTTGCCATTTCGCATCCTCTGTTTTCCTTGAATTGCTTCTGATTGCATACCGGTTTGGCCTTCCGGATCTGCGCCCATTTTTGGGCGATTTTTTTACCTCTTTTTGCTCCTTCTTTTCGTTTCTGCACCTCACATCCTCTTCATTTCTGCACACTGCGTTCCCCATCTGTCCTCACACAAAATATGAAGCCCAAAAATATGTGCCAAAAGGCCCTTTGTGCCTTGTTCTTTGCACAATGGTTTTGTGAGTAGTCTCAAGGCCAACCTAAAAAGATAAAGCCTCCTATCCTTACCAACTCAATTTAGATATCAATATCCAAGCCTTCTAGAATGATGCTTCAGCATCACATCTTAATGATGTGTCTCCAAAGGCCCCAGAATGTGGCTTTTATCGCAGAAGAGTTCGCACTCTCTGACTTCACTGCAAGGCGCTCGTTCTAGTGTTTAGTTCCTCAAGAACAACAAGAAGAATAAGCTAAAAAGAGTAGCACCAGGAGCAAACTGCAAGTGGGAGGTTTCTATAGAAGGAAATAAAGGAAGGTAGAAGGGGTATTATTTATAACAAGGCGCAAACTGCAAGTGGAAAGGAAGGGGTTTCTATAGAGAAGGAAATAACGGGAAGTAGAAGGGGTATATATAACAATGAGATAAAGGGCCTGTATATCTGGGGAATGCAATGCATGTGACTCCTAAGCATTATATAGGAACAAAGTGACTCCTAAGCATTATATAGGAACAGATTTAGCGACCACATGCTATAGCACCCTAGTCAAGATAACCATTCTTTGAATAGCTTGAGCGTAACATGCTCTGTTGACATGGCCCTGAGCTGTGCCAACGGCTCTGCCTTGGTTTATGGGTAAGAAAAGACGGCCCCCAACTTATTGTTTTTTATTAATCTTAAAGTTCCATGCAGCATTTGACTGATAAAACACCCCCTTGTCCCCTTTCACACACTTGTAGGTTCAATGGTTTTTAACAACTCATTCCATTTGTTCCTCATTCTCTTGCTCCTATCTAATTGATTGCAATCACACCCCCACATGTCACTCATTTCTTATCATTGCCCCCACTTTCACGGTACAACTTGTTGACCCGTTGTTTCATTAGCACCACAGTCTCTATCTAGAGGAGAATTCCAAGTTAGAACTATTCCATCCATGCAATTAATTGACGCATCTCTGCATTGTCATCATTTCCTCAGCATCTTCTTGAGTAATTTTATAGTTACGCATGTTGTCAACATTCAAATATTTTGCATAGAATCCTCATACCCAATTTCAAAAAATTTGTACCACTCAAATTTAGACGGGTATTCAGGTTGTTGCCCATGTGATGAAAAGCATTTCTTGTTTGTGAAGGACATGATGAGAACGCAGAATTAAAGACAGCTTGATCTGGTTTCCATCATAAAGGAAACCATTTTATATTCTACAAATGTTAGATGAAGTTATACGACAACTTGCATGCACATTCCCACACAACTTGGTCCCTCTCTAGAAGTCATTCCATTACACAATAAATCCATTCAGTTAACATGCTTTGAAAAAGCAATCTATCCCAGGGATGCACTTATACAAAGGGGGTATGCCATGTGCATGCAGAGGGTGACGAAAAAAACTTATACGTATACGATTTTTGAAGAAGACAATTTGACCCCTTTCATAGAGATTTACCCCAAGTAGTGGCAAAAAACCCCCAACACATACATATACATGTGAAATGGATCGAAAAAAATGCCCCTACACTCCGGCACATTGTATGGCACCCATAGTGAACCACCCCTCCCCCCCCCATCTAGCATTCTCTCATATCCATGATACAAAATAAAATAGGTTTTTTTTTTTTTTCTTGGCGCACATTTTTTCATGTACCATGTTACATTGTTGGAGGAAGTGGGTGAGGGTCTATTCGGTGTGATTTGCCTAGGCTTTTTCTTTAGAGTTCCATTTTTTAGATTAGGGTTCTTCTCACGGGTGCCATAGGCTCCGGCTTTATGTCGTTCTTTTAGCGAAATCCAAAGTTCTTCTTCTTTGCATGTGTTTGTAGGTGTTCACATTTCTTCTTCTTCTTTGCGAGTTTTAGCAAGTGTTCTTCTTTCAACCAGAATCTATTGAAAGAACAACAAAAATTTTGTGGTTTTAACAATATCGCGAGGAAGAGCGGCAAGAACTGTTGATATGTTTCTTCACGGGATCATTGAAAGAGCGGTAAGAACTCAATAAACAATGCACGCAAAAATGCCTCCCCTGCTTCTATTTTATAGGGGAAGCTGGTCCTTCATTCCCAGTTTTGCAGATGACCCACTCCTGTCTGACGCCAGCCAGTCGTAGGAGCCATTTGGAAGACTGGGAATGGAGCCCCTCCATTTCTCTATACTTCATTATATGGTTTGAAATGTTATCATTATTAGAAGGATGGTCATAAATGAACATGGATAGGGATTTAAGCACATGGCGATTATTTTATGCCCATATTTTAAACATTAGAGATTTTTGAAGTTGCACATGCTATTATTTTTCTTATGCCCATATATATACACACGCTATGAATTTTGAATTTCTTAGTAGTCACCCGTGCAATGAAGAAAAAAATAATAGCTACAATACTCTTCCGTGTACGTGGTCGGCTTCTTCTTTGGCTCTAACTCATCCTTGACCAAAAAATAGTTACTCAAAGGTATACTATTTTATATGAAATAGCATGAAAAATATATTATTCTATTTCCTATGAATCATTGAGACGTAAGATTCTCTAGAAAGTTATAGATGAAACAAAGAAATATTTTAGGGCATGTTTATATGAAATAATTTGGAGCACATGCGGCCATAAAATTACATGCTCACATTGTTCATATGTTGATGCATCACGATGACTCATTAAGTGCATGTAATATGTATATTATTGCAATATTCCTCTGTATATGAGGGATAAGCACCCCTGCAAGCCCCTTACAGTAAATAAATGGGTGAGCTCGAAGGGGTGAGCCTGTTTATTGTTGTAAAGGTGCAAGCGAGGGTATTTATCTTTAGCAGGCATGCAAGTTTCCCTAGCCTGGCTGGATTATCGACAACCACAACTTCGATTATTAGAGGTTCGACACTCCCCGAGCTTTCGAGCTTCCGGCTTGGATTATCGGCTCTTAGGCGGTCCCACCGATCATCGGCATGTAGGTTGATTTTGGGCTCAAAGATGCATGTTGTTGCATGTTCTTTAGTTTATATTTGTTGTATGCCCTTTAACAAAATAGTCGAGGATAAACTGGATTAAGTCTGGCGGTTAAGGATGTGTATGATTCTACTAGGTGACATGGTCATATGTAATATGTTCCTAATAGAGTATACATATTTCATATCTTTGGCTGGATATTTCATGGTGGTGTATACGATAGAATACACCCATCGATGGGTGGCTTGCCATGGCGAAGGTACAAGATATGCTTTCTCAATGCTAGGGATGGTTAGGAGAACACCAAATGCGGTTGATAGCCTTCAAATTGACATGGAGAAGGTATAAGATTATCAATCATGTTCTTTGAGAATTAAATTGAATGGGTTTTATATAGTCCACCCGGAGACGATGGGCTATGGGAGAAGTGGATCATAATGTAGTAATATTTTAAAGATAGGCAGAGACGAGATCACATCTTCTATGTGGACAGTGACAACTAATCTTCTACCTTTGGTACCTATTACATTCAGAGGAATATTATAGAGTTGACATCCTGGAGTCCTCACACTATACATACATTGATAGCTCAGATATATAACAAAAGTTTCAAGCTAGAATTTGTCCCATCTCATCCATATAGTGGCCTATTGTAGGATTATCATTGTAATAACTATCTATTGTGGATTTATCCTTATTCAAATTGTTGGTTCTATATTATGATTTTTTAACATTGTGTAAAACATAGCACATGTAACCTTTAAGAATTGCATATATAGCACTTTTGCATGCACGTAATAGACCATTCATCTACCTGGCAAGAGACAAAATAGTTCAAAGAAATTGTATTCTTGATATCCATTTAGTGCGTACCACCTCTTGTTCGTGATCATGATAAGTTTCAAATGACGTCAATAGAAGATTAGCCTTAAATAACTGCTTTGAAATAGAGTTCTAGACGTTTAAGCATTTGCACATCTTCTAAATTAGATTTCAATCTGTCCCAAGTATTTTCGTGACGTGTTCAGATGGTATTTGCCACAAATTAGCCAACTAAATGCAACTGGTATATGGTAATTGCCACAAGTATATTGCGTGTACATGAGTCAGATTGCAAAAGTTTATTATTTCACACTAGTGGCGAAGGTGGCTTATCATCAAACATCCCATGCCTCTCTAGAAAATGAAAATAAATGAGAGTCTTTTGGACATGTACCTTTTTCATGGTTATATTTCTTATTTCTTAAGAGAAAAGAACACGTGTATTTTTTGGTTTTGTTACTGTTGTTTTAATATGGAGGACCTTTCCTAGAATTTAAGGTGGCATGGATCTTTGAAATTTGATCTAATGGCCGATGAAATTAGAAAATTGAGGAAAATTACCTTGCCTTCGTGTTCATTTACTTTTTGTGAAGATCGGCCCAATCGAACCCAACCTTGAGGAGCTTTGTTAAGCTAGAAACTTAGTTTCATCCAATGGTTATTGAAAACACTTCTGTCACCCCCATGTGAAAAATGCCGATATAATATTTTCTCCACTGTGGAGACTCCAAGCCCGCAACATTCAACAAAGACACGCAAAGCTAAATCAACAAGAAGCATTCAGAATATGTAAGAGTACATACGACAAAGATGCAGCGTAAGCTGACATGTTAGACATTACCCCGACTACCAAGGCAACTTTGGAATATCAGAGACTGGTGCCTTTTTCTAAGGAAT